>CM034313.1:34616532-34954768 GCA_019925795.1 Dendrobium chrysotoxum | reverse complement strand
AGAGTACTCTGTGTGACATCAGGGGAAGGTAAGCGTGGGTCTGGTGAGTAGAACGTCTGTGGGCTACTAGCTCCAAGAGTAGGTAAAGGCGGGCTAGGCTGACTCTAGGTAGCAGGCTGAGATGAAGAGGTGCTCTCAACGTACAGGCCTGCTGGATGAGCCGCCAACCTGTATCCTTCTTGCGCCTACCAAATATATTCTTTATCATTCCTCTCTGACGGTCATCACCTGAAGCCATCTGCACAAAAATTTAAGAAATATAGCAACAGTAATTAAATAAATGCAAGCACAACAAAATTTTAATTAAACATAAAGCAGTAATTAAATAAATATAAGTACAACAAAAAATTATATACGTTATGATGATTCACTTTCATATGATGAAACTTCTGTACCATTATCAGATTCGTCATGAATGTTCTCTAGATTTAAATCTACTTCCTCTAACTGCAACTCTCAGTAGTTGTAATTTGATAGTCCACATCGTAAGCAAGATCTTTCATGTTTGATATAAACTCTTCCTGATGTGCTAGTGGTATTGAAGTAGTCTTCTCAATAACTCCCCTAGGTTTGGTCTTCATAACTACGAGCCAATCTTGTTTGCCTCGTACTCTACTCGGGTAATTAGCAAAGTAGACTTGCTTGCCTGACTAGCAATGATGAATGGATCGAACTTTGAATATCTCCTACCCCGCTTAACTTCTGTTATACCATAAACTGGATGTACTCTTGTACCTCTATTCAGTACTGGATCAAACCACTCACAGTTGAATAGATACACATTGTTACCATGTCCAGGATATTCCAACTGTATTATTTCTTGTAATACCCCGTAGTACTCAGAATCATCACCTGTATGGGTATTCCCTCTTACACATACACCAGAATTCTCTGTTTTTCTATCTTCACACCAAAACTTTGTTTGCAATTTGTAATCATTAACTAAAAAATTTTGATAACACTTCACAGCTCTATTTGGTCCCCAAGCTAGATCAAGTAGCCCATTATTTTGCAAAATACTACCTTGAGTGTGCACCTAATCAATAGGTGAAATGTCATTAGTAAAATAATTAACTAGTTAAAGACACTAATTGAAATGAATAATCATAATATGTACCGTATTTTTAAACCAAATAGGGAATTCTGTTTTCACTATTTTTTATACTTCTACTTGTTCTGTTGTGTTCAAACTATTAATTAAACTCCTGTAAATATATATTAAGATTTAGATTGAATTCATGAGTAATAAATTTATGAGCAAGCTTATTCATACTTACTCGAGATATGACTCAACTTCATCACAGTTCAGCAAGATATATAAAATGACAACTTGCATCTCCTTATCAGTCAAATAACGCATTGTGCTAGCGCCTAAGGGTTCACCATTTTCTTTGAATACAGATAAGTTTGAGGATTGAGCCATTTTTTTAGGTGCAGTGCTCTGACTTGATTGTGAGGCTATTTCAAAATAATACGAACAAAACTGGGTTGTCTCGTACATTAAATATGCTTCGCATATTGAGCCTTCAGGATGTGCTTTGTTTTTAACAGTCTTCTTAAGTTTATTTAAATATCTCTCAAAAGGATACATCCACCGATACTGAACATGTCCACCAACTCTAGCTTCATATGGTAATGCACGGGAAGATGCTCCATAGAGTCAAAGAAACTTGGAGGAAATATCTTCTCAAGTTTACAGAGAATAAAATATATATGCTGCTCCATAAGAATCAGGTGTTCTGCATTTAGTTTTGAGGAGCATAAATCTTTGAAGAAGATACTAAGCTCGACCAAAGGTTTTAAAATTTGATCCGGCAGATAACTAAAGGCAGTTGGTAGCAGACATTGCATAAAGATATGACAGTCATGACTCTTCATACCAAATAATCTCCCAGTTCTAATGTCAACACATCTGCTTAGATTTGAATAATATCCATCAGGTACCCGTAAACTCTTGACCCATTCACAAACAGCTCGTCTCTGCTCTAAAGTCAAGGTAAAAGGAGCTTTTGGTTTTAAAATTTTTCCATTCCCACCATCCTTCAATTGTAATGCTTTCCTCCTACAAATCTCCTTTAAGTCCATCCTTGCTTTTATGTTATCTTTGGATTTATCTTTGATGTCCATGACTGTATTGAATATATTATCAAAGACATTTTTCTCTATATGCATCACGTCTAAGTTATGTTTGATCAAGTTTGTCCTCCAATATGGTAATGACCAAAATATACTTTTCTTGGTCCAATTGTGGTTGACACAATACCCTGACAATTTGTAATCAGCTAATGTTGGAGAATCCACTATTGTGGGCATGGAACTTACTCTTTCAAATATTTCTTCACTAGTTAAATTTGGAGGAGATGGCGACATAACCATTTTATTTTTGATAAAACTATCCTTATTTCGCCTGAAAGGATGATCTGTAGGTAAGAACATGCGATGACAGTCGAACCAAGTGTTCTTCCCTCCGTTCTTTAAAATAAATGACTTTGTATATTCCATACAATGTGGACAAGCTAATTTTTCAGAAGTATTTCAACCTGAGAGCATACCATATGCTGGAAAATCACCAATTGTCCAAAGTAATGCTGCTCGCATAATGAAGTTCTGTTTGGTGGAGATATCATATGTATTTACTCCCTCTCCCATAATAACTTCAAATCATCAATTAACGGTTGAAGGAATACATCAATCTTTGCTTTTGGATTGTGTGGCCCTGGAATGATAAGCGTCAAAAACATATAAGGAGTTGTCATGCACAACTCTGGAAGAAGATTGTATGGAGTGAGTATCACAGACCAACATGAGTAAGGTGAAGCAGACTGGCTAAATGGAGTGAAACCATCTGCACATAAACCTAATCTTACATTTCTTGATTCTGGGGCGAAGGTGGGATTTGTACGATCAAAGTGTTTTCCAGGCATCTGCTTCTGACGGATGTGTAATAAAACCTTCTTGTGAGATATGTTCTTTATGCCATCTCATATGTGCAGCAGATCTCATGGATTCATATAACCGTTGCAGTATAGGAATTATGGGTAAATAAAATAACCTACTAACTGGCACTTCCTTCAGCTTTCTTTTTGTGATAGATTTTGATTTAAATCTTAGTGCGTTGCAATAACGGCATGCAATTTCTGATTGATCATCTTTATAGAATAACATGCATCCATTGACACAACAATCTATCTTTGTGTATGTCAAACCAAGCTTGGAAACTAGCTTCTTAGTCCGATATAAATCTGTAGGAATTATATTATCTGCCGGATTGGTTTCTTTGAGCAGCCCAATGAATTGATTAAAACATTCACGGGGGACATTATATTCTGCCTTGATGCTTAACATCTTAACAGCAATGGATAACTCTGAGTGAGTAGTGCAACCCTTCCATATTGGTTGGAGAGTTGTTGAGAAGCATGCAGTAGAACATAAAAATTTTGAGCTTCTTTATTAGGTGACTCAGGATTAGCTTCTGTATACTGTTCAAATTGTGCTCCACTTGCATCATGAATTAAGTCCTCAAGATTAGGTATGATATGCTCTTCCTCACCTATAGTAGCACTTGTCGATGGGCCACATCGAAAATCGAAATGTGGTTCATACTCACCATGAGAAGTCCAATACCAATATTCTGGCATGAAGCCTCGACGATATAGATCAACAGTAACATCATCTGGGCTTAGGTAGACCTGATTTTTATGTTTAGAACATGGGCAACGAATCATTCCATCTTTGATGAAGCTGGGCAGTTGAAAAGCTGTTTGAATAAAAATATTCACCCCTTTGATGAACTCATCGGTTAATGTCTTTCTTCCTTGCGCCAATCGATTATACATCCAATTTCTTTGAGTTCTGATATCCATAATATAACCTACATATAATATGGATATATTAAATTTATTGAAGAAATATGCAAAGACTCTTAGCCTGCTCAGAAGACAATCATTTTAATTAAGTGACTAAACTACGTACTCATCCACCTGAGCATCCTTATCTCTACAACACTTAACCTAATATTATGCTTCTTTTCTAATGGCCAATATTCTACACCATAAAGTATTGTAAATCCAACCACCATCTTATAGAATTTCCCCTTAAGGGGCTGTTTGGTATGCGGATTTCGGCCGGATTTGGGTGAAATCCATCCAAACGGCCTAAAATGCAAATTCAATTCTCACGACAAACGAAATCCTCTCGAGACGGAAAATTCCCCCGATTTGCTCTAAATACTGGATTTCCGAAATTCCACTGACCATGGGAGTCCATCTCCCTGCTCTTAGACATTCCTACGAAAGCTACGTTGTAAATCCGGATTTTCTAATGGCCAATATTCTACACCATACTGTATGGGTTGGTTTGGTTGGCCAAATCCCTCTCCTTGCCCTAGACCTACTTAAGTAAACTCCCCAAACAGTTTTCAGGATTAACCCCTTTAGGATTTGGTAAATTATTTGGCAAATCCGGATTTAGAGAATTTACAAAATCCTACTTAAATGAAATCTTAGGTTCTACCAAATAGCCCCTAAGCTTGAGGGGACTTTTCTATCACACAACAAGCCCAATGCATTCCTCCACTTCAACAATCCAATTTGAATTCTACTAATAATATCACACAAGGGTACAATCTAGTAAGAACATCCATGACTAAAGAAAAGAGAGTGTTACCTCCACACCAAGGAACGTCGTCGAAGGAATTCAGAAGGAACGTCGTCGAAGGAGCGAAACCTAGCGAAGGAACGTCGTCGGAGTGTCGTCGGAGCGTCACCGGAGAAGGAGAGTCCGCCGGTCCGCCGACGTCGAAGGAACGGAATACGTCGTCGGAGCGGAATACGTCGTCGGAGCGGAATCGAACACAAAAGCCGAACGAGACGAGAATGAGGAACCAGGCGCGGGATGGCTCGAAATAGGGCCTTTACCGGCGGATTTTCCGGTGGATACTCCGTCGGAACTATTACCGGCGGAACATCCGCCGGTTATAATTCGTCGAGTTTAAGTAAGCCGGCGGAAAATACGCCGGTACGACCGCCGGTAATTTCCGGCGGATATTTCGTCGGAAAACGAAACTTTTCCGGCGCAATTGCGTCGTATTATCCACCGGTAAGGAAGCGACGGATACTCCGCCAGAAATTCCGTCGCACAATTACCGGCGACAAATCCGCCGGTAATTGCGTCGCTAGTTTCCGGCGGATACCATCCGCCGGAAATTCCGACGGTAACAGACAGTTTTCCTGTAGTGATAATGCAGGATTTAAGAAGATGCTTGGATGTGAAGTTTTTTATTATAAATTTTATCTTGGTCAATATGTCTTATTGTTCGATCATAAAAAGAAATTGTCATGGGAAACTTAAATCTGAATGGATTGGCCCTTACACTATTATTAAAATTTATCCCAATGGTGTCATAAGGATTCAAGATAAGAGGACTTTTCACATTTTCAAGGTTAAGGGGCATAGATTGAAATCTTGTGGATTAGAAGAATAAGAGAGTCTTTATTTTTTCTATGTGCATAGATTTAGAGAGAGAGAGAGAGGATTTATGTATGTTATATCTATTTTCCTTCAGATTATCTGGAGAAGAATTCATATGTGTGAAGAATGGTCAAATGGCTATGAGAGCTATTGTTGATTTGTATGGTGCATTAAAACACTAGTTATCCTATACTTGTATTATTGTTTTATATCACATATTTTATGTATTCCTATCACTTATATAAAAGTAGGTGTTAGTTATGTTTGTTTGAGTTATTATTTACATTATATTAAATTCTCCTTATACTTAAATTTTTACATTATTTTTCATTAATATCTCTGTATTCTGATTATCTAACTAACCTTAATAAAAAAGATAATTAAAAATTATTTAAAATTAGGATAATAATAAAATCCTAAATCATAGTTTAAATGAACATTGCTTTATACTTCATAGATCATGAAAAACTAAAAATTAACTTTAAATCATTTAAGTTATTGATTTAAAAAAAATTTATAAATTTTTTATTTATGCCTTGATCTTTGGATTAAAGATGAATAATTAAGGTTAACAAATAGGTATGGGTAGATTAAAATTAAAAATTATAAAGTAAATCAAATTTGAAATCAGTAAACCTATTAAATCCTTAAAATTATATAATTAAGATTATAAAAAGATAAGTAAAACTGATATTCAAAATTATTAACTATGTACTCGCAAAAAAAGAACTTGAAAAGAGTTCTAAAAAGAAAAGAATAAAAATAAAGAAAAAGAAAATGAGTATATTCAAAAATTGGTATCAGTTAAAAGTTAGAATCTGACTACAATCTTATACAAAAATTTACAAAGGACAAGATGGGATAACTAATACAAATATTGGTGAACTAATGAAAATTCAATTTTAACTACAAACATATATAATCTTTAATTTATATTATTCAACTAAAAATTCAATAATCAATGATTATCTTCATAATAAGTAAATTTCAATTAAGCAATAATAAGAATGACTGGTCATTATCAGTATTTTTTCAATTATTATTATAACTATGTTTATTTCCAGTACTTCTAGACTATAATTTATTATCCTATATTTTAGTAATTTGATATTATCATTTTTTTACTTTGGTTATTTAATTAAGCAAAATAGCAGAATTTTTATTTGCTTGAGGATAACAAGAATTTAAGTTGGGGAGAATATGATAAGTGGAAATTATATTATATTTTTTTTTGTGTTTTTATCAGTTTAAATGTGTTGTTTTAATTATTTGTGTGCAGGAAAAACTAAAAAATGATAGAAAATTTATGGTAGAGTCTAGCGCCATGGCGTTCGATAATTCAACGCTGCCGCTCCATCTCCCACACCACCAAGGCGCTACACTTGGACATGGCAGCGTCATGTTCACTGTCATCAAGTGCCACGTCATCAAAATGGTCAGCATAGCCGTGTCGTGTTCACTATCTTCAAGCATCACGGCGTCACAATCTATCATGCCTTAGCACCAAATCTATCTCTCGGGCGCCGCAGCGTTCAAAGTTAACAGCGCCGCGACATAGCAGTTGTAACTTTCAATGGATACGATCTGCCAGCGAAGCGATGCAACTGTTCATTAAGTAACTATTCCACATCAGCAAACGCTATGATGGTGTAGAAGTTCCAGCACCGAAGTGCTAATTCATTTCATGGGCGCCGCGGCACCAATCTTTCAAGCGCTGCAGTGTTACTTGCTATTTTTGTGTTATCCTATAAATAGTAGTGATGTTATGTTTGTAAGGAAGTTCAGTTACTTGTCTAATTTCAGTACTTTTTAGAGTACTTTTTTAGATCTTTCTTAGAGTCAATTTTAAGAGAGACTACAGAAGTGTTAGATACAATTATTAGAGTGTTTAGTTAGCGTTTATGTGAGCAGCTCTATACATAAAGGAGTGTAGAGGATATATATTGATCTTTCATGATGATATAATTCTCTTGTATTTTTATTCTGTAATGATTTCAATGAAAATGAGTTTGTTTGTTTTTTTTAATGTCTGGCTAATTAGCTAGTTTTGAATTGATGATGTAGAGAACATATTAAATACTATTAAAGATTCTTGTGCTATAAAGTTAAATGATGTTTTCAATATTTTCTCGCTATTTTTTTAGTGCACATAGTGGCCATACGTGTAACAAAAATCTAGTGTGATGTATAACCTCGACGGAAGAATGCAAGAACAACAAAGAATATTGAAATAGTATATTTGTATACCTAGACATATGATATAAAATATGATATGTTCTTAAGGAGATGCTATAATTATAGGAGGTCAACAGATATCTTTTTCACCCTGACAAGCTCGACAAAGATTTAGGGATGGATATGCTCTGAATCACATTACAAATAAAAATTTCGTTAGAAAAGATATAACCTCGACGGAGGAATGCAAGAACAACAAAGAATATTGAAATAGTATATTTGTATACCTAGACATATGATATAAAATATGGTATGTTCTTAAGGAGATGCTATAATTATAGGAGGTCAACAGATATCCTTTTCACCCTGACAAGCTCTACAAAGATTTAGGGATGGATATGCTTTGAATCACATTACAAATAAAAATTTCGTTAGAAAAGATATGCAATTTGCATTCATTAATTCAAATCACTTTATTCAAATATTGTATCCATTATTTTTACTGTTTTTATTCAGTGGTTGAAACTCCATTACCAACATTTTTATTTCAGTAGGATAATTTTGCAATTAGAGTAAACAATAGTAGTTGATTGCTAGAAAGCATACTTTCTCGTGGGTTCGACACTCTACTCTATCACTTTATTACTTGATTCAGCATATATATTTGCGTATATTAAGTAGAGTTTGTTATTTTTTATATATTAAAAAAAAATCTAAGCATTGTGTAAGGGAGACAGAGCCTTAAAATATTTCTATAATTCAAAAGTGCACTCCACAGCCCCCATCACTTACACCCCCAGACGGATGGTCAAACAGAGGTGGTGAATCACAGTATGGAGACTTATCTTTGTTGCTTTGTATCAAATGCACCAAAGATGTGGGATAAATGGTTAGCCTGGATGGAATGTTGGTATAACACTTCATATCATACAACAACCCAGACAATGCCATTTAAAACTCTATATGGGAGGGATCCACCTTATCTGATATATTATGGGCATGGAAACATACCAGTGTCATCAATGGAGCAGTACTTAGGAGAAAGAGATCGGATTTTGTCAGAATTGAAGGAACATCTATAGAGAGCAAACAAATCATGAAGAAGCAGGCAGATGGACACAGAAGAGATGTGCGGTTTAAGGTTGGGGACATGGTTTATTTGAAGATCCGACCATACAGATAGAGGACTTTGGCTCGATAAAGGAATGAGAAGCTCTCCCCTGTTACTTTGGCTCGGTAGCATATCGCCTACGATTTCTACCAACCTCAGCCATCCATCTCGTATTTCATATCGCAACTAAGACGAGCCATTCGAAACCACACCCCCTCGCCCGCACTACCGGCCACACTGTCAGAGGATATAGAGGTGATATTAGAATCATTGAAGGTTAAAGGGATGTGCCAAGGAGATAAGAGGATCAAGGAGGGTACTAATTAAGTGGAATGATTTATCAGAGTATGAGGCGACATGGGATCTCTATAGTGCTATTCAGAAGCAGTTTCTCTTTTTCCACCTTGAGAAAAATGTGACTTTTTTGAAGGGGAATATTGATATAGTTGGCAACAACAGTCTAGCTGCCCAGGTGGGGCTCATGACCTCCTTTATCACCTATAGGAGAAGAGGCTTTGGGATTGAACTCTTTGAGAAAGGGGGGAACTCTTTGGGAAAGATGTAAGGGCATTTATTAGGGGATTTGGGCTATTTATAGGGGAGATTATGGATGGTTAGGGTTTTTATGTTATGTTTTGAATTTCTGCAGCAGTTTTTATGAGGTGTTTGGGTTCCTAATAGCTGCTAGGAATTGTGAAAGAGACGAGTGACCTCTCAAACAGTGAATCAACTTGTATCTTGTCTTGCCTTGCTTGGAAATTAGTAAAAACAGCTCTCTTGGTATTATTTCTAGATCTATTTAAAGTAAGTTGTTATTTTTTTATATTGTTGTGTGCTGTTTTGATCATCAAGTCCTATCATTATGATTGGCCTAAAAGGGTCTAGTTTGTCTTTGCCATGCCCAAGCCTGTCTCATTGTCTAGGCAACTGAATAACATGAAGTATGCAAATACTTAAATATGATATTTACATGTAATACATTTTTGTGAGGCAAAGACTGTTGTTGCCAATCATAGATTCCTTAATGCTGATGCAAATAGTTGACTTTTATTTTCTACCTGTTAAGGTGGGCATGTTCTCCTATCCGATTCAGTTTTGATTCCAATGAACTTGCTGCTAGTTTTCCCAATTTTACTTGAACCTTTAATCATTCTACCTGGGTTTCTATAGAATGACTTTACTGTTATAGTATATCGTAAGAAAAGAGGCTAGTACTTATCTAAGTGCGCGAATAAACTTGACATTAAATGTTCTTATGTGACCCGTAATTTTATATTGTGTTCTTACTGTATTAACTTGATTCTACTAGTGTAAGAAAAAATATTTAGTTTTATTGAGGATCTTGATGTAGATTTTCAATCTAAGGTTTTCTTGCCTTTCATTAACATCCCTTCTTTTGAATAGCTTTACCAACGTGAAGAGGAAGAACCAGTAAAAGAGGTGCCTAAAGAAAAAGAAGACACTAGCCAGGTGGGTGATTTCCAGAACTTTCTTCTTATATTCATTACTCTTCACTTTAAATAGTTTTTGGTGGGTTGTAACTTTATAATCTCCTTCAACAATAGATCTTTGCACTTGACCCTGTTGGTTTGTAACTGCTGATCATGCCCTTTTTATGAGTAGCTATTCTTATTAGTCACTTTGAATTATACTCTTATATCATGTTTCCACCATTGGCTTTGTAGATCGTGAAGTACTTGCAAAAATGCTCATTTAAAATTGTTTGCATATGATTTGTCTAGCAAACGAAGTGTATTTCTTTCTCTTAAAGCTCCAAAGATAAATCAATAAGTCCTGGGTTTATGTTCTGAAAAAATTTTCTCATCACAATCTATGCACTTGTCTCTTTGTGGGGTTTGATCATTTTATTTTTGCCCCCTACATTGTCTTGAGAAGTTAGGCTTGGAGCAGCTTAGGTTGTTGCATCATGAGTCTAGTTCATGGATTTGAATTTCAAAGCGGCCTCCCTTATGTACAAGGTTAAGAATTCATACACGTACTCATCCCTGGACTCAGTTGTGTGATTTCATCTATTTGACATGCTTTTTTTGTTGATGTCTTCAGCTTACAATAGATCAAACCTAGTTACTCATTGAAAGCCTTAAAATGACAACAAGATCTAACATTAATTTCCTATGCAAATGCCTTAAAGAACTGGGTTTAGGGCTTCCTACTTGATATGCTCTTTTCACAAATGTGTTCTGTTAACAATATGATCCAATATATTTTCTCGTGCAAATCCTTTTCACATCTATTTTTACAGGACCCTTCTCTAATGTTCATGTGGAACTTTTCCCTGCGGATCTTGTCAATTGTGTGTTTGCTCAGTTCCCTATTTAAGCTGTTATCAAGAGATTGACTATTGTTCAATTTAGTGCTACTGCTTCCATGTCTGGTTAAATTTCTTGATTCTTTCATAAATGCAGTCAGGTCTCCAATTCTTGCAATTTCTTAAATGTTTTTGTGTCAATGCAGGAGAGCAAAATGAAAGAGTATGAAATGGCTGCAAAACGTCTTAATAATGCTCAACTAGTGAGTTCAGCATTGTTTCTAGCATTTCCCTTTCCCCTCTTTGCTCAATGAAATTATGGTCTATCCTTGCATGTTTTGGTTTGTTTGAAAGCTTTATCCACATTAGCAGCAATAATTGTGCATTTATACTATGTTAAGTCCTTTCTTTTATGACAGAAAAGGGATTTAGAATAACAATTTTTAACCTGGACAGGATATTGAGTGGTATCTTCATAGAAAACTAACTTGCACTTGATGCCTTACACTTTGTCTAAGTTTCACCTCTTTTTAAAGTACTCTTCCTGTTTCTTCTTCTATGCTATTCTGTGGAATATTGATCGCTCACAAAAAAGCCACCACTTCGTTGAGTTTCTTTGATGTGATGAGAAACTCAGTTATTTTTTAGATATATCAAGTTTATTTTAACTAGATTTTCGGATAATAGACTAGGGTTTATTTAAATATGAATTGAGATTTTTTATGAGCATAAGCTACATTGTTAATTACCGCCCCTACCTGAAGGAGAACACTGTTGAGTAAGGTGGTCACTTAGGCTCAAATTTTAGGCCTGGATTTGATAGTTGGAGTTAATTTAAATGAGTAGAGAATTGTTAGGGGATGGAGCTAGAATTGATAATGATCTTATGCTTAAATCTAGTTTGCCAAGATTATATTGTTTTGAGTCATATTGTATGGGGAGCTTGATTAGCAACCATAGGTTTACTATTTTCAAGTGTTCTAATCAGACTAGAGTGGAAATTTATTTATGTAGAAGACATGCTTTCGAGGTTGATATTAACTCGTTCATTAGTAGAGTTAATTGTACTAACTTCATCGAATACTTTAGAGGGAAATTGTATAACCTCTAAAGGTTCTGAGGTATTATAATTGACTATTTGATTTAAAGAGGCGGCTTAGACTCAAATGTAGGCTTGAATTTGATTTTTAGATGTGAATTTAATCCATTGGGGAATGATCGGGGTGATGAAGGTAAACCCGATAAAGATTGCATAGTTGTTTAATCCCGATAAAGATTGCATAGTTGTTTAATCCCGATAAAGATTGCATAGTTGTTTAATCCCGTGTATACTAATGGACCCAACCAAACAATGTTAGAGGCTTTGAGAAATATCATCTAATGGGCCTTGATTAGCAACAATTGGTTGCCTCTTCTTAGGTGTTATAAGTAGATTGGGGTGAACATGTATGGGTCTAAAAGACATGCTTTCGAGATTATCATCATTTCTTTTTATAGTGTCTAGTCACACCGGTTTTCATTGAATAGTTTAGAGGCATAAAGCATGGTCACTTGTATTTTAGAGGTACTGGATATAACCGACAAATATTTAGAGGCATAACATGATCAACAACTATCCCTAAGATTGCTTAGGCTCAAATTTAGGCTTAAATTTGATTTTTAGAGGTGAATTCAAAAAGGTGGAGAATGATTAGGGTGTAAAGGTTGACCTGATTAAGATCTCATGGTTGTGTCATTGACACACCTTATGTTAACCCTCTTTACAGTCAACATGGAGTGTAATAGAAAAAGAGAATCTGAGCACACCTCTTTACTAACACCTATTATGAGAGTGTAGACCTCTTTTGAATATCAAAGTGTTCAAGGACATTCATAAGCTTGCAATTCATATATTGCATTTTCTCCTATCTTCTCTACAAATCGAAATTGTAGAGAAGTTTGTCCTTCTATAACTCAAAGATTGTAGAAGATATCTCCTTTCATTTAGCCAAAATTAAATGAGTGGTCATTCCCCTCTTTGAGCACCAAATGTTCATAAAATATTTATGAGCTTGCAACTTCCAAGTTGCATATCTCTTCTTCCCATTTGGCAAATGATTATGTATCATTGAACATATGGTTTATTGATTTATCCTCCCACATGCAACTCATAGGTTGTGTATCCCTTCCCCTCTTTCTATAACTCAAAAGTTGTAGGAAGATCTTCTCATTCTCCTAAGCCCAAATTTAGTAGAGTGGTCATCTCCCTTTGAACATTAAATGTGCAAGGAGCATTCGTGAACTTGCAACGCACATGTTGCATTCTCTCTTCTTCTCCACAAATCAAAATTGTAGAGAAGTTCAGTCTTCTACAACTCAAAGATTGTAGAAAATATCTCCATTTCATCCTTTCAGCCCGATTTGGAAGAGTGAATTTCTCTCTTTGGACATCAGAAAGTTCAAAGAGAATCCATGGTGGCTTGTAGTCCAAATCTGCATGTCACATTCTCTTATTTACCCAACACAAGTTGGGTAGATTGCCTTCTTCCTTTAAATATCCAATACTCAAAGAAACATCCATAAATTTGCATCTCGCAAGTTGCATTTTATCCCTCTTTCTTCTCTACAAACCAAAATTGTAGAGAAATCCCTTCCTTTATACAACTCAAAAGTTATATGAAGCTCTCATTTATTCAACTCATGTTGAGTGAATTAAACCTATGAAAAATCATCTATTTGTTGAATCAAAATCAACAAGTAGTTCAATCCAAACCATTCATTTATTAAACCAAACTCAACAAATGATTAAATGTCAAGCAAAGAAATCAATCCTAGCTTTCTTTCATTCTCCTAATCCAAATTAGGTGAATGAGTTCTTCTCTTTGGATACTCAAAAGTCCAAGGAACCCTTGATGTGTAGCCCAAACCTACACATCATTCTTTCATGTTTGCTTTATCTAAATTTAGCAAACTAAATATCTATCATTGAACATAAAGTCTCATGATAATTCCTCTTGATTTGTAATCTCAAAGTTTCAAATCTTCCTCATATATTGAGCCAAAATTAATAGATGACCCATCCTCTCTCTCCAACCTCTAAGTTGTAGAAAATCTTCCCCTTCCCTAGCTCCAAAAGCTAAGGAGGGATCTTCTAATACATAACCTAAAAGTTATGTGTTGGACACCTTCCCTTCCTCTTCTTTAGCCTTAAAACTAAAATAAGCATCAATCTTCTCTACCTAGCTCCAAAAGCTAAGGAGAATTCTCCAACATTTAGTCCAAAGCTACATATTGGACGTTCTTTCCTTAGACCCAAACTCTAAGTGAAACACCCTTAGCGTGACATACCACACAAGCCTCACACACTTAGGTGCATAGCCCCTTAGGCATGCTAGGATTAGGATTTTTCTTTGTGTGCATATATGGTTGATGATATGGTGTGATTACCCTTAGATTGTCTGCGCGGGCATTTGCCCTTAAGTGGATAGTGTAGGAATATACATGTTCTTCTTACAGGTGGCCGTGTCCAAGAGGGGGTAAAATAAATTATGATTATTTTAATACTGTTTGCTTGCAGGTGTTGCTTAAAACCCCATAAGAGGCATGGCCAATAGGGTAGACGCAGGTGCTTGGCACTCTAAGTGCTAGGCAAGTTCTGGATGTGATGTGATTATGATATAAACTGCCTTCTAACTCTATTTTGTAGACTTGAGTCTTTTATATTTTTATCATGTATTTGATTAGATCTAGGATGTGAAACATGTGGGGTTTGGACCAGAAGGAAAAGGTGGATCGAGGAAGGATGTACCCCTTTTGGAGGTGAAGCCTAAAGATCCACTTGAGAGTTAAAGCTTGAAGATCCCCACAAGTAGAGTCTGTAAATTTGATTGGGTTGTATAATGACAGGCAACTTAGCTATCAAATCTGGTTGTAATAATTTAGACTTTATTTACATTTCTTGCATTTGATTTATATACATAAACATGTGTTGATTGTTTACTGGGTGCGTAATAGAAAAGCATGCCTTTTTCCTAGGTTTCTTCTTTTGCTTGTTTGGGTGTGGCCTAGACTATTTGATACGGTAGGCTCTTAGGATAAAATAAGTTTTCTACCCATTAAAATGTAAGCAATCTAAAATTAAAATTAGGCTCCATGATTTTCTAACAAAAGAAAAGTTGCATGACTTTCTTTTAAGGAGTCAAGTTTTTCAAAACTTAAAACAATCATGCATAGCTCAAATGTGTCACATGTAGAAAGCCCTCACTTAAGGAGTAGATAACAAAAAGTCTATATTTATGAGTCAGCATTTTGCATACCCTGCATAATTACGCATCATGGCCTCAAAGACAAGTTGTAAGCCATGCTTCCCAAATAAAAACAGTCTTCCACTCTTCATATGCATTGAGACCGAAATCGTGGTTTTAAAAAGCATTTAGGTGGATTTAGCTGGTAGCCCTTTCCAGGCAGGACAATAAATATAAAGGTCGGGCTGGCTATGCCTCATGTGAGGTATAGTTTGTAAGACCTTTTGTATTCGTTAGACTTAGGTTCGAGGTACTATCTCTCGGTAGTCTTCACTTTAGTTTTAGGATCTGAGGGAATGGTTGATTTCAATCACCATACAAGCCCTCACCTTCCAGGCGTTTCCTCCAACGTGTGTTGTTGGAATGTAAGCCCCAACCTTCTAATGAAAATGTCGACTTGAACAAACAAATTAGATTTTTAAAATATAAAACCCAATATAGGATAATTTGAGTACCTCTGAGTTTCCCTCAGAATCAAGTACTTTTATACTGCTTTCCTTTGGCCCTCATTCCAAGAAATCTAACTTCAAGTTGATCCCTTCTTCCTTGAAATTCTTAAAGACCAAAACTCTTTAAAATGAGAATTTCATAAATTTTAAAATCTAAATTTTAGCCAATATTTGAGTGACTTTAAAAAGAAAATAGAAAACTACTAGTTTATTCAAAAGTGTTCTCCAGCACCAAAGTTTGAGATGTAATTAACCATAAGACTTGCCCCTATGGGGCATTTGTACCCCAGAATAAAATGAACCTCATTCAACCAAACATTAATTAGGGGAATCTCTGTTGAATTGTAAGTTTTATCATTGAGTCGATAAGAAAATAATATTTTTATCCTTCGGGGTAATATATCATCTTTCTTATGCCGTACTTGATCATAAAAATACAATCCGTTTGAGGATAACAAAAATTCTCCAACACATATACAATTACTTTTCTGTGCTGCATTAGAACACATCCTAATCCCTTCAAAGAAGCATCACTATAAATCTAAAATCCTTTTATTCCTGATGGAAGTGTCAACACTAGTGTTATAGTTAGATGCATCTTCAATGCATGGAAGCTCTTCTCACATTCAACATTCCATTCAAATTTAACATCCCTTCTCATTACCTGGGACAAGGGCATAACAATTTGTGAGAATCCTTTAACAAATCTCTTGTAATATCCTACCAATCCCAAGAAGCTACGACTCTGTAACATGTTTTGGTGTGGGCTATTCCACAATTGCTTTCACCTTCTATGGGTCAACTGAAATTCCTTCACCATTGATAATATGCCCAAGAAGATAATACTCCTTAGCAAAAATTTATATTTTGAATATTTTACATATAGATGATTCTTTCTCAATGTGTCCAAAACTATTCTTAAATATTCAGCACGCTCCTCATCATTCTTTGAGTATATCAGAATGTCATCAATTAAAATAATCATAAACTGATCTATATAGTCTTTAAAAATCCGATTCATCATATCCATAAAAATAGCAGGAGTATTTGTCACCCCAAAAGGCATGACTCTAAACTCAAAATGATCATACCTGGTCCTTAAAGCTGTCTTACTTATATCAGCTTTTTTAACCCTCATTTGATAATATCTTGATCTTAAATCAATTTTAGAAACACTGTAGTATTTTCCAACTAATCAAACAAGTCATCAATATGCGGGAGTGGATATCTATTCTTGATGCTCATTTTGTTTAACTATCTGTAGTCAATACACATTCACATGGATCTATCTTTCTTCTTAACAAAAAGTATAGATGCACTCCAAGGTGAATGGCTAGCCCGGATAAATCACTTATTTATCAATTTCGGTAACTGAGTTTTTAACTCTTGCAATTCCTTTGGGGCCATCATGTAAGGAGATTTGTAGATTGCTAATATTCTTGGTTATAGTTTTATGTCAAATTCAACTTCTCTTTCAGATGACAATTTAAGTAATTCGTCAAAAAATACATTTGAAAATTCAGAGACCACTGAAATATTTTTTAATGCTTGTACATCTTTATTTAAGACCTCCGTTTTACCATCTTTACTGTACTAACAAGAGAACATATTGCATTCTTCTCACCAGGAAAGTAGAAGGTCTTCTCTTTAGATAAACTAAACTTTATTATTTTCTTCTAACATTCAATTGTAGCAAAATATTTAACTAGCCAATCTAGGGCTGCAAATGAACCGAGCCAAGCCGAGTATGTGAGTGTTCATGTTTGAGTTCGTTTATTATCAGCTTCTTCAACTTCAATTCGTGTTTGAATCAAGCTTTATTGTTTATGTTCATGTTTGGTTCTATTAAATTAATGGGTGTTCATGTTTGGTTCATATTCGGTTCATGTTCAGTTCGTTTAATACTTATCGAGCTTTAAACAAACAAGTCTTAACGAGCTATATTCATGAATATATTTTGTGAATTTTTGAAACTATCAGACAAGCACCTTCATGAACAAATCTAATGAGTATTCTTGAATTTATATAACTAGCATTTTCGAGCTATCAAATGAGCTCGTTCACAAACAAATGATCTATGATTTATCTTATACTTATTCATGAATATTTTAAACAAATAATCTTGCAAACATGGACAAATGTGAATGTCTTTTGTTCATGAACAAATTTATTCTATTGAAGGTATAAAATAAAATGAAACTAAATTTATAATAAAATCAGTTGTCTATTTAAAATGAAAATATTATTAATCTATATGAATATATTTTCAAATGAAACTTACCTATTGCATTTCTCTCCATTTGGTACAACAACTGAAAGATTATCTTCTGCGTTCGTAGAAAAACTTCAATTGTCCTTTGATATTCACTTTTGTATTCAGATGTTTTAATTTTTCTGGAATAATAAAATAAAAATAATTATAATTAAATAATATATAATATTGATTTAATAAATATGTAAAATTTATTTTAGATAGCATATATTATAATATTTAATTATTTTAAATTATTAATCGAGTTTTTATCGAACTTATTCACGAGTTCTGAATCGAACACGCATTGAGATTTTATCGAGCTTAATGTCGAGCTTGTTCACGAGCTTCAACTGATGTTGTTTGTGAACATAAATAAGCTGAACACATTAGTATTCAAGCTTATTTATTTAAGGATTAACTATTTAAAATATTATTCAAATTTATTTGTTTAGTTAATTAAACGATCACAAATGAGCTTTAATTGAACCGAGCAACAAGTAGCTCGTCGAACGCTTGGTTTGCTTGCCGCCCTAAGCCAATCCATTTTCAAAATAATATCAAAAGTTTTAATCGGCACTAAAATCAGTGCTATTAAAAATTTGTGACCCTAAATATTCAGATTCATAAAATACATCCTATTAGCATGCAAACTATCCCCCATTGACATTATAACGCACAAGGCATATGTAAAACATACGATCTCAATAGATAAATCAGAACAAAATTATTTAGAAATAAATGAATGGAATGCACCATAAAAAAAAGAACTCTATCAAATTTATTGGAAATCAAAAGTATACATGTAACTACTTCCTCAGAATCTTTGGCTTCCTGAGGTGTAATAGAAAATACTCGAGCTTTCACAGGTTGATTACCTTTAATATCTAATGCTTATCCTCTTAGTTAAATTGGCGACTTTCTTTGCAGTACTTTCCCTGGTACTGAGTTTGTCCTGCTTGATTGCCTTCTAGATATCTCCTAGGTAATGCCTGCTTCTGATATCCCTGTAGCCTATCATTGCTTCTTCTCTTTTGAGGGCAGTCCACCTTGCGGTGACCAAGTTCACCAATTTTAAAACATCTTCTAGAGCCCACTAAACAATGGTCCGAATGCCTCTTCCCACACTGATTACACAGAGGTTTCTTAGGCTAAGTTGACTTCTGCTTATTATCAAATTTTGGATTCTTGTTTTTGAATTGATCTTCTTTTTCAAACATCTATCTTTTGCCTGTTTGCTGCTGCTCCCAACTATGTTTGAAAAAATTCAGCTCATTTTCAATTCTCTTAGCTCTTTCCACTAGGACTGAGAATTAACTAATATCAAATGGTGCCAATGTTAGTCGTACCTGATCCCTGAATCCTCTAAAAAATGTGGCTTTTTTCCTTTGGGGTGCTAACATAATGAGGTGCATAGTGAGATAAGGAAGTGAACTTTGCTTCATATTATATAACTGTTTTTGAATCCTGAGTCAGATTAAAGAATTTGTCTTGCAGAGCTAGTCTGGCTGAAGGAGGGATGAACCAATATCTGAACACTCTCAAAATCCTCCCACTGTATGCTAGTGACAGGCATTTGTCCAAATTTTTCTCTATGTTGTGCTTGCCACCATCTTTCTACCTCTCCTTCCCGAACAAATGTGACCAATGATACCATTCTATTTTCAGAACAGATCATACCTTCAAGTATCTTCCCTATCTTCAACAACCAGTCCTCAGATACTGTTGGATCACTTGTACCTTTGAATGCTAGCAGTTTAAAAGTCTGAAATAACGTTAAATGTTGATCCACTTCATTGCCAAATTTAGATTTGGATTCATTGTTAGTAGAAGATTTCTCTATAGATATCATTTTATCCACCACTTGTGAGATCAAATGCATAATATGTAGAAGTTTCTTAGACTTATTCCCCTCATTTATTTTTGTTTCTGTATCTGGTCTGGATGACTGGCCAGTCATTCTTTCTGGTAATTTCTCAGACATAATATTTGTACGCATATACATAATTTATATAATACATGTATTCATTGTAATAAACGTGATCATTTTAAAACATTAAATAAACCTATTATGCAAGTATGCTTATTCTACTAGAATGAATGCATAGTTACATTCAACCTTGATTCAATCTATAGCTCTATATACATTAAATTCATTATATCTCATCCTATTTCATTGTCTAAATTTAATTATGCTTCCATTTGATTTTGAATTTGACTCTGATACCAATTTCTAACACACACTATTTTGACTCTCTTTACTGTCAACATTGAGTGTAACAGAGAAGGAGAATATAAACAGACCTTACTAATATCAATTCTAAACTTCTTTTATCAGAATCAAGTGAGTAAGAAGTAGGTTATTCAGACTATCCTAACATATCAAGTTTTATACTTCATAACAGAAACATATTTAAAACATCTCAAATAAAATACAGAGTTTTACTAACCATTTTAAAATTCATTCATATTCTCAAAAGTGTCTGTACAGCTTCCACTTGGACCTTTATATACAAAAAATATATATATATACAAAAAGGGCAGTCAACCGTCCTATCTACTACTATGCTGGCTCCTTCATTGTTTTTACAGTATAACCACTACTAATGAGCTAGAGCTTAATAAAATACGCAAGCAATGTATAAGAAAAACACATTGACGATCAATTGAAAACACTTATAAATTTTCATACTAGACATAAGATATGCATAACACCAATTTCTGTTTTATCTATTGTTCAACACTTTTATGATGCAAGTCATATAATAACTATAGGCTTTTGCACACTTACAGCTTTTTAATTCAAGGTTGGGTCCGTATTTTCAAGTTTTAGAATTGAAGCTGCTCTCATTTAAGGTTGGTTTGAATTCTCAATATTTAGAGTGGAGAGAGAATAGACTTATATTATCATATCTCTTGCTTTTACTTGTACGGGCATATCCCCCATATATGACTTATTTCACATTTTCAATACAATTCACATTTAAAGATCATAAGATGTGCCATTTTAATCACTACTTGATAAATTAATAAATTAATATATGATGAAACATGAATTTAATGATATTATGGTTATATCAAATATGAGGTTGCAGTATATCAATTTTTACTATTTTCTATGTCATAGTTTGTGTATCTCACCTTGCTAGGAATTGGTTCTCCTAAATCCTGTTTTCTTTTTCTCTTGTACACTACCTCCACTAAACTTTTCATTCAGCAGTAACTTTGTTTTTCTTTCAAAACTTCTTCTCAACCACCTTCCCTTTCCTTTTTACCTTCCTACTATTTTCTGCAAATAGCCACAGCCATTTCCTTCTAAAATTTGGCAAACACTATGATAGGACTTGATGATCAAGACAGCACACAACGATATAGAAAAATAGCAACTTACTCCAAATAGATCTAGAAAGAATACCAAGAGAGCTGCTTTTACTAATTTCCAAGCAAACAAGACAAGATACAAGTTAATTCACTGTTTGAGAGGTGAATCGGCTCTCCAACAATTCCTAGCAGCTACTAGGAATCCAAACACCTCACAAAAATTGTTGCAGAAATTTAAAACATAACATAAATCCCCAACCCTCCATAATCCCCTCTTTAAACAACTCAAATCCCCTAATAAATGCCTCTTACATCTTTCCCAAAGAGTTTTCCCCTTTCCCAAAGAGTTCTCTCCCAAAGCCTCTTCTCCTATAGGTGATAAAGGAGGTTGTGGGCCCCACTTGGGTAGCATGACTACTGCTGCCAGCTGTATCAATACTCTTCTCCCAAAAAATCACCTTGTCCTCAAGGTAGAAAAAGGAAAACTACTTCTTTATAGTTCTATAGAGCTCCTATGTCGACTTATACTCTGGTAAACCCTTCCACTTGATTAGCACCTCCTTAATCCCCTTATCTCATTGGCATACCCCTTTCATCTCTTATGGTTCTAATATCACCTCTATATCCTTTGACAGTGTGGCTGGAGTACCAGCAAGGGTGTGTGATTTCCAATGGCTTGTCTCAGTTGCGATACATAAAATACGAGATGGATGGCTGAGGTTGGTTGCAATCATAGGTGATATGCTACCGAGCCAATGCCCTCCACTATCTTGTAGGGCCCAAAGTAGCAGGGGGAGAGCTTCTCATTCCTTTGTTGAGCCAAAGTCCTCTATCTGTAAGGTCGGATCTTCAAATAAACCATGTCCCCACCTTAAACTACACATCTCTCCTGTGTCTATTTGCTTGTTTCTTCATGATTTATTGTGCTCTCTATAGATGTTCCTTCAATTCTGCCAAAATCCAGTCTCTTTTCTCCCAAGTACTGCTCCACTGATGACAACGGTATGCTGTCATGCCATAATATATGAGATGAGGTGAATCCCTCCCATATAGAATTTTAAATGGCGTTGTCTAGGCTGCTGTTTGATATGAAGTGTTCTACTAATATGTTGCTCAGGCTAACCATTTGGCCCACATTTTTGATGTATCTAATACAAAGCAATGAAGATAAGTCTCCAGATACAAAGCAACGAAGATAAGTCTCCACACTGGGATTCACCATCTCCGTCTGACAATCCATCTAGGGGTGATAAGCTGTACTCCGCTTCAGATAGTCCCCTGCATCTTGAATAACTTCCTCAAGAAGTGACTCAGAAATTCCTTGTCCCAAACGGACACAATGGCTTCGGGTATGCCATGCAACCGAACCAGCCTCTCTATTGAATGCAGCTACCACTGACACCGTGGTGTAAAGGGTGACGTAAGGGAACAAAATGAGCATATTTGCTCAATCTGTTCACACCACTAGAATCATTGTAAACCCGTCTAATCTAGGTAGACTCTCAATGAAGTCCATAGTCACCTCTTCCCACACCATCTCGGGTAATGCTAAAGGCTATAGAGGACCACCTGGAGCCATAGCTAGGTATTTGTATCTCTCTGTCACACATCACAATTGGCCACCAACTCCACATCCTTTTGCATGCCATCTAGTATAGCTTTGCTATTAGTCTATGATATGTCTTATGAACTCCTGATTGTCCCCCAATAGCTGTGCCATGAAACTTCTGCAACAAATGAAGTGTCGTCCTGACATGTAAGGTCACCACTTCTGTATTGCCAACACTATCTCCATCAGCTCCTTTCATACACTGATTTCAACCTGGCCCTAGCTGTCAATACCTGGCTGAAATAAGCTATGGGTCTTTGAGTCTACATAAGAACTGCTCCCAACTCATAACCTTATGCATCAGTCTTCACTACAAACGGCTGACTTAAATCTAGTAGTACTAACATAGGGACACTCGTCATGGCTTTCTTCATCTGCCCAAATGCCTGGGTGGCTTCCACCCCCATTTGATATTATCCTTATTCAGTTACTCTATCAACGACCATCTATAGAACTGTATCCCCTCACAAACCTTCTGTAGTACCCTGTGAGTCCCAAGAACCTTCTTAACTCCTTCAGGGTTTTCGGTAAGGGCCACTCTAACATAGCCTCTATCTTGGAATGATCTGCAGCGACTCCTGATTTGGACACCACAGGTCCCAAATACTTCACCCTTTGCTGTGCAAAAGAACACTTCTTCAAATTGGCATACCGTTGATTGCTCCTTCAATGCCACTAACACTACCCTCAAGTGCTCCACATGCTCTACCTCAGACCGACTATACACCAAAATATCATCGAAGAAAACCAATACAAATTTGCGGAGGTAGGGTTGAAATACTTTGTTCATAAGTGACTGGAAGGTAGCTGAGGTATTGGTAAGCCCAAAAGGCATCACTAAGAACTCGTAGTAGCCTTCATGAATCCTGAAAGCAGTTTTTTGGATGTTAACAGGCCGCATTCTAATATGATGGTATCCCAATTTCATATTGATCTTGGAGAACATCATTGCTCCATATAACTCATCCAACAACTCATTAATGACCGGTATAAGAAACTCATCCAACACTGTTTCCTTATTTAGAGCCCGATAATCTACACAAAATCTCTAACTGCCATCCTTCTTTTTCACCGACAACACAGGACTGGAGAAGGGACTAACACTGAGATGAATGATCTGGGCCTCCATCATCTCCTTGATCAGTCTCTCAATTTCATCTTTCTGAACCTGTGAGTACTGATAGGGTAAAACACTGATAGGGGTACCCCTCCTTCAGGATGATGGCATGCTTATGCTCCCTTGGGGGAGGCCTAAGGCAGCTAGAACACCTCACTGAATTATTATATGAGTGGCTGGACTATCTCTGAAACCTCCTCCTCTTTCCCCATACTTCCTCCTCCCTCTAGGCTCTGGAGCTCCACCAAGAATCCCATCCTTCCCCTTGGATTGTCCTCACCATAGTCTTGAGAGAAACCTTGTTTTGGACAGACTAGGATCCCCTCTTATCCTCACCTTCCTCCCTCTCACCATGAATTTCATAGTCAAAGCTTTCAATCCACTTTGGTTTACCCCAATGTCTGTAACTATTTCATACCCAAAATTACATCTGTGCTCCCTAACTCCAAGGGAAGAAATTTCTCCTTCACCTAGATCTCCTGCAATGTCACTATCAATCCTGAGTAGATGCCTCCACTCTTCTCCAAGGACACCTACCATACACGCTTTTATTAGCTGTGGTGGGAAGGCCCAGTTTCCTGTAGTTTTTCCCTAAACGGGGAAGACGTTGGGAGGTTGCCAAAATTTCGGGTGAACTTGAGGCCGTACTTGGACTTGATTGAACTCAAAGAAAACAAGACTTGTCAACTCAAACTTAAATGAACAAGACTTGGATTGAATAGAATTCAAATTTAAATGAACAACAAAAAAAACTTTGAAATGAACAATGAAAGGGACTTCAATGGATTTGAATTCAAACAAGTGACAATGAACAGCAGGGGACTTTGATCTGAACTTGATTGAACACAATGGACTCAAGGGAATGTAAACCGAATTTGAACTTGCAAATGAACTATAGAAAACTTGAATGAACAATTATAGTGGACTTGAATCTGCATTTGATTTGAATATCAAATGTGATCAAACTTAGACTTGACTTGGAACAACAGGGGACTTGGACTTGGACTCCAACTTGAACAAATACAAAAGACTTTAACCCAATTCGAAGATTAATTGAACTCGTAACTTGGAATCAAATTAATAATAACAAGGGACCTATTGTGAATATAACTGAATGAACAGAAGACTTCCAAACTAGATTACAAGGACTTGAATGAATGTTGAACTTCTAATTCATCAAGAAATGAATAATCAAATATAAGTGGACAAACATGAGGCTTCTGCTAAATAAGGAGCTTCAAATGCAACTTACAAGTTATTAGCACCAAATCCTAGTGTTATCGCTCATAGCATGAACCAACTGATGATATGGTGGAAGAATGCATTGCATACAGAGGATTGTTTAAAAGTGACAATAAAAGGTATACAACCCTTACAAGTATAACAGGTTGTCGACAAATATATGTGGGGAAATTATCAATGACTGTGGTTAACCCAATAGTCAATAACAACCTGTAAATAAACATATCAATCCCTTATGGACTATTGAGGTTCATGTGCCATGAATCCAATAAGTCACCAATGAAGATGAATGAGGGAGTTGTAGTGAACATAACTCACCTATGAATCAATCATCTAAGTAGATATATCAATCCCCTGCAGACGAAAGAACTTGACATGTAGCAAATGTAACAAGTTGCAATGCTCATGGCACATCATACAAAGGTAGAGATTTCTACATTCGCAAGCATACAACATAACCTCAACCAAACACATTCAACAATACAAGAAGTGGTGATCAACCATACAATGAATTATCAACTGAGTGGTGAAGCGATTGTAACTTTTATGTAATTAGTTCTGCTACGGATCCTATGCAAGAAAAGAGCGAGGATCTGCCTATGAACAACATTATGAAGACGACATATCAAATGCAAAAAGATCACAACAGATGTGAATACCTACGAGCTCCTGTAGGAGACCCGCTATAAATATTACATGTCATCTATGAGAAGGATGCAAGGAGTCTGCCACAAGTGTTAAGATATTTATACAGCCTATAATGAGGCAGCGGCAAGTAGATGCATCTGTCTCTTACAAGCGGAGGGAATTTGATATACAACAAGTGCAAGTGCCTACGGTCCATCGTAGAAGATCTGTTGTACGCCCAGTGCGTCAACCACGAGCAGAAGCATATGATACGCAGCAAATACAAATATCTACTAGTCGTTGTAGAAGATTCATCGTGCACTCGACATGTCGTCTACATGGAAAATACAGAAGAGAACTGCAGCAAATATGAACTCCTACAAGATGCTGTAGAATATCCATTGTATATCCAATGTGTTGTCCACAAGCAAAATGCAAAGTGACTACATCAAATGCAAATGCATACGAGTTGCTATAGGAAGTTCGTTGTGCTTACAATGTGTTACACGTAAGCATATACAAGAGAACTGTAGTGAATACAGTTATTTACTGATGATAGCAGGAGATTCGTTGGTGCGTCATAACCTACTTGCAGAAGGGATTAAGTAGTGCACGACAATCTATCTGTACGAAACAAACAGATAATCAGTACAATACCATGCCACCGGATCTGCAACATCTGTGATAGCAGACAGAAGCCGTTTATAGATATTCTAAAATGTCCCTGCACATGCACTGTAATATGTATGCACATAGGTACACCAAAATGCACGTGTAACTATACACCCGCATGGGCCCCGACGAGCGTGTTATTGTACGCACGTGATGTCTAGGGATGCTGCACAGGTCAATAATTTTGAACTCGATCCTCCTAAGCAGGTAAATAGGAGTCGACAAGGTTCATCAAATAATTATAAAATGCCCCCAAACACCTACATGGCCTCGACGAGCATGTTATTGATACGCACGTGACGTCTAGGGATGCTGCACGGGTCAATAATTTTGAACCCGATCCTCCTAAGCAGGTAAATAGGAGTCGACATGGTTCATCAAATAATTATAAAATGGCCACAAACACCCGCATGGGCCCTAGTGAGCGTGTTATTGGTACACACGTGACATCTAGGGATGCTACGCGGGTAATAAGTGAATTCAAGTTTGAGCCCCATCCTTCTATTCAGGTAGATAGGAGTCGACACGGCTCGAACTATTAAACGAATATACAGCCACGAGGTCGACTGAGATATTTGTTTTATACGTTCATATTAGGCCTTCAAGGCCCATAATCAAGAGAATTCACTTACAAAGGCATAAAGCGTATGAAACCCGATCCTCTATCGACAGCTCGATAGAGTCGACAAGGTTTAATCCAGAATGAAAATGACCTCATACACCCGATGATGCCGTGTTGAATGTTAATTTCAACCGGAGGGGTTCACAAATACTTTCAAATGCCATCCAAATACCCATCAAAATCCAAAACTCCAGAAAAATCATCTCAAATCCAAATATTTAAAACTGAAATCCAACTATCAACCACTTAAAGCAAAAATCCATCCACTCTCCATAACAGTTTGCCGAGATGGGCAAATAAAATTCACTTCAGCTCACGTAGAGCTAATCCCTAGTCAAAAATATCACTAGGATCCATTCTCAAATAATCTCCTGCATTAAGGACGTGGTATATGTCCTCTAACCGGCAGTTTCGCCGCCAAATGACACTGCAGGATAAACGGTTATGACCCGGGGCCCTCTGAACCGAGTGGTTTTGCCGCCAAATGGCACCACGAGATAGCGGTTATGGCCAGAGCCAATACGTTCCTTAGTGGCATCAAATCCTTGAGATATGAATCAATAGGATATGATCGATAGGGCACAAAGCCCTTTGTTAGCTAAGGTGGATTCAAATTTGTCCCCTTAGACAAACATTCACCCTAGGTCTACAAGGTCCCCTTGGATGAAGCAACCCATGGCTACCGATAAGGATCCTTCTGTCAGGTTGGGTCGACTACCTCCTCTGACTAAGTAGACCAGGGACCACGATGGCCCGCGACGACGGAACCATGGGATCTTGATCGGGTCTATCATCTATTCCCTCACCATTCGCTTTAAGTGCAAGATGGTGCAATTTCCAATTTTAAATATTAAATCTCCAAATCTTCCAAATTCTCAAATTCTCCAAATTTCAAACATCCATGCTGCTTCTATTTGCCAGACTTACGTATCTCTACGTATCTTTATGTATCTGATTGACGACTAGCCTTAATCGAAAGTTCTCTCTCATGATCGGGAGGGGTAATTAACTATAGGGGCTTGCGCCTATAGGAAACCAGAACTCAGATCATAAAGTCCTCACAAAATGAGGGCGAAATCTATGGGTAGTGTCTTATCTACAATACTCATCTGCCTTCCCAAAATTTACCCCGAACTTAATTCCATTAGAACTCCCCCCGAAGAAAGCAAACGGGGTGGAGGCCGGGGCCGAATTTTCGGAGCCCACAGCTGGCTATATGCATCATGGAAGCAAATGGCAAAGTCATTGGAGAGCATCACATTTGAGACAAAAATAAGGATATAATGAAACGAGAACTCGATAGAGTGCGGATTGGTGACATTCAGAAGAAAGCATGAGAGCAAGCCAATGAAGATATCAAGTTTGAAGAGTGCAGCATTAGCAGCGAGATTCTTTTAAAAGACTAGGAGGATTGTATATCATTGCTTTTATGCTACGTTAAAAGGTAGAGAATTTGAAAGGAGTATATCATTATTAGATTGTCTTCATAATAGGATATTTTTTCTTGTATATTGACTAGAGAAGAAAATAATAAAGAAAAATACAATAAATGAGAAATTTTCAATAACAAGGAAATGGAATAACGATGAATAGTGCAATTTTCTAGTATAAATTGTTAGTGCGCTATAATTTAGATATGATAATAAGATTTAATTGTAATTTCAATGAGTTTATACTTTCAAACCGCTTGGGATTAAGGTCATGGGTTATTGACTATATTTAAAGTTTATTTAAATATTTTGATTGGTGAAACAAAAGGTAAAATTATAATATTAATAGGGATTCTATATGCTTTCTAAATGATTAATTTATTATGAAAATTTATGATTATCCAAAAATATTTATCATTGAGAACACAATCCATTGTATGATATTGAGTTTAAAAATTATTTAAAGAGATATGTAATATAACTAAAAGTATATATATATATATATATATATATATATATATATATATATATATATATATATATATATATGTGTGTGTGTGTGTGTGTGTGTAATATTTGCATTTAGAGCACCAGGTTTCTGAGCTTAAGAATCTCCAACGTTCTTGTGATCAATGGAAGACTCCGTATACTTCCCCTTCTCTGCCTTGTTCCTTCTTATGTATTCATTTAGAATTTTCCACTTAAAGAAATAGTTTTTCTTTTTTTTAATCAAATTCTTTCCCCTAACTTGGAGTCTTATGTGTATTAAGTGCTTCTTGTTTGAAAAGGATAAGTTGATTTATTAGGTCATTACTGCCAAAAAACTTAACAAAGCACCTCCAAAGTCAGGAGTGCTTTGAATGAACTACGCAACAGCCCGTATAAATGATCAATGCAGCATGGTTGCAGATATTGGCTTTGGGTGTGGGTGGGTGGGAACTTGACCACATGTTGAATCATAATAACGGAGATATTGGCTACAGAATCTTGGTAAAACATCTACTAACCTCTTGTATATATTTTGCGTTTGGCAGGACCATAATATGAGATTAATTCAATTAAAGGATATCTAGTTTGTCCTTGAGATATTACATACCGATCACACATTTCTAATTTCCTAATGAGGATAAGGCGTGGTAATGTTGATTTAAAATCCAAATGCATCATCAGTTTGTTTTCTTAAGTATTATAGAATTAGAAAAATGAAATGAAGATGTATTAATTGAATAGATTGGATGCCTCATATTATGCCATTCAAAAAACTAAGCTTGTGCTTGCGATGAGGTGAATAGGGATGAGAAAATATCACATCTTAAGAGAATACGAGTATTGGAAGAGTATAACATTTAAAGAATCATAAGCATTGAACTTGTTGTACAACAACAACAACAACAACCTTAAGCCTTTATCCCACTACGTGGGGTCGGCTACATGAATCCTTTTTCTCCATTGTGTTCTGTTAAAAGTCAAATTCTCGTTTAAATCTAATAAAGAAAGATCATTTCTAATATTTTCTAACCAAGTCTTTTTAGGTCTACCTCTACCTTTCTTAACATAAGTCAAATCTAATATCTCTACTTTCCTAACCGGGTCATCAAGAGGCCGCCGTTTTATGTGACCAAATCATCTAAGGCGACTCTCTCTAATCTTATCTTCCACAATTGAACTTGTTGTACAACTAATTAAAATTTTTTTTGGCAATGATTATCATTATCTTTTATTTTATCTTACAATTTAGGTATCTTTATTAATGATCATATATTCATTCATCTTAACTGCTAAATAAGATGTTAGCACTATTGTGCCATATTTTTTTAATCAACTTGTGGTAATATTATATTTTGTATATTGTTTGGTTTTTCTAATTCTTTCATATTAATTTGATGGTGCTGAGACTTGCAATGCTTTATGGTGCCGAATGTTGGCCATTAAAAGAGAAGCATAATACTAAGTGTTGCAGAGATGAGGATGCTTAGGTGGATGAGTGGCTTTACCCTTAGAGATGGGATATGAAATGAGCATATACGTGAAAAGGTTGGAGTAGCTCCAGTGGAAGATAAGATTAGAGAGAGTTGCCTTAGATGGTTTGGTCACATAAAACGGCGACCTTCTGATGACCCGGTTAGGAAAATAGAGGTATTAGATTTGACTTATGTTAAGAAAGGTAAAGGTAGACCTAAAAAGACTTGGTTAGAAAATATTATAAATGATCTTTCTTTATTAGATTTAAACGTGAATTTGACTTTTAACAGGACAATGGAGAAAAAGGATTCATGTAGCCGACCCCACGGTAGTGGGATAAATGCTTGATGTTGTTGTTGTTGTTGTTCCATATTAATTTGATCTACCCATACTATTGGTGCATCTTTTGTACTTAATTGTATATGTCTAAACCTTCTAAATTTATTTCCCTCCAGCTCATTTTAAATCAGATCGACTCCCACATTCTTTTTAGTCTGATCTTTTTTTATTATCATTCATAATTTTATCTCACATCTATTTTAATATTCTTATTTTTTTCATTCTCTTAATTTGACTATTGATGATTTCTTGTTTTTAAGCCTCATTGTTTGCCCCTTCCTAATTTATAAATCCTTATTCTCCGCATGTTTTTTTCGGGTGTTGCTTAATATGCTAATTCTTTTTACGTTAATCTTGTTGCTCAACTTCTATCCAAGGTAAATTAGATCTTCCCATTTTATTTCTAAACCTTCGATATTAACTTTATCTACACCTTTTTTATGCATTCTCTTCCCACCATTGATTCCAAGTATTAGGGGAATTGATGTGGGATCAATAGGATCTTGATGTTGAAGGTAACAACTTTATTAAGGATCCCTTTGGATGATGTAAAAGAATTGTCTAGGAAAGGAAAAACGGTGACTAGGTTTTCAAAATAGATTTGGTGTTGTAACTTCCTTGTTATGCAAGGGTATATTTTCTTTGGAGGGGAAGGGTGAGAAACTCCAAATGTTAGCGAAATAACGGATGTGTTTAGGGTATTTAGCTTAGTGGTTTGAGAGTTATGAATTTTTTTGTTTGATTGATCATAGTGAATTTGCAATAGCAATTGTATTTTTATAATAGATGTTTGACTTAGATTATATGAGGGGAATAGAGATTTAATGCTTTGGGGACTTGTATGGGTTTGTGGGTGTGTGGAGGCAAGAGGTATAGGTGTTGGAGGGGTTCTAGGGTTATTGTAGTGTATAGTTTGTGAGGGTAGCTAAGACTAGCTTGTTGAAATGGAGTAGTTGAAGAGAAGAGAGGGTAGAGAGAGTGGTTGTTATGAGAATTATGGACTCAACGAAATCTAAGAGAGGATCAACTGCAGCTTCACCAAGATGTGGAGCTCCCACTAAGTTTTTCATACTATATTTGCAAAAGCAAAATTCAATATTATTCAACAATAATCAAAAGAGTATATAACATATGGTTTTTTTTAAGACTCTTAATGCTATGGCCAACCAATGCAAGATTTGACAAGTATTTGAACCTAATTACTATTGATTGCATAGATTGGTGGCATTCCAACTAAGTATGGAAATTAAAGAAGCAAAATAAATTACAAAATTTAAGCTTCCTTTTTTACTAAATTTAGCCAATCTTCTTTAGGTAAGTATATCTATTAGTATCCAATCTTCAATATAATATCTTTATTTTGTAAGGGGGTCTGGCCAAGGGATGTGGTAGGGTGCTTTGGGCATTCTAAAATCACCAAAAATTAATTTGGAGGGAGGATTGCTTCATGCCTCTGAGATTTGTGCTTGATGATGAGCCTTGATCTTGATATAGTGCCTATTTTGAGATCTTATCTGTGGCTTTTAAGTTGGTGATGCATCAGAATATACATCAGATGTTGTCTAATTATATTTTTATAATCTTTTCCTATGAGTCAATATGATTCTCTGAATCCCATAGTGCTGCTTAGGCATTTGTTTGTTTTTTTATCGCCCAACTTCAACTGTATAAGTTATGCCTTATATCACTTATCAACTAAGGTATTACTTTATCTTTCAACAATGTTGATTCATAAACTTCAATTTTGTATTCATTGAAGTTACATATCTTGTATACAACCCTTATTCACTAATCCCTGGGCCTATCTTCTGAAAATTTCTGCATTATTTTTAAAATTTCATTTTTTCTAAGGAAGCCTCATTCATCAAAATTATATCATCTACAAATAGCAAAAGTCAAGGTAATGCACTTTGATATTTGAAATAGTTTTGTAGTGGTTAAAAACTCATTGTTCACTCTATAAATACTTAAATGATAGTTAAGACTCCAATGTTGGAAACTCTTGATTACTCCATATTATTCATTAATTGGATATTCTTTTATCACTCTACAACTACTAAACTATATTTTGATTCTCGTTATAGGTAGCTTGATAAAGGTCAAAATTATGCAGAACCTCAATTGGCATTAGAACATGTGATATGTTGCACAGTGTTCATCTAACCAAATATATAGATCTTGGACGAATAAATGATCTGCATCCTAATTCCATTAAATGCCAAGCCCATCGTTTCATTCATTTATGGAGAATGATTATCAGGGTTCGCAGTTAACAGTCCAATATGAAATATTCTAGGATCCCTGATTACACTAGTTGAATCATATCTCAGCTTAAGCATTTATGTTAATTGTAAATGGATAATTTTGCTCATTTCCTTCGCATCATGCTTTAAAGCTTAATTAAAACATTATTCTTGTGTTTCTTATTCAAAATGATTTGAACCTTCTGGTTAAATAACTTTTTCTTTCCCTTGGCATCCGGTTTGATGGTGGTGAGACCTGCAATGCTTTATGGTGCCGAATATTGGCCATTAAAGAGAAGCATAATACTAAGTTAAGTGTTGCAGAGATGAGGATGCTCAGGCGGATGAGTGGCTTTACCCTTAGAGATAGGATACGAAATGAGCAAATATGTGAAAAGGTTGGAGTAGCTCCAATGGAAGATAAGATTAGAGAGTCGTCTTAGATGATTTGGTCACATAAAACGGAGGCCTTCTAATGACCCGGTTAGGAAAGTTGAGGTATTAGATTTGACTTATATTAGGAAAAGGTAGAGGTAGACCTAAAAAGACTTGGTTAGAAAATATTAGAAATAATCTTTCTTTATTAGATTTAAACGAGAATTTGATTTTAACATGACACAATGGAAAAAAAGGATTCATGTAGCTGACCCCACGTAGTGAGACAAAGGCTTGAAGTTGTTATTGTTGGTGGTGGTGGTGATCTTCATACACTCTAATTCGTGATGTATATAAGGTTGAATGATAAAGGTTTGATATTTAATGCATCCTTAACCAAGAAAATGCAACTTGATTCAATTGATTTTGAAAGAGAACATTCAAGCCATGCAATATAGGTCCCGGTTAGATTCTATTCTCTAGTTGAGTACCAAATATAACATAATTGGACTTAGATCTCCTGCATTTTGCTAATTTTAAAATTAATTTTATTGAAATGTAGAATATTTTATGGAAAGTTATATTTATATAATGAAATTGATGTTACTGGTTTTTTTGTGCCCTGCTCTGATTTTTCAACTCTCTGTTTGAACTTTTTGCAGAAATGCTCATACTGAATTTATTTTGTGAATTTTAAACTTACAAGATGCTCTCTTAACATTGGGCTTTTCTTTCCTAACTGTGATTTGTTGGATAATCATGATTAATGATTTTTTGTTTAAAATCTTAAAGTTTAGATGTGGCCAAGTTTTCTTGAAATATATTTTGGTTATTCTGCATTTTTGTACGATTGGTGGTTTGATGATTTTGATTCTTCAGAGCTTGAGGCGGCACATCAAGGTTGACAGCGAACTTCGGGAACCTGTGACAAAGAAAGAGCTTGTGGCTGAGGTATAACTGCTCTATTCTAAATCGATCGATTAACATGATAGTTGTATTTTCATGAAAACTGATAAGGAGCTTGGGATCATTTGAATTATTCAACGCCTGCACACCATAGTTAGACTGGCCCTTCGTGCACCATCATGTTTGGCCATTTTTAGGAATAGCTATAAACTAACAATCAGGTTAATATTGTAGATACGGTTCTGGAAGCAGCGTGCATCTCTTGATGAAGCTTTTTGTTTGCGTGTCATCTATTCAAGCTGCATATCTTAATAACATGTCCCCATTTCAAGCTGAATAGAGCTGCTGAGATATTGATCATTGGAAAGTTGAAACCTTTTTGTTGGGTAATTGGCAAAACCAATTCAGACACAGTGAAAAAGAATAGAGTATAAAAAAAAAAGATCTACAGAAAAATATACTAGATTTTATATAGGTTCATCCAATTGATAGCTATATCTTGTTGTCACTGCTACAGATTTCATTATGATTTGATTATGTAGAATTACAATCTAAATTCTTTTAATATCACATAAAGATGGCGTTCCCCTTCTTTATAAAAAGGGCAGCCAAAAATATGTTATAATTCGCAAGATGCCCTTTTTAACACAAGTAGGTGCCAAGTACGTTGCAGCAATGCAGTGGTGAAACAAAAATGGGGACCAGGGGTGTCCCTCGTCCCTTATATATTTTAGAAAATCATGCGTGGCTATATATATTTTGATAAATTTATCTTTAAATTCTCTTGCAATTATATATATATATATATTATATTAGTTTTACTCTTAAATATTTGATAAACTCTTTCTCCCTCTCACCATAAAATCCCAATTCCTCCACTATGCCGCTACTATAACCTAGCTTTTATTGGATCTGCCCCATCTCACCTTGTTGTTAGGGTCAGAAGGCAGCTTTTTCCTCTCACGTAACTGCATGCGTGTATTAAGAGAGGCATATCAACAGATTAATGAAATAGATTTGTCTTCTTAATCTCCCTGAAATAGGTGGCTCGGCAGCTTTGTGTAAACATCCATCCTGATAATATTCACTTACCATCACCCCTTTCGTCACTGGGTGAGTACGAGGTTGTTCTTAGGCTACCACGGGAGATTCCTCGGCCAGAGGGATTGTTACAATGGACTCTAAATGTCAAGGTTAGAAGAAAGTGAATGAACTGAAGACTGCAACTTCGATGATCTTTCCAGGTCAGGGAGTGATTACAGGTGTCATCTAGCTACAGCAAAGCCAAATATATTTTATGTTTAGTTAGTTCTTTTCGGCTGTTTTGTTGGTGTTCTGGTGAGTTTAGAATTTTCTTTCGTTACTGTATTGAGCAGCATACTGTTATTGTCGTAGTTCCTTTCTTGTTCAATTAAATTGATCAATTTGTTCAACAAAGTGCAGTTTTTTTTTGGTTTAAATTCTAACTGTTTTCTACTCTCTCGGTATCTTTTGAGTATGCGAGTTCTGAGCATGAAAATTGTTTATGTTCAATTTTTTTCATCGATTAATACGGTGAGACGTTTAGGAGTTCATAAACTGCAAATCATAAATAACAGTTGTACAGTGCTAATTAACTCTGTGATTCATAGTCTATGAAACGCATCTCTAATACTTTTTTCAAATTGTAAGTTCATGTAAAGATATCTTATTAAACTTTGAAATCTATAGGTTCTTAGGCTACCATCCAGTATTATAATCCTAATGTATTGCTACCAAAATGGGCAAAAAAAAAAAAAAAAAGAGCTCGTTGAGGAGCTTGAATCTAAATCAAAATGAAGGTCAATTCTGGAACCTTGATAATATTTGCTCTGCTCACTGCTTTACGGATTCAACTTTTTCTATCCAAAAAAAAAAAAAAGGAATATTGATGACATCTAACAATCACATTAAGACAATCAGCATAATGGAAATTTTCGAGATTAATAATTATGCATCGCCACATCTATTTTTGGCATTCAACTCTATTAGGTCAGTAGTAACCGTAATGTTCCAAATGCCAATGTTTGTTCTCAAAAGCTTGGATTAAAGTTATCACAAACATTTAAGATGGAGTTTCGGGCTCATTTGGTTGTTTTTCAGAAGATAAATTATTAAATTTGTTGGAATTTATCATTTGGATGGAATTAGATAGAAATAAATATAAATTTAAACATTATCAAAGCTTACAAAATTCTCTAAAATTAAGAATTTAAATCACATTAAAAAAAAGGTAAATTATTATACATTTTAAAATTTCTTATCTATTATTTTTATGCAACCAAATAAATCTTAAGAAAGATTATAAATCAGGATGAGCCATTGAGCCCTACTTGTTTGTAAGTGAAATGACACTTTTTCATTGTTATGATCAAAGCTTGTAGCTCTTAGTTTTCATTTGGGACGGTTTTCTTAATGCTTTTTGAAGCAATTTTTTAGTATAAATTTTTTTACTTTAAGAAATTTTTATGTTAAAAATTTATTTTAGAAAGCAGTAAGAAAGCTGTTTCAAACAAAATGTTAGTTTAATCATCAAGCTTTACATTATCTAAGTTTTTATTATTATGATCAAAGCATGTATGCAACTCTAGGCTTCATTTGGGATGGCTTTCTTACTTTTTTCCGAATAGCTTTTTTGTATAAAATTTTTTAATTTTTTGAAATTTTATACAAAAAAATAAGAAAGTCATCTCAAACAAAATCTTAGTTGAATGATCAAGCATTAAATTATCTAAGCACTCAAAAATATTACTATCATTGCTATTGGTCCGCCAACTATTATTATCGTTGATTTTATATTATATTTATTTTGTTTTAAATAAAAAATAATCATCTACATTTATTTTATACATCAAAATAATTAAAATATTTTAAATATTTATATTGTATTCCTTTTTCTTTTGTATTTGTTTTTTCAGCAAATCAAATGGCTTCTTACTATATTTCTTTTGCATGTATTTAAATTTTTATTTTAAAGTAAAAAAAATAAAGAAAATATTTGAAATATATGGAATATCTCAAAATTCTCATTTTCATTGCATTTCAAATTTAACCAAATTGATCGATATCTAAATGCAGGCAACCCTGTTTGCATCGCTAGAGCCCAATCTTGTCACCCTTCTCCATCTCCATTGCCGTCATTGGCGATCTCCTTCAATCCCTTCTGCTTCACTTCATCTTCCCCTTCTGTTTAAGCTTGGCCCCATCTATCACCAACAAAATCTCCTATCCTGCTCACATTGCTAAAAACCTCCCCAAACCCATTATCACACTCCTAGATTTATATTGGAAGAATTATATCTCTCTTTTATTTTAACTATTTAATTAGAGTTTACCAATGAACAGCAGAAAAAAATATGATTGTATTTTGTCTAGAACTGTAGGTAGAAAAGTTATGCATATTGTTCGGAGCCTCATATCATAGGATTATTACTTTTTCCTGAAATTATGTAAAATCACGTAATGAGTATATAGCCCAACAAGCAACTAAAATCTTACAACTGAAATCGATGCCATATAAAAGAGAATAATATACTACAAATCATATAAATAAATATATGTATCAATATCTATACTAATTATCTATATCAATTTATCATTCTATAGTTCATCACATCTCAATGCATTACATCATCAGTCACAATATCAGTAACAGTCAACAATACTAATGCCAATAATAATATTGATCAATAACATTAAATAATGTTAATGATAATAAATAGTATTAGTATCAATCATGATATCAATATAATGTTTGTAGTAGTGTTGGTGCTGATTTGGGGGGGGGGGGGGGGGGGGGGGGTCAATAACCTAAAGAATTTTGAAAATGATTTAGGGCTCTATCACTCTCTAAATAATGCTTATGTTTTCTTTGATTATTTTTTTGAAAAGAATGCATGAAGTAATTTATTGATCAAGCTAATTACACCCAGCTTTCTCCTTCAACTAGGCTAGAAAAGAAGGAGGAATACTACCATAACATACATCATCCAAAAAAAATGGAAATAAGAGCAAAGTTAGCGCATAAATCAATTAACTTATTACATTCTCTATTAGAAAAATAAAAAATAACTTGCTTAAAACCTATAAGAAAATCTAAATCTTTTGGGTTTAGAAATTCTTCTGAGATGACAGGCTTATTCCATAAATTTTGAAAAAACTTGATGACATTAAAATTATCACCTTCTATAACAATACCCTCGGCTTGAAACATCCACTCTTGCATGTAATTCCTCAAAGCAAGAATTGATAAGATTTCCACTTGAGAACTATCCCAATGACAGCAACTGTAACCGAGGGCACCCTGGAACTGGGCCTTACAATCTCTAAAAACTCCTCCAATTCCCGCCTTGTTATTACTGATTAAGGAAGCATCCACATTTATCTTAATCCAACCAGAAGGTGGAGGATGCCAAGAGTGTTGAGACAACTTATAAAGCTGATTAGCATCCCAGTTCTCCCAAATCAGATAAGACTGAAAAGATCCAATTGCATGACTAATAGAATTAGTTGCAATGTAAGAGGAGCCATCTTCATAACCTCCATGAACAGCCTTATTCCTGCTTTTCCAACGAAAGAAAACCATAGGGTAGTACAAATTACCAAGGAAAGGATTAGCATCTGCGAAATGTTGTAATAATAGATACATTTCATCCAGAGACTTAGGAGCAGGAATACAAAAATCCCAATTAGCCAGCCGCTCCAAAACCTGTTTAAGATTCTCACATTCAACAGCAACATGTTCAACATCTTCGACAGCTTCGCATCCTCTCGGGCAGCCATTAAAGTCAAGTAATCTTCTATAATACAGGAACACAGTTTATGGAATCACATTCTTACACAAACGCCACCAAAACAGTTCGATTTGCGGTCTTAACTTCAACTTTTCAACCAGCACCAATATTCATCTTCCATGGAGTCTTCATAAATTTTATCAATTGCCAAAGCTATTATGGATCTACCTGAGCATTTGAAAGTCAGTTCCAACTTATCTTTATCAGCTTCTGAATGAATAGGAATTGAAAGAATCATATCCACCAGCTCCTGTCCAAAACAAAGCTTCAATTTATCTGCATCCCATCGACCATTAGTAATGAAACCTGACAGACGGACTGACCCCTAATTTATCTGAGCAACATATATAGGCCACCTGCCAATGCTTTTGTCCAGAATCCATACATCTTCAATAGTATCCACTTCCTCTCCATTACAAATTTTCCATCTCATGATAAGATGTAAAAAGCTAGCTCCATTCACAATGATCTTCCATGTAGAAGAATATAACTTCTTACTATCAACATTCCATAACTCACACCCATATTTGGAACTCAAAGTTCTACTGAGCAGAGATGCAAGATTCTTAATGAAATTAAAAGCAAATTTAGCCCTTAAAGGACCAATTTTATCCACAATTGACTGCACACCACATCCACCTTTGTTTTTTGGCTTACACAAAATTTCCCACGCTACATAGTGAATACCAAAACTCCCATCCTTCTTGTTTCATAAAAAGTTTCTACACATTTTTTCCAACTCATTCAAAACCCCCAAAGAAACTAATGAATGAGTAGATAAAAAAATAGGTAGAGAGAGAGAGAAAGGAAGAATTAAGCAAAAGTAATTTTCCCAAAAGAGAGATGAATTTGTTTCCCCAAACATTAAGTCTACTAGCAGCTTTTTCCAACAGATTACTAAAATTTGAATTAACAAGCCTTCTCAAAGCAACTTTCACTCCCAAATACTCCATCTCATTAACCATCTTCAACCTCATAATTTTAGACAAATAACAAACTTTTCTTCTTCTCACAGATTTTCCAAACAGTATAGAAGACTTGAGAAAATTAACCTTCTGACTAGTCCACCTACAATAATTCTTCAAAATACGATTTACTATCTTCAAGCTCTTACTACTAGCCTTTGAGAAAATGGCTACATCATCAACATACATCAAGTGAGAGATCCTTGGATCATTTGGACACACCTTCATTCCAACCCTTCTACCTTTTCGAGCAAACTCTTCTATTAACAATTGAGAGCACATGATAAAAAGGTACGGAGATAACAGACATCCTGGCCTAAATCCACTTTTTGCCTCAATCCAATCAGAATTTACACCATTAATCAAAATGGAGAATTTAGGATTAACCACACACTCCATAATAAGATTAGAAAATCCCCTTGGAAAACCGAACCAATCAAGCACTTGATCAAGAGTTGACCAACATAAGCTATCATAAGCTTGCTCCATATCAATTTTGATAGCCACTAAGCCCTTCTTAGATTTAGAAAATCTAAATTTAGAAAAAAGTTCTTGAGCAAGCAAGATTTGGTCAGACATAGACCTCCCTTAGACGAAAGCAAACTGAACCTATGAGATAATTTTGGGAAACAAATAACTCATCCTATTTAATATCATTTTTGCCACAATTTTATAGATGGATTCGCAAAGACTAATAGGACGAAAATTAGAAGGCATCAACAGATATTTCACCTTTGATATCAAGACCACATTAGTCTCCTTCCAATCAGGACACAACAAATCGGAATTGAAAAAAGAACTAATAGCTAACCACACATCATCTTGAATAATCGACCAATAAGATTAAATAAAGGAATATGTAATTCCATCATTACCTGGAGACTTATTAGATCCCAGTTACTGAATAACAATCTCCAGCTCTTCCTTAGAGAAATCTTTGTCAAGCAACTTCCTGTCATCATCATCAAGCTTCACCATAGAAGAAGGCTAGCCTCCCAAGGTGTATTTGCGTTCCCTCCATTTTTTTCAAAGAACTTCACCAAGATATCTTCAATGTTTCACTGATCTTCGAAAATCACTCCACTTGTATCTTTCAGTTGATTGATCTAGTTTGCCCAAGAGTTGAATTCAGTTCAGAAACCTTTGATCTCATCAGGAACAACTTTTGGTCCGAAAGTCACCATCAGCAGCTTCTTCTTCTTGCAACTTAAGAACCTCCTCCTTTAGCATTTCCTTCAGATCAGTTAATTTCTTAAGCTATGCTCTACTCCAATACAATTAGGCCTTTAATGATCTGGAAAATTTTTTATTCAGGATTTCAGCCACATTTCCTCTAGCATTTTTATTCCAAGAGTTCCATACAACTAAGTGAGAAGCATGATACGTTGACCAAGCATCTTCAAACATCAGATTCTTTCTCCTCCTAAGCCCAGAAGAGAAGCTTTTAAGTGAAATCAGATAATGATCTGAAGCAACTCTAGCAAAAAGTTTTACAATCACTACCTTTAAGAAGTTTAATGCAGCACAATTAAGAATGCATCGATCCAATCTTTCAAGGATGCGGGCTTTTCCAGTTTTATTGTTACACCATGTGCATTTTGGACCAGTAAATCCTATCTCATGGAAATCACAATCTCTCATGAAAGCATACATGTCTAGAGGGCCTTGAGAAAGAACAAATTTCTTACCACCTTTCTTCTCATCTTGAGACAATATACAATTGAAGTCTCCACCAATCACCGTAGGAACTATAGAGCATGAAAGAGATTCTAAATTTCTCCATAGGCTCCTTCTACTACAACAGTCTGTACTTCCATAAACCGTGGCTATCACCCATCTCCCTTTATTAGCTGTATTCATTTCACCAACCACAACTTGACTGGAAGCTTCACTCACTAAAAATGAAGCCAAGTCGGACCTCCAACACACCATAATGCCCCCAGATAAGCTCACTACAGGAAACAAGAAAAAGTCCCAATTATCACCTATAAATCTCTTGAATTCAAGAGGATCTATAGAAGAAATTTTGGTTTCAATAAGGCCCACAAAAATTGCATCATTATCCTTCACAATCTCCTTTAAATACTTCCAAGTTCCCTCCGAAGGCTTATCTGGTGGGATTTTGGTTATATGGAGATCTAAAGTAGCTACCTTCCAAGTTCTAGAATCCTCTCATCAATTCATTATAAAAGACCTTGTAATTTTTAACAAAGGTATTTGGAGAATTGGTTCAATCTATGCTAGCAAAGATACTTATAAAAGAAGATCACTTTGGGAAAGACTACAATGTCACTCTTCCAAGGAGGTACCTATGATGCTTGGCAGAGATTTCAACTGTATTCTCAACAAAGAAGATAAAAGAGGTGGAAAGAGATTCTTCTATTCCTTGGGAGCTAAAGAAATGGATCTCTTTCTCGCTTCTAATGATTTGCATGAAGTCGGATGTGTGGGACCAAAATTCACTTGGTGCAACAACAAAACAGGAGCTGATAGAATTCTCGAAAGGCTAGATAGATGTTATCTTAACTCCTCTGCTTTATGTTATCCTCACCGTTTTATTGTTAAGCATTTGGCTAGGATCTCTTCGGATCATTGTCCGATTCTTCTTAACCTTCTTGAATGCAATCCAGTTTTCAGAAAAATCCTCAAATTTGAAGACATGTGGATCTCCAATCCAGCTTCTTCTGCTTTGGTTAAAAAGATTTGGACGAAAAAAATTGCAGGTGATTATGGACAAATCCTAAATCTGAAAATGAAATGCACTTTGAAAGGTCTGTTTTATTGGAATAAGGAAAACCACTCTAAACTGGTACAAGCTAAAGACAATATTCTTAATAATATTGTGGCTCTTCAGGAAAAGGAATGCAACATTGGTCCTTTATCTGATAATGAATCATGGATTCTTAAAGTTAAGGTTGCAGAATACAATTCGATTCTTGCCCGGATCAACACGTGGTGGAGACAGCGAGCTAAGACTAAATGGGTTTCTGAAGGGGACAGCAACACTAAATTCTTTCATACCTTTGCTAGCGCTAGGAAAAATGCTAACTTCTTTGGCTCTATCATCAATAAAGATGGATTGTTGGTTGAAGATCTACATCAAATTGAAGACACTATCATTAGTTTCTTTGAGAACAAATGGATAACCAGGAATTGTAAATTGGATGGCTGGCCGCAGGCTAACAATCGGCTCGATGAATAGGATATCCGCTATTTAAATAAAGCATTTAGCTTTGAAGATATGGAAACGGTTTTCAAGAAATCTGGTAATTTTTCTTCCCCTCGTATTGATGGAATGACTTACTCTTTCTTTAAAGGGTATTGGACTATTATTAAGGAGGATTTATGGAATTTAATCAATCTATTCTTTAACTCTGGCATCATGAATTCTAAATGGAAGGAAACTATTGTTGTCTTGATCCCCAAGGTACAAAATCCCAAATCTCCTTCTAACTTCAGAGACCTATAAGCCTCTGCAATGTGGTTTACAAGGTGGAAGCAAAAATGATTGTTAATAGACTTTCTTTAATAATGTCTAAAATTATCACTATTGAACAAGATGCTTTTTTGAAAGGAAGATCTATGTCTGATCATATATTGGTAACACATGAAAATTTTCACAAATTCAGGTTCTCCAAAGCCTCCAAAGGTTTAGTTTCTTTCAAATTTGATTTGGAGCAGGCATTTGATTCTATGGGTTGGCCTACTTTGGAAAAGGCCTTGCATTATTTCGGGTTTCCTATTTTCATCTCCAATCTTATCCTTGAATGTGTAAGGAATCCAATCTTCTCAGTGATTGTTAATGGAAACTACTCCAGATGGATTGAGGCCAAGTGCGAGTTCCGACAAGGCTGTCCCCTATCACCTTTCATGTTCATCTTATGTGCCCAGCTGCTAACTAATGCTTTCAGACAAGGTGGAGCTGATATTGGAGTTCGGCTTAGCAGAAACAGTCCTAAAATTTCTCATTTACTATTTGCGGATGACATCATTGTCTTTTCAGAAGAGAATGTTTCCTCCATTAAGAAGATCAAATGCATCTTGGAAAATTTTTGTTCTTGGACAGGGCAACATATCAACAACAATAAATCTTGTATCTTGTTTGGGAAGATAGTAAGGAGGCGTAAGAAAAAAAGAATCTCCCGTATTATGGGTTTGAAAAGCATCAACGAATTTCACTACCTTGGTTCCAAAATAGATCTTAGAAGACTTGTTGGAAAGGACTTTCAAAGTATCACTGGGAAAGCTCTTAAAATGACTAATATTTGGGGATCCAAATTAATCTCTTTGCCTTGTAGAATCACTTTGGTCAGATCGGTCTTGCTTTCTTTCATGACCTTTCATTGTACCCACTCCTTGGTTCCTAAAAGTATCCTTGAAGACCTTGACAAAATTTGCAGAAACTTTATTTGGAACAAGTCTAACGGTGGGTTTGGTATTCATTATGTGAGTTGGAAGACCATATGCTCTCCTATTGAACAAGGTGGTAGAGGGATTCATTCTTGCATTGGTAAAGTAGGTCCTCTTAGAGAAAAACTTGCTTGGAGGTATTACCATGATGATCTCTCTCTGTTGCACCAAATCTTATTCCCTAAATTTGGTCATCTCTACGGTAATAGATTTCTAAAGAAATCTTGTTCGAGTACTTGGAAGATTATTAAAGACGGAGGAGCTTCTCTCAAGCCTATAATCAGATGGGAGATTGCTAATGGCAAACTTATTAATGCTAATCGAGACATTTGGATTCTTGACAAATGTCTAAACAATTGGCCTACTTTTGTTAATCCCTCTCACATTGATGAAATCTCAGTGGAAAGATTCATCACAGATGGCAATTGGAACTTCAATGAACTTAGGAAGTTTTTTGGTGAAGATCTTGTGAAATTGATTTATCAAATCCCGATTCATTCAAATCTCCAAAATTATAGTATGGAATTATTATCCAAGTTTTCGGGGTATTCTATATGCAAGTTGGCTGCTTCAGCTACTGTCCACAAATCAAATCAGGTCATTTACTGGAAGTGGTTAAAAAAAGCTAAGCTGCAACCTCGGGTTGAAGGATTCTGGTGGAGAATATTTAATAATGCCATTCCAACTTCTGATTTTCTCTGCCATAGAAGATTGCAAATGCATAATGGTTGTCCTAGGGATTGTAATATGCAAGAAGACATTGAGCATGTGGTAACCAAATGCAAAATGCTGGTAGAGTCTTTCAAGATTCTGAAAAAATGGGGCTTTCCTTTTCCTATTTTTAATTCTATGGAAAAATGATTGACTTGGATCCCTCTACAGAACTATTGGTCAATCAATCTTTTTTGTAATGTTATATTTTTCTCTTGGAAAGGGAGAAACAAACTTGTGCATGAAGGTATTGATGATTCTCCCCTTTTTATTGCTTCCGAAGCTCTCAGTCTTGCTTCACTTTCTACAACCAATTCTTGCCACAAATCGAGTATATGGGTTGCTAACCAGCATCTATTGTTGTTGAATAACCATTGGCATCCCCCTCCACTCGACTGGTTAAAGGTTAATGTTGATGCTTCATTACTCAATTCTTATAGAGGTTTCTTCGGTGGTGTTTTCAGGGACAGCAAAGGCATATTCCTTTTGGCTTTTGGCTTCTCTTGCATTCGTTGGGACATTTCAAGACTTGAAATGTATGTCATTCTCTCTATTAAAGAAATACTCAAAGATTGGATGCTTAACTACAAAGGGATCATTGTAGAAAGTGATAACATCAACATCATCAAACATTTACAATTGACGGATTCTCCTATCAAAGTTTTCCCTAGTATCATTTTTAACTGTATAGATAGAAAGTGCAATAAATTAGCGGATCTTTGTGCTAATTATGATACTTTTAGTTCTTTTATTTGGGAAGATTTAGTACTTAATAAGGTTCCTACTTACTTTATGTCTATATTAAAGGAGGAATCTATTGGTATTGGATAGTTTTCTATCTTAGTTTTTAATAAAATTAAGCAAATATTGCATTTCCCTCAAAAAAAAATCTCCTTTAAATACCGGGAGGCTTCAACTTTCCTAGTCCCCCTATAATTCCAAAAAATTATGGAACTCAGTTACGATTGGAAGTGGGATTAGACCCACTTCCTTTCCTTCTCGACAGATCATTCTTCCTGGCTTTGGACATCAAGCCAGCATTACCCAGGGACTTCAGTTCTTTCAGCAATTTGATCTTAATCACACTGGAATTACCACCATCCACTATACCTGGAGGCTCACCATCCTCCTTTACCTCCTCAATCAATTATCCCTCTTCTTTAACTTCCATCGGAGAGTTAGCAATAGCAATCACATTCTCATTAGTATCAACTGAACTAAGTAATGTAAACATATTAACCTCCTCATTTACCACATGGTTTACAGCCATCCTATTACCATCGGACACCTGATGAGAATCCAGTTGATGAAGACTTTTTTCAAAATGATCCAACTTCTTATCCACTTCTTCATTCGGATGTTCAAATAAGGAGAAATCTTTCTCCTTATTAACCTCCACATCATCTAAAACTACCACAGAGCTATCCTTTAAGGTCGTCCCATTCCCATTAAGTTGAAACTTCTTCTCAATCACTGGAGCTCTACTCTTGAGTAGTCCTTTAAAGTTGCCAGTAGCTCTACCTTTTCTTCCATGGTTTACATGTATCCAAGGGCCATATACAATTCCTTTATCTTCAACCACAGTTTGAGAGTTTTCATCATCTTGATTATCAGAAATAGGATTAGCCAGCCCCTCTTTAGCCACTGGAATTTCATTCCTCAAACATTCATTAATGAGATGGCCAATTCTCCCATATTTGAAAAAAAATTTTGAGATCTTCTCATACTCCACTTTTTGAAAGAACCTACCATTCCTTCCTTCCACCCAAATTCCCATAGGAAGTTTCTTGTTTAAATCAACACGAACATAGACCCTTGCAAATTCTCTTCTCCCCCATTGAAACATATTTCCATCAATCAACAAAGGTATTCCGATTAGAGACACATTTTTTACTATAATAGTCTCATCCCAACAGAAAAGAGGTAGGTGCGGCAACCTTATCCAGATTGGTGATGTCAATCCTTTCAATGATGAAGTAGAAAAATCAGGAGTCCATTTATCAATGCCCACTATATGGCCATTAACAAACCATGGACCACCTGTCAAAACACTCTCCATGGATTCCACAGAAAAAAATGAGCATAAAATCCAGCCATTACCCAACACAGTTAAATGAAACTTTCCAAATTGCATCCATTGTCTTCTTAATTCACTAGCAATGACTTGCACGGGAATGTTTTTACCAACAACCTTAACAACAATAGATAACTTCAGTTTATTTTAGTTTTCTTCCACACTAGGTTCATGTAACTTAATAGCCACACCATCTTCAGTCAAAACAGAGAGATCTTTGTAAAAATTCACCTTGATGTTAGGAAATTTTGCCCAAGGGTTACGAGCCTTACTACCATCCGAAGTTTGCTTCGTCATATCTCCAGGAATCATCGTTGAGCATTATCACCAATAGCAGTGGCGTCTTCAACAGAATGTAACACAGAAAATCTATCCGTAAGGTTCAGCATCCCAAATCTGTTAACAATTAACTTCATATTCGAAGAAGAAGAAGCTTCGCCATCATTTCTTCTTTTTCCTCTAGAGAAATTGCTAGAAAGTTGTGGAGTTTTAACATCTTCCTCCACTTATTTACCTTTCCCTACAATCGGCAATAAAACCTTCACATCAACAGGCGATGGTTCTTTAATCTTCAAAACACCAGGAACAGCACTTTCTTCCGATTAGACTGATAATCAGCCATCTGCGAACCAGACGGAGAATGCAAAGGTGGAACCAAGCGGCTAAAAATGGCCGCCGAGGGTCTCCCGTCATCAGCAGAAGTTCCGTCAGCAAAGGAGGGAAAATAAAATTAAAAAAAAGGGGTTTCTCTCTCTAAGAAATCTGGAGCTTCTCTCTCTAGGAAATTTGGCACTTCTCTCTCGTTCAAGGTTTTCTTTGATTTAAAAATTATAAAAACCCCACATAATATACATAAGTATACGTGCTAAATCAAGTAATATAGTGATAGGGTAGAGCATTGATCCCACAAGGAAGATGTTTACTTGCAAATCTAACACTGTCTACTTTAACTACAATAATTATCCTACTCAATAAAAATATATTTTTGTGGAGTTTCAATCACTTAATTTAAAATTAAAAATAATTAAATGAAATATTATTTGGATAAATTATTTTGGATTGATGGAATGTAAATATAATATGTTTCCTAATGATTCTTTTTTATATTGATGATATTCAAAGCATATGCATCACCGACCGCTCAGTCAAGCGTGAAGAGATAAAGGACAAATTAAACCATCCAACCTCAATACCACTCTAAACTCCTCCCATAGTTCATCACCTTATGAGAATCTTAGAACAGTAAGTAAAGAATGTACTGTTAAAACTTTCTCATAATAATTCATCTCTATAATTTTGATACATGATAAACACTATGTCTATGCTTGCTTCATACCAATCCAATAAACCTGGTTGCGCCTGCTTTCCTATTCCTAGGATCTATATTACACATGATATTAACTACACATATAGCCACTATGTGCATTAAATGAAGACCTAATATATTAAAAATATCATGAAGTTATTGATGAAGAAAATTCATTAGTACTCACATTCTATTTAGACCATCAATCCAAAACTAAAAAATTTAGCCAAAAATAAATAACAAGTGAAGCAAATTCATTTTCATTAATTGCATAGAAGAAAATATATCACCAAATGGGTTCAATGATCCCCTCTACACTTCTTTTTACAAGATAAAAACTTTAATAGAATATATGAATATATATAGTACTTTTCTAAATTCCCTTAGTTATCACTCTTAAGAAAAAAATCAGAGAAGCACTATAAAGATTGAAATTAAATGAGTTACTAAACTTCTCCACTAACATTGCAAACAGACTATTTATAGAAAAACATAAAAAAAAATTCTAGCACTACGGCACCCATAAAATGAAATGATGTCGTAGCGCTGAAGGGTTTCCTTCACTGCGATAATTGTTAACGTGGACCTACTTTTTAATGAATTGACATGCCGCTTTGTTGGTAGATCATGGCCTGAATGGTCATAACTATAGCTTCGAGGTGCTATTAATAATTGAGCACTGCGGCATCCATATGGCACTCCCCTTGACTTAAAGGTGCTAGAATTTATCATCGCGGCATTGTGCAGATAGAGACTAGGCTTTATAGAGCTAACTCCTCCGACGTTACGACACTATCAAATAGATACTGGTATCGCCATGTCCATATTTGGTCACTCTAGTGGTGTCAATGATAGCGTCACAGTGGTATTGTGTTTGATGCCGTGGCGCTGTACTATACTTAAAAATTTTGCCCATTTTCTATATTTTCCTACACAAACACAACTAAAATAACATGTTTTCACTAACAAATTAACACAAAAAATATAAAATTATTTATACTTATCAAATCCTCCTCAACTTAAACTCTTTCTTGTCCTCAAGCAAATAAAAATTTGTAATTCTCATTAAGTGATTAACCATAATAAAAAGTAACAATCTAAAATTACTAAAATATAGGATAATACATCATTGTCTAGAATTAGTTAAAATGAATCAAAGCTATACTTCTAATCTGGAAAAATACCAATAGTTAAACTTAATTAATCATTCTTATTTTTTCTAATTTGTAATTATAGGTTATAGATTTATCATTAACTTTTGAATGTTGAAGTGAATAATTAATTATGATAGTTGGCGTTGTGAAGCTAAAATGAAATAATGACTTTACTATTAATGCAAAATGCAATGCAATGTAAACAACGACTACACCAAATATAATATAGATATGTAAATATAATATTATTAATAAAGTATGAGTTGGTCTAGTTCTATAACTAATTCAATAATATAGTAAATTTATAAATAAAATAAATTCTTTCCCGACAACGTCCCCAAAAACTTAATGGGGGTGGTGGAGTAACCTAAAGAATTATAAAAATAATTTATGCTTTTATCAATCCCAAAATAATGCTTAGGTTTTTTTTTTGATATAAAAATTATAAAAACCCCACTTAATATATGCAAGTATACGTGCCAAATTAAGTAATATAGTGATAGAGTAGAGTATGAACCCCACGAGGAAGAATGTTTACTTGTAAATAATAGTACTGTCTACTTCAACTCCAATAATTTTCCTAAATAAAAATAAATTTTGGTGGAGATTTAATCACTTAATTTAAAATAAAAAAATAATTCAATCAATTACTATTTGAATAAATTATTTTTGATTGATAGAATATAAAAATAATATGTTTCCTATTGATTCTCTTTTATATTAATGCTATTCAGAGCATATGCATCACCTACCGCTTAGTCAAGCGTGAAGAGACAAAGGACATATTAAATCTTCCAACCTCAATACCACTCTAAACTCACATAGTTTGTTACCCTATGAGAATCTTAGAAGAGTAAGTAAAACATGTATTATTAAATCCTCCTCATAATAATTCATCTCTATAAAGTTGATATATGACAAGCACTATGCCTATGCTTGCATCATACCAATCCAACATACCTAGTTGTGTCTGCTTTTCTATTCCTAAGCTCCACATTATACCTGATACTAACTACACATATAGCCACTATATGCATTAAATGAAGACCTAGTACACTAAAAATATCATGAAATTATTAATGAAGAGACCTCATTAGCAGAATAAGTGATGCAAATTCATTTTCAATAATTGCATAAAAGAAAGTAAGTACAGAAGAAAAGATATTACCGGATGGGTTCAACAATCTCCTCTACACTCCTCCTTAAACTTACATAATTTCTTTGAAACAAATAAGCCAAGCACTCTAATGGAATGTATCTAGTACTTCTCTGAATTCCCTTAGTTGTCACTCCTAAGGAAAAATCAGAGAGACACTATAAAGATTGAAATTAAACAAATGTCTGAACTCCTCTACTAATATTACAAATAGACTATTTATAAAAAAACATAAAAAATTTATTCTGGTGCCACGACGCTCAAGACACTTGCGCTATGACGCCCATAAAATGATCTAATGTCGCAGCACTAAAGGATTTTCTCCATTGCGGTGCTTGCTGACATGGATATGTTGTTTAATTAATCAATGTGTCACTTTACTGGTAGATTATGGCCTAAATAGTTATAACTACAGCGTTGCGGTGCTGTTGACGGTTAAGTGTTGTGGCATCCATGTGGCACTCCCCTTGACTTAGTGGTATTGAAATTTGGCACTGCGGTTCTATGTAGATAGAGATTGGGCTTTGTAATGCTGACTCCTCTGATACTGCGGTGCTATTAAATAGGGACTAGGCAATGACATGTCCATATTTGGGTGCTCCGACAGTGTTAATGATGGCACCGCGATAGTATTATGTTCGTCACCGTGGCACTGTTCCATACTTAAAAAGTTTACCTATTTTATGTATTTTTATGCATAAGCATAACTAAAAAAATATGTTTAATCAATGGAAAATTAATAGATAAAATATAACATTATTTATACTTATCAGGTACCAGTATTCATATATTCAATTAATATATCTTAAAGGTATCTTGGTCCTACACTTATGACTCCAAATCATTTACCCCTTATAACTCTCAATCAATGTAATCCTTATAACTCTCCTTAAATCGTGTGAATCAGTCACCCCAACTTCTTATAACTCCCAATCAATCTTCAATTCCTTATGGCTCCCAATCAATGAATCGCATGGCTCAATAGGATATCATGTGGAGTTATCACATCATATATTTGATATCATTTAGTACTTCATTTAAAATGCAATAAAATCATATCAAATCATTCAGAATAAAAAAATCTATAATATATCCAAACTTGCACAGTGAAAGCTTATGAAATCAAAAGATAATGTATTTTTAGCAGATTTAGAAGAGATAAAATTTATAGAAATCAAAATCATTGAAAATAGAAGTAACAAATTAGTCACTTACAATGAATAGAATAAAATTTATAATAGGAATGGTTGATAAATATGATCCAAATTTCTTTCTCTCTCCTCTCTCTTCTTCCCCTCTTTCAATTTCTTCTTAGCTAAGCAATTAAGTGAGGGAGTCAGTGGGATGAGGTAGATATTTAAATATAAATACTATTCTTAGCCTAGCGCCATAGTGCTCACCAAATCAGTGCCAAAGCACTCTAACTCAAAATTTTCATGTTTTTCAAATAACTTTATTTCACATATTTTAGTTATTACACCCCTCCCATCGCAAATTACTATTATCGACAACCTCTCCTATTTCTCAGCATAGAACTTTCTTCCCTCCATCGCTCGTTCTGTATTTTTTGTTTTATCTAAGGACGCTAATCAATTTGATGTCACCATAAAGATCCTATAGACCCTACATCATAACGCATACTTAATGTACCATAAAAATGACTAATTATTTATATATTTTTAATGTATGTATGTATGTATGTATGTATATATATATATATATATATATATATTGAATTCACAATGGAAAAAATTTTCATTAGAAGCTAATTGGTCAAAATCCATGACCTAATCAACCAAGATTTGTCTATTTGTCTCTTCTACCTTCTATACACACAGTCACTTTCTCCCCTCCTCCCTCTTGAACCCTCACAACAATAATCGACCTAAATTGTATATTGATATTTGACCACCTATCAACCTATAATTACCCTTATATATATGAACGAGTTCTCCTCCTTTGCCCATCTATTTTGTATTGTTTCTCTCAAAGGTCTCTCCTTGTTTGTTGAAGTCATTAGGATTATATTTGAAGAACCAACTACTTCCAGCCTTTTTTTAGTTCATGATTGCTTGCACATTATTTTTTTAATATTAGATTTTAGATTTCCTTTTTTCTTCTTTTTAATGATCATGATTGTCAAGAATCACATACTTTGATTACCTCAAAATTTTCATTTCAAAATTACCTTCATGATCATTTCAAATCAATACTATGGGGGACTCATTTTATCTCTAAATACATTTCATAAATTTAATAAAATTTAAAATTACATCACCTATATTAGATAGAAATACTACCCAAGTGAATCTAGAGTAATCTTCCACAATAGCATACCCATTTATTTTTCCTCCTAAATTAATGGGTGTGATTGGCCCAAAAACAAAATCTATATGCAACATCTCTAAAGGTCTAGAGGTGGAAATTTGATTCTTAGGTTTAAAGGGCGTACAAATTTTCTTTCTTAGTTTGCAGTCAACACATATCTAATCCTTAGAAAAATCAAGTTTATGTAAGCCTACAACTAATTTATGTATAGATAATTTAGATAAGTTAAGCATACTAGAAAAATAAAATCACCTAGGCCATAACTAAGGATCATCATAAAAATTTCAAGCGTTTAACACTATTGGACATTAAACACCTTAGTTCAAGCATATAAATATTATTATACATAAGACCAACAAAATAAACTTCATCAAATAGTTTAATAACATAATGATAAGATGGAATTAAACTTCATACCCATTATCACTTAACTAGATGTGTTTAAATAATGCTTTATTTTGTCAAATTATAGGACCTTTAGGATGGCATAGGAGTCATAACTAATGGTATTCATCCTAATTATCTTTCTTTTTATGTTATTTACTAAAGAGACATAGCCGCCATCACTTAGTTCCAACAAATTAAATAGTGATTGGTCTCCCCTCACATGTCTTACATTTATTGTCCAAGTATCATTTGCCTTCGCTAGTCCTAGAGTGAAGGCATACCTATACATAAATATAGTTCATCATCTTAGTAACCTAAAATACCTTTTGTTTAACATTAGAATGAATAATATGATCCAAATGTGTAGGCGGATCTAACTACCTATGCATATACGAGCCTAAGAACCAAAATAAATTGAGGTGTCTTATGTGTAGTTTTGCCCTTATAGTTTTCAGATATATGTCCTAGACTTCCACAAGTAGTAAACCTACTATTTATGTGAGTATATGATATATGGTGTATAGTTTTTCTATATTTAGATGAATAATAAAAAGTATTTCTACTAGAGTTATTCAAATAATCGTATTTTCATTTATAATAGGATTTTCTCTAAGTAATTTATCACATAAAAATACTTTACCAGCAAATGATCATCCTTCTTTTAATAATAGTATAGTTCACTTTGTAAGTCAATGTATTGAGAATCTAAATTTGCATGCGCTTTTTTTATATATGATATATTTTCTTTAAATTCAGTAAGACATTATTCACAGCGATTAGAGTATCATATAATTCACCATAGAATATATTATTTATCTCCTTTATAGGATCATCAATAGCCATGAAATAAGTGTTTTCCTCTTCTTGGTTAGATGGCCCAACTGATGTTTTGTACTATCCAAATTTTACTAAGTAAATGTCAAAGCCTTCGCCCTTATTAGATATAGACTTATATTTTCTCCCACTTCTATTAAAAAGGAATTTATATTCAAAATTATTGGGCTTATTGCATTTCAAACATGTTGAAAGTCTAATTCTTCTAACTCTCAAAATTGGTATTCAATAATTTTGGCATTTATGATTAGACTTTTTATCCCCGTCGTTGTAGAAATTTCTTCTAAGCATCTTGTTAAACTGTCAAATTTGTAGGGCCATATCATCATCATTACTTTTTAAATGTGATAAGTCACTTTCATGCAGGTCCCAATTTTTAGTGTGTCATTTTTATTAATTTTATCTCAGGTTGTCCTCTTGATCATCCCTTTAAAAGACTTTCTTTTCATGTAACATGCCACATGTGTTCACCCAATTTGTGTAAGGAGTCACACAACCTTCACCATTCATGTTAACACTAGTCTTGTTTACTACCTTCTATTATTATTTCCACCATCCATGTCACTATTTATGTTGTTATTGCCATGACACATGTCCCAGCTAATCCTAACCTCTTGTTGCTCATGCACACATGACCCAAATGACTCTATTCACATCACCCAAGATTCAATCTATCCATGTAGTTGTCATTATTGTTACCCGGATAGTTTCCAACATATTATGTTAGTGTTGTTACTTATGCTTCAAGTCCTAATATAGTAATTCACATGTCACTAAAAAATTTATCATATTAAGTATGAATCTAGATGGCCTTTATGATTTGGAAACTCCAATTTTAAAAAATTTATAACTAAATCAAATTGAATCACATGCTTTAAAATTGGTGATTACCTTAGGATCACACTCTCTTGGCATTGTATTTATTTTTTCCTTGTATGTGTTTACCTTGCTAAGAAATTAAGGCTGTCAACAACTTTTTAAAGCATCTAAACATCTTTATTATCCTATCTCCATACTTTTTCATGAAGATTTCAATTGTAGCCTACATCTATGCCTTGGTATTTTCCACAACTAGGATTTTCTAAACAACCTACACTAAACAAAATTATTATTCCTTCGATAGGAAGAGAAGCCTTTACACCAACTTCTCTTCGAGATAACCTCACCCTCACCAACCTAACCTCCCAGAAGTATTATCCTCTAGTTTAATCCAAGTAATGAATGAATAATCAATTATAAATAAAAATATTACAAGAGATAAATGAGTTCTTACACATATGTTTTCAAAAGTATATAGAAGTAAAGCACATCAAACTTTAATCTTGAAGAACAACATCATGAAACATAAGCTTTCACTCTCTCAAATAATTATTTAAAAAAACTTTTTAAAAATCATGTAACAAAACTTGGTTATTGAATTTCTTAAAAATGGTTAGGGTTTGTGTTAGAAGCACTCCCTTGATCTAGAGTTCCATGTTGTTATTAAATTAATTAAAATAAATACATCCACATTTTCACTAGCTACTAATGTTCGAAAGTGTGGAGTGAAATTTGAAATTAATTAGGTTCAAAATGGCTAGTATGCATTATTGAAATATTAAAATTTTAATATATAAGGAGACCCAAAAAACTTTGTTGGGCTCAAAAACCTCTACACAAAGCCGCTATATGTATTTTTTTATGTTCTTAGAGCTCTATATCTTTTTGAAGATCCACAAACCTTTATGCAGGCATACAAAGACTTTGAGATAACCAACTAATCTTTATAGAAGTCTATTAAGTATGTATTATTTGTTATTTCCTGATTATTTTTCTTAAATAGGTTTTATTTATTATTAAAATATTTATTTAGTTTATTTTAGAAAAGATCTCAACTAATATTTTAAAATATATTCTATACTTAAATAAATCATATAATGCTATTACTAAATGAAAACTTAGCTTAGTTCTAATGATAGTTTTGACTTTTTTTCTTGCAAGAATTTCATATATTTAGTATTTATGCTATGATCTTCTTTTACACTTAAAACATATAATGTAATTTTCAGTCTATTTGAGCTTATGTTTCTGCTTAAAACATCATGATGGTGTACATGTTTCTTGTACACTCAAGATTAAAACCATCAATTCAATTTTCTTAGTGATATTTATGATCATAAAAAACCTAATAATAAGCCTAGGGCTAATTGGGGTTAAAATCCTCTTAAATAAGCATTTTGGCTAAGAAATACCATGGACTAGTCATGCATTTTTAGTTTAGTACATTTTTAGTGAAGTCATTCTCTTCTGAATAAGCTATACCATTATAACCATGCCTTTTTGGCTAAAATATTATTGAGTCTAGCCATAAACTTTTGATTAGGCTTACCTTGGAATTTCCCTTCCTCTTTTGGATATGTTATTCCCTAATTAAGGTATGCCCTTTTTACTTACTACAATTGAATTCATGTATTTCTTCGGCAGGAACCCCTATTGCACAAGTTGGGTTAAGTTCTATCCCTACTTAGTCATAAACTTTCAACCAAGTCCTTATGTTGTTTAGCCTTCCCTTATGTTGAATACTTTGGTTTTGGGTATACACCTTTTTAGGACATTTTTTGCTCTCTAAGCACACTATCTCTAGATGGGCTTACCATGTACTTTAGAAATTTGAGTATCCTTTTAAATGACTACAACCTTTTTATCCTTCAAATTTTTATATCACTTATAAACAATTAAATATTTAGCTTGGTAGTTGATTGTTTTAATTAACTTTGTTCATATTATTGCATTTATATATACATGAGTTTTATTCAACACTTAACAAGATAGGTCAACCCTATAGCTTTAGGACTTAGCATGGGGTCATGATAGGTTGACTATCATTATTGGGTGACAGTTCACCTAATAATGAGAATCATCCTATCATAACCAAATCTCATATGACTCTTTAAAGTAACACATAACCAAGGGTATGTCACCTTAATTAATTTGACTACTTTAGGCTATATATATGGCCATAAAAAAATCTTTTAATCGCTTTCTTCAAAAATTTTAAAAAAATTGTCTATTTACTTTAAAAATACTTTCCAAAATACTAAATATTTTTTAAAACTTTATTTTAATATTCATAAATATTAGAGTGGCATGCCTTAATTTGATTGGGTCATTAAGATAAGCTAACTTGATAGTCCATCACAATTATAAAAGTTAATCTAGCTATAATAAGGCATTTTGCAAATACATAGGTGTAATGATAGGTCACAACTACTTAGCTGCTTACCTTAAGGAAATTTATAGTTATGACATAGGTGAATGATTTATTAGAAAAATCCTAATATTTATGTCATACAACTCATTATGTGTATAGTTTGGATGTATATAATTAGAGCATATCTAGTTTGAAAACTTTTTAATGCTATGATATATAGATGTATTCTTCTCATAGGTGCCATATTTACGATCATTACTATTTTTTTTAAAGGGGATGGGCATTAAAATATTGAAAATGTCAGCTCAAGTATTATTATTAAATGATTATTATTGTGATGAGTTGATTTGCTCAAGTTTCTCTCATACTATGTGTTATGTTATGATGGCCCATTTAAGACTTTGCATTTACTGAACTTTTTAATTTAGGAAAATTTATATTTGTAATAAGGTGCAATTAATGATTCTCAATCAGTTCATATATAGTTTTAAGAGTACCTATGTCACAACCCAACCCAGTTTGACCTACAGACAGGATAAGTCATATCATGTTGACTTGTGATAGACAAGCCCAAGATCAAAGTTTTGGGGGCTTTCCAAATTTCTTCAAAATTACATAAACTACAAAGCTTCTTATTAACTTTAGTGACCAAAATTAAACTCATTCATAATTTTTTTTTCATTCATCATCAAGATGTATGTGCAATAAAATTTACAAGCCATAGTATATGGCTTTAGACCTGAACAAAGGAAATAAATAAATAGCCATGACTGTATAGAAATTAGAAAAATACTTATACAAACTCATATAGATCTAAACCTGAGACCACAACTACTCAATTGACTCCTTCTTGTTCCCCCAACATGAAATAAAATATGAATCGGGCATCACACCATTAAGCCCTATTGCACCACAGTTCTCTCCATTAGAGAGTACAATGCCATACTTAGATTTATTTTGGCCAAAATATAGAAAGTTAAATGCCATAACACTGCAAACCCCAATGCCACAATGCCCTAAGGGAAAATTCTAGATTTCCAAATCATGCACATAGACCCCCGACACCCACTTCAGATAAGATTTAGACATTCACATGTATACAAAATACTCTTAACCACATCCAAGAAGCGCTAAACATAAAAATTTAGTGAGTTAGCTTTAACATACTAAGTTAGAACAAGTGAAACCAATTACTATTTTAGTAGGTATTACAGTCCCCTCCTTAGAAAATTTTGTCCTCAATGTTTCATAACATAGATTAATAAAATAGATCAGGATATAACTATTTCATTTTAGATTCCTTCTCCTAAGTGGCTTCTCTTTCCATTTTATGCTTCAATTATACCTTAATCATCAAGATCTATTTATTCCTTAATCTTCTAAGTTATATGCAATAATCTTTTTTGGTTCTTCTTTGTAACTCATATTTAGATATACCTCAATCTCTTATATAAATATTTGATGCATGAAATCATATACCCATTTTCTCAGAGATGACACAAGCAACACATTATGAATATCAGATATATGCTCTGGCAACTATAACCTATAGGTTGATTTTCTAATCCTTTCAATTTTTTTAAAAAGATCCATTGTACCTTGGGCTCAACTTTCCTTCTTTTTCAAACATGTTGATGCCTTTCATCAGTATAATATTCACATATACTAAATCTCTAATAAAAATTCCACAGCTTGGTGCTTTACATATGAATATTATTTCTATCTATCTTGTATCAGTTTCAATCTATCTTTGATTAGATAAATTTTTTCGTAGCGTCACAAACTAAGGTTGGTTTAATTAGACTCCTTTCACGTACCTCTATCCATAATAGAGGGTTTCTACATTTCTTTAACATACAACACTTTATAAGAGGTCATACCTATGCTTGACTAAAAATTATTATTATAAACAAATTCAATCAGATGTACATAGTCCTCCCAGCAACTGCCAAAAGTCTATAATATATAACTTTAAAAGGTCCTCTAACACCTAAATATCCTTTCAGATTATTTGTTAGATGTGGATGAAAAGCTATATTAAAATGAAATTTAGTGCCCAGACCTTACAAAATACTCTCCAATGTCTAGAGGTAAACCTATCATCTCTATCAGAAACTATTACTTTTTGTATACCAATCTATCTACATAATCAACCTATTAAATTAGAATAAAAGGTTTAAATTTGGTTAGATGATCTACTATAACCTAGATGGCATCATATCCTTTCCTCGATCACAGAAATCCCATTACAAAATTCATCATCACCTCTCCCATTCCCATTCTCGAATAAGTAACAATTGCAGAAGACCTCCCGATAAATGATACTCAATTTTCACTTAACTAATAGGCTTTACACTTAGAAAATAATATCCACCACATCCTTTTTTAGTTCTGGCCACTAGAGCATATCTTTCTTAATATTATATATTTTAATACTTCCTTAATGAAAAGTATAACATAAATAATGTGCTTCATGTAAAATCTTTCATTTTAAATCTATTACAATCCGGGAGCCCGACCTTATATTTTGAAGATTACAAAAATTATTGGATGTTTATTTAGCTTCTCATGCTTTATATACTACATATTTTTCTACGTGCATCATTAATATTGCAAGTTCTTCATCCACAAAGCATTGTCGAAGAATCAGAGCTCTCAAGAAAGTGTTGCATATGTTAGACTTATTTTAAAAGAGTCTGTAATTTTATTTTTTCTTTAGTTAATATTTGTAATAGGTGTATGTTGGGTTAGCAACCATTCACACACATACAGGGGGAGTGTAATTAAATAATTTATTTTTTTTTGAAGATCATACTGGATGATCTTTATCATATTATATGATCTATATAATAACTTGATCTATATTAGAAGGTCCTATAACTTGATCGTACTAGATGATCAGTAGAGCAACTATCTAGATGATAATTAATCATCTTGGGGTTATCCTGTATAAATAGTATTCAATTAATCTAATCATACTGGATGAACTTAGATCATACAATAGTGGATGAACTAATTATACTATACGATATGAGTATTGTACTATATGAAAAGAAGTGGGAGAATTGAAAATTTAGGATTTTTTATCCCCTCTATGTAAACTCTTATTATAACCTTAGCAAGGGTGTTTTTGAAGTAAGAGGTTTGTTTCTTCTATGAGAGTGTTTGAAGAGAGAGAATTGATCAAAGAAGAGAAAGGGAGAGGTTATGTGGGATGGAGAAAAGCCTTATGGGATTCAAGGGAGTGTGCGAGGGGTTTTCACCCAGTTTCTCTAGCCAACACACACTTGAGTTCTTAGGGGTGTGTCGATGTTTTTCTTAAGGGAAACTATGTCAAAAAGCTTTTGGTTTCCAAGGTTGTTAGCTACTTTGCCGCATCAAGCAGGTGAAATGAATTTCAGTTATCTATCACACTAAGGAGGTGAAAGGGATTTTGGCTACTCTGCGACATCAAGGAGGTGAAAGGGATTTTTAGCTACTTTTCCACACTAAGGAGGTGAATGGGATTTTGATGACTCAACCACACTGAGGAAGTGACAACAATTTTGGCAACTCTTTCGCACCAAGAAGGTTAAAGGAATTTTGGTGTCTCCGCATGATTGAGGAGGTGAAATAAGAGATTATAGGAGAGAGAAGAGTCTGTACGGGCTTCTCTACCTACCCATAGAATGAAGGAGAGTCACTATTGATTAGTACAATACCCAAAGAGAGGAACTTCAGGGAGTGGACATAGGTCATATTGACCGAACCACGATAAAAATTTGTTTGTATTTGTGGATATATTTAATTTAACATTCAAATGTAATGTCATACAAGATTTGATTTAAATTTATATTTTGGGTTTCTTTAATCAAAAATGCATATATTGCATTATATCATCTCTAAGGATAGACTAATGTTTCACTATCGATTTAAGAAGAGAAACTTTCTATTCATGATTGAACACTACATAGGGAATATTCAATTAGCCTTGAAGGATAAAAGAAACATTAACCTATCATTTCAAATATGAATCTAATTCAATGTTTAAAACTTAGGTATGCATTCCACAAATCTTTTCCCAATCCTAGAAAGAAACTAAGATAGGGTTTATTATTTTATGGGTTGTAGACTCTCTAGAGAGACAAGCTCCTATAGTTAATTATATCTCCAAGGCGAATACTCTTGATTAAAGTAAAGACTAAAGATTTGCAAAGACATATGGATTTTAAAAAATATTTGAGCTAACAAGATTTAATGTATAAACTTTATATTATAAATTCTCTTATTGTCCTCTGAATTTAAATTTTACACTTTTTTTAAAATTTAAGGAATTGAGTAGAAATATGCAAAGACTAAAGAGGTGTTTATAATCTTGAATAATACTTGCTTGGAGTGAGTTGTTAGACGCCCGACCAACCACCTTAAATGTAATGCGTGATAGGCTGAGCTCTATCTTAAAAGATCAAAGGATGAATCAAACTTTCAAATTTATGACTCAAGATGAGTAATTTTAACTTTTAATTTCAATAACACTAGCGAGAACAATCACTATGAATTCTAAATTTTATCTTGTTTAATTTACCCAACTGAATTTTTTAACCACCAAAATTTCTTAGAAATTTTGACAATATAACGGCCCTATACAAAGGAAAAGCATTGCATCCCCCAAGCATAATAGGGACCCCACTACCTTACCCATGATGGGCATAAAAGTTTAGCATAAAGTTCATTATAGAAATTAAAATGTGTGCATGTATGCATGATTGGGTAAAAGGGTTGTGTGTACACTTGAAAGCTCATGAGGGTGGTTAAACCCTAAAGAACTAGTCCCAAGGCTAATCAAGAGGGGATGGTGAATTAGTTATTTAAAAATTTCTTTAACAAAATGAGAAATTCAAATCTTTTTGAAAGGTTTTTGAATATTTTAAAACCGAAAAACTTGTGCGAAAGCAGATACCAAAATCAGAGTTTTCAACCATAGATCAAATCACAGAAAAATGTTGAAATTAAAATGCAAAAAAATAATCAGAAAAAACACACCAAATTTATAGTGGTTTGGTCAACATGACCTACATCCACTCCTTGGAGACTCCCTCTCCAAGTATTGAACTAAACAGAAGTGACTCTCCTTTTGCTCCCACAATAAGGCGGAGAAGCCCTTATAAAATCTATCCACCAACCCGGTGAGCCAGAGAACCTTGGATCCTTTTACTCCCTCCTAGAGTAGGCTGAGAACCTAAAAATGCTTTCTCACCCTCCTTGTGAAGGCAGAGAACCTGGGAAACCTTTTACTCCCTCCTGGAGTAGGTAGAGAACCTTAGATCTGATATTGAAGATCATCCCCACAGAGCCACCAAGGAAGCAAGGATGAAGCTTAAAGAAGATGATCAAATCCTTGCTTGGAACAACCTTTGTGAACTCCTTCACAAACTCCCCCTCACAGGACTCTCTCTCTCTCTCTCTCCCAAACTCTCCTTCTCATTCTCTAAGCTCTCTTAGGTTAGAACAACAATAAAAGATTTTCAAAACAGTAAATAAGAGAACTTAAATTGGTGGCTTTCAAAAAAGACAAGTTTTTAATTTTGCATCAAAGATCATCCAAGATAATCCTACGATCATCTAGTATGATTAGTACAAAATAGCCCATTCAGCTAGGACAATCATGTTTGCTCTGTACGATCAGTAGAAGTATTTTGAACAGATAATCCCATACGATTATGTGATCATCTAGGATGATTAGTTTAATATGGTTGGCAATCGACAAATCATCCCACAACAGTCTCGAGATGTCCAAGATGATCCCCTGGACGATCAAAAGAAAATTATGGTTTTCATCTTGGATGCTAGGATATTGTCCAATGAAATAAAAAGGATCGTCCAAGATGATCCAAGTAGATCATCCTGTATGATATGATTGATCAATCTAACCATAATTAGTCTCCTAATCAAAGGATTATTTTAGTCATGATTGTCATGAATCATCCAAAATGATATGGATCGTCTGGTACGATTAGAAAAAAATTTTAAAAATAAAATATTGCCTAAAATATGATTGGTGGCTATTTTTCTCAATCTATACTGATTATTTTGTATGATATAAATCATCCAGGATGACTAGTTAAGCAAAATTAATTATCAGGGATGTCCTAATCAGGGTTTTTATTTTTAGCTAATCATCCAAGATGATTTATAATCGTCTTGTATGATATGATCAAAAATAGAAAAAAAATCTAACACCAAAGTTCTCCCCCTGTGTGTGTGTGTGCAAGGTTACTTAGCTTTATGATCTATCACAGTACATTTGACTCAAGAAAAGGTAAAAGATACATTGGAATAGAAATTATAGACTGACTAAATCCTAGTCTCATTGATCTTAAGCTAATTGATATTCCAAGTGAACTTGTGGACTTGAAAGGTCAGTGAGCAGGGCAAACAAAATATATATGCAAGAATAGTAGTAGTAAAGAAACAGTAATGCTTGTTATCATCAAAATCATTATACTTGGGCTCAAATTTGTAACAATCTCTTCCTTTTTGATGATGGCAAATATTACTGTAAAAAAAATTTTAAAGCCAGGAAAATTTTTGTTTTTATTATTTTCTTCTTTTTTTATTTTTTAAATGAGACATAAAAATTAGAACAGAATAAATTCTACTAAAACATAAGCAAACGATATACTAAGCAAACTACTCCCCCTTTTGACATCATAAAAAAAGGAAGAAAAAAATACTAAAATAGAATAAAATATAGAAATAAAGTCCAGTACACACACAAAAATAAAAGCATTGACAAACTAGAAAGAAGAAATTTGATAAGGTGGAGGTAGTGGTGGCTGAAAGTATCGGGATAGAGAGGTAAACTGCTTGCCAAACCAGGCCAAATCTTGGTCATGCTATTACTACTGCTGCATGGTGTAGGTTTTAAATCGAGTAATATCCTTTGAATGCTGTCGCTACTGCTCGGTGACATATGATTCAAACCTAGCCTCCCACTGATCGAACCTTTGAACTAGCAGATCAATCTGAGGCTGTTGGCTGATAGGGGCATGTGCAAGAATAGAAACTTCCTCTTCTTCCCCAGGCTCCTCATACACATGGTGATGATGAGTATCATGAAGGGTGTGGAAGGAGCTATTGGAGTAGAAGACAGGGTTGTGATTAGGTGGAGCAGGGAATTAAAGGTTATATTTTGATTCAAGGACATAGGCAATTAGATGTCCTAAGGCTAAGTTTAGCTTTCTTTTATGGCCTGGATCCCTAATGCAAGTTAAATGTTCAATGTAGCAGATGATAAGATCAGCTACATTAAATTGACAGTTAGCCATGATGTAGTAGGTGATGAGTGAAAGGATAGGTGTAATGTGAATCTGGTCCCCAGCTTTAGGAATAATTGAGTTACGAAGGATATGCTGGATGGTTCGAGCATCTTTGACTAAGGTATTGACTGTGGAATTATGAAATTAAACATTCATTTCCTTAAGAGTATTGTTAACACGGGTCCAATTGAAACTAGGATCAGAAGTTAAAATAAGGAGTTTGTCTCCAGTGGTGGACAAGTGAATAAATTCATAGAAATCTTGATAGGTTATCTCTACAGGCCTTCTATTCTTATATGATTGCAGAGTAGTGAAATCAAAATTAAGGCAAAGGCTTGCAAAGGATTCGAACAATAGTTTGGAGTTAAAAGGGAAGGCTGAAAGTTCGATCTGCACCAAGAGGGGTGGGGGGAGGTGAATTGGTATTTTAAAAAATAAATCCTAACAAGAGTTCTAGTCTTTTTATGGATTTTTCTTTTTCTGCTTTTTTATTTTAAATTAGAACATTTAACTAATCGAGTGCAGAAGCTAAAGATACGTCCATAATTACGATGGTGGTGAAATAATTTCAAATATCGCAGTACACAATTAAAGTTAAATTTTTTACAAAGTAGTTATCACAGTAGATAAATGTAAGAATAATTAAAATGCAAAAAATATAAAAAAAGCACACTAGAAATTTTTATAGTGGTTCAGTCACTTGACCTACGTCCACTCCCCAGAGTCCTCGACTCTGAGTATTGCACTACTAAAAGTTGACTCTCCTTCTGCTCCCACAGCAAGGCGGAGAAGCCTTTACAAGACTCACTTTCACCTTCCCTGGTATGGCAGAGTACCAGACGCTATGTCACCCTCCTGGTGATGGCAACGGAACTTCTCCTTTTTCTCCCTCCTAGAGAAGGTAGAGTACCTCGAGGATGTTGACCTTGAAGCCTCTGTTCCTAGAGAACCTTCATAAGACTCACTAAGGCCACAGGAGGAGCAAGCGTGTAGCTAGCTCATAGTAATCGTGTGATCCCCTCACACTCCTTCTCCCTCACGCTCAAGCTCACCTTCTCCTTCCTCTCACAAACCCTAGATCTCTCCAAAAGCTTGCTCTCAAGAGTTCATGCCTCTATCAACCACGGCCTTAATAACTTTTCATTGAATAAGAAAACTCCTTTTAAATTGGGTTTCAGAAAACCCTAAAATTCCAATTTGGTGATTCTATTTATACAGTACGATCCAATATCATACAGTACGATCATTTCAAAAATAGTTTCGTCTAGTACGAATACAAATGAACAGTTCACAAATTTTATGAACATCAATAGTACGATCCAGAGATCGTACTGGACGATCATTTTATTTTCAACTATTCGTATGGGACGATCTATGGGACGAATAAAATCATCTCTATTCATTGTCCCTCATTGTACCATTCATATAGTTTGATTAGTTCATTTTAGTTCATCATCCTGTTTGATATAAATATCATCTAGGATAATCAGTACAAAAATCATGGTTTTGTTTGGTATGATATATGGGACGAACAAAATCGTCTCTGTTCATCGTACAGTATGATTGACATCGTATAGTACGATCAAGTGTAATTAAGAAACCATGATTTAATTGCCTGATTATGTTGGATAATTTTGGCAAGATTTCAAATGTTTTTATAGTACGATTGTAATCGTACAGTATGATTAGTTCAAACAAATTAAATTTAAAATCCTACCTAAACTGTCCTGGTGGCTAGGGTTTTTAGGTTGAAATAAATCATACAGTACAATCATGATCGTATAGTATGATTAGTTTACAAAACTAATCATCCAGAATTAGCCGTTAAGCCTGAGTTTAAAAGACAGATCATATAGTACAATTAAAAATCGTACAGTACGATGTTAAAAAAATTTAAATCAAGTTAAAAAACAATTTAACTCTCCCCCTGTGTGTGTGTGCTCTGTTACCCCTTCTGAATACATACTTTTGTGGCAGACTCAATAAAATAAAAAATTAAAGAAAATAAAAGTTCTTGCACATCCTCGTCTACAAAGTTTTGAGTCTCCAGTAGTCTTGAGCGGTGTGTATCTTACATGAAATGTTAGTGCTCACAGATGAAAATAAAAAATAAACATTTATATTTTTAGTGATGAACAAATTAATTCAGTCAATATTATTTGTCATCATCAAAATTAAGTGCTAGGGATCCCAAATTGTAACAATCTTTCCCTTTTCGATGCTGTCAAATAATGTTATCTGATGGGCAAGATAAATGTTATTTCTTTCTTAGCTCCCCCTTATTAGATGATGGATTTTAAAAGACAAGAGAATTTTCAAATTTTTTTTAAATTTAAATAGAAACAGAATATAATGGGATTAACAGAAAATATGATAAAAATAATAAAGTATAATATCGAACATGTAACATTGAAGTTAAGAACATCATAACATCATAGAAATTCTCTCCCTTTTGAGAGCAGCAAAAAGGGAAGAATACTCTACATAAGCAAAAGCAACAGTACAAGAAAAAATATTACAATAAGAAGAACTACAAAACACAAACAAGCTAAAGCATTTAAAAGTTAGGATCCTAATTAGGTTGTGGTTGTGATAGAGGTGGCTGAAAGTGCTGATGGATGGATGTGAAATGTTGATCGATTGAGGCGAATCGTTCGCCAAACTATTACATATCATCTTTATACTGGCGGTGTTGTTGGTCAATGTGATAATCCAGTCGAGTTTCCAGTCGATCAAGTCATTGAATAATGTCATCTTGAGGGTAGGCAGGTCCAGGTGGTGGTATGGGTGGTAGGGGAGGTCCTTCTATAGGAGCCACTTCCTCTTCTTCATCAAAATTGAGATAAGCATACGCGTGCCCCCAATGAAAAAGAATATGGAAGGAGGCATCCATGTAAAAAATAGAAAGATTATCCGATGGAATAGGATAGTTGAGTTGATATTTGACGTCGAGGATGTATCCTATGACATGGCCTAAGGCAACATTTTATTTTCGTCGGGCACTAGGATAGCGAAGAACAGATAAGGTATGAATGTAGTCCAAGATTATTTAGGCTTCATCAAATTTGGTGGCTGACATGATTAAGTAGGTGACTACAGACAAAAGCAGTGTAATGTGTATATGATCTCCAGCTTTTGGTATAATAGATGTTCGAAGAACGTGCTGGATAACGTGGGCATTTTGGGTGAGACTTTAGATAAGTGGTAGATGTTGATTGATTGGCACATTTTTAAGTAGCATATTAACAGAGGTCCAATCATTATCATTAGTGAGGAGAGATTGGGGACGAGGTCCTTCGGTAGAGAGTCCAATGTGTTCAGCTATGCCGGCTTTAGTGATAATGATATTTCATTTGCATACAAAGGAGGTCAGAGTTGTGCATTCCAAGTCTATCCTAAGATTGGCTAAAAATTTGTAGAGTAGTTCGGAGTGAAAGGGGAAAGCCAGGGTAAGGAGAAATTGGAGAGTGGTGGAGGCAAAGAGATTCATAACCTCAAAGTTTAGAGCGGCTTGATTAAGCATGCGTGAAGGAGTGATCATTGCCTCTTTGAATTTATTGTAGGCTTTTTCATCAGTAGCAGAGAGAAAATGGTCGTCAAATCGCTGAGAGGAAAATGAACTCCCCTCTATCAGTCTACCTCGTTTGCTTCCACCAGCCATAGGAAAGAAATCTTGAAGGGATCAAGCATTTATAGGAGTTGTGAGTGAACTGAGTGAAAGAATCCCTCCAATTTATAAACATTCATGCTGATCGTATGGTATAATAGTGATTCGTATTGTATGATCAGGTGATTTAATTTGTCTGGATGACCTGTGAAAAAAAGTGGTCAAATCATATAGTACGATTAGGATCATATTGGATGATCTAGAGAGAGAGGTCATTTGTCCCGAGGAGTCATCGGAATGACTTTTGATAAAATGGTTCGTATAGTACGAACAGGTGTTCATACAGTATGAATAGCAATAGTGATCATACCGACCATGTTTAAATTCATCCCAATCCAGTTTGACACGTGGATCATACCGTACGAGTAGTGGTTCATATAGTATGATGTTCAATAATGTGATTCGTACAGTATGATGGTGATTTGTATAGTACGATGTATGCACCAGCAGGCATATCAGGACCGTTGATGGAAGTAAAGGCTGTGATTTATGTATTAGAATGAATCGTATAGCATGATAGGTAAAAAATATAAGGTTTTAGTGTCACAAAGATGAGTGTGAGAAGATCAGGAATCTCCTTTTCTATTATAAAAATAACACATAATGAAGCACAAAAACACATGAATTTTTTTTTGTTTTAATTAAGCATGAATGTCTATGACACCCAGTTTTATTCTCAAGATGCTAAAGGTGTTATAAGCTAATGGTTTTATGAATATGTCAGCCAGTTGATCTCTAGTAGCAACACCCTTGGCTACATGATCTCTTATGAAATGATGCCTAATGTCTATATATTTTGTTCGTGAGTGCTGAATTAGATTTTTAGATATGCAAATTATACTAGTGTTATCGCACATAATTGGGATGGTTCCTATAGGTAGTCCAAGATCTAAAAGTTATTATTTTAATCATAAAACTTGAGCAACACAGCTTCCTACTGCTATATATTCCGCTCCAACTGTTGAAAGAGTTACTAAATTTTATTTTCTACTGGACCATGAAACTAAGGATTGTCTAATGAATTGACAAGTACCAGAGGTGCTTTTTCTATCTACCCTACATCCTATAAAATCAAAATATGAATATCCTAAGATTTTAAATGTTGCGTTGTATCTAGGATACCAAATTCCTAAGTTCGGGGTCCCTATTAGATATCTAAGGATTCTCTTGACAGCAATCATATGGGATTCTTTTGGGTCAGCTTAAAATCAAGCGCAGAGACATACACTAAATATTATATCTGATCTGCCGGCAGTTAAATAAAGAAGTGATCTAATTATTTCCCTATACTTCTTCTGGTCTACTGACTTTCCATTTGGATCTTTATCTAATTGAATATTAGAACTCATGGGAGTATTCATGGCCTTAGTATTGTCCATTTCATACCTTTTTAGAATATCCTTGATGTACTTAGATTGGCTAAGGAATGTTCCATCTTCCATATGCTTTACACTAAAACCAAAGAAGTAATTAAGTTCTCCCATCATACTCATTTCGAAATCATTACTCATTATTTTTGAAAATTCATCGCATAAGGTTTTCTCTAAAGATCCAAATAAGATGTCATCTATATAAATCTGAACAATGAGTATCTCATTCCTACCTTTTTTAAAAAAAGGATGGTGTCCACACTACCCTTAACAAGCCTCTATTTAGTAGGATTGTACAAAGTCTTTCATACCAGGCTCTAGGTGCTTATTTTAACCCGTATAGTGCCTTTTTCAATTTAAACACATGATTTAGAAATTATGAGTTTTCAAAACTGGGGGGTTGCTCAATATAAACATCTTCTTTGATTACCCCATTTAGGAAAGCACTCTTAACATCCATGTGATATAATTTGAAACCCTTGAAGCAAGTAAAGGCTAAGAGTACCTTTATGGCTTCTAGTCTGGCTACTAGGGCAAAGGTTTCCTCAAAATCTATTCCCTCAATTTGGTTATACCCCTTTGCTACTAATCTGGCCTTATTTCTCACTGCTATACCAGAGTCATTCATCTTATTTTTAAAGACCCATTTAATTCCAACCACACTTTGTTCCTTAGGTCTCTTGACTAATTCCCACACATCATTCCTAACAAATTGGTTTAGCTCTTCTTGCATTAGTAGGATCCAAAATTCATCTTCCAAGGCTAGATCTATATTGGTGGGTTCAATCATCGAAATAAATATAGAATGACTAACTTCCTTCTTAAGTCCATGCCTAGTTTTTACACCTTTTGATGGGTCTCCTAGGATCAATTCTCTAGGATGACTAGAAGAATATTTCCAATCTCTAGGCAAATGCTCCTGAGGTTCTACTCTATTCTCTATGGCAATGGTTTCTACCCCCTGAGTGACCTCCACTTCTTCTTCTTTAGGATTAGATTCAGAAGTCCTATCTGATTCATCAAATACCACATAGGTAGATTCTTCTACTACAAGGGTCCTCTTATTAAAGATTCTATAGGCTTTACCTACAGATGAATAGCCTAAGAAGACACCTTCATCAGATTTAGGATCAAACTCCCCTAAGGGTGACTTACCATTGATTAAGATCAAGAAAGCATTTGTAACCAAAATATAAGTGAGAAAGATTAGGTGTCCTATCTTTAACCAGTTCATAGGGTGTCTTATTCAGTTTCAGTCTAACATTTATCCTATTTAAAACATAACAAGCGGTATTCACTGCTTCTGCCTAAAAGTATCTGGGAAGAGTGTATTTAGCTAATATTACCCTAGTAGCTTCAACCAAGGTTCTATTCTTTCTCTCGGCTATTCCATTTTGCTGAGGGGTCGTAGGGGTAGAGAAGTTATGTTCTATTCCAATCTCTTGTCAAAATGATTTAAACTTATCATTCTCAAATTCTCCACCATGATCACTATGGATTTTTGAAATTTCACATCCTAATTTCCTTTGAATCCAAGTGGAGAAAGTTCTAAACACTTTAAAGGACTCATTCTTGTGTGCTAAGAATTTTACCTAAGTAAACTTAGAGTAGTCATCTACTATTACAAATCCATAGGACTTCCCTCATAGGCTGGCTGTACTGATAGGTCCAAATAGGTCCATGTGAAGAATTTCTAGTGGCCTAGTGGTATTGATGTCCTTGATTGAATGAAACAATGATTTTACTTATTTTCCTAGTTGGCAGACATCACATAGGTGGTCTTTAGTGAAGTCTAACTTAGGTATGCCTCTAACTAGGTCTTTCTAAGTGATATTCCTAAGTGTTTTCATGCTAGCATGGCATAGTCTCCTATGCCATAGCTAGGAGTCATCAGCTAATATTTTCAAACATAAAGGATTTCAGTTTTTAATGCAATGTTGGTCATACATATAAACATTGTTTATCTGTTTTCCTTCTAACACAAGTTTATTATCTAAGCTAATCATGCATTTATTAGAAAGAAACTTTATATCAAAACACTTATCACATAGTTGACTAATACTTAAAAGATTATGCTCTAAACCATCAACTAACATAATATTTTTAATTATAAAATTTTTAAAATTTCTAATGATACCTGAGCCCACCACTTTCCTGGTGGTGTTATCTCCTAAAGTCACCTTGCCTCCTGAGCTGGCCTCTAGTGTCATGAACTGCTTCACGTCTCTAGTCATATGCCTTGAGCAGCCACTGTCCAAATACCACATGCTCTCATTAGGTCCTTTGTGAGAGCATCCCTACAATGTCAATTAAAGATTAATTTTGGGAACCGAAGTGAGTTTGGGTTTCTCCTTATGCTTGAATGAATGTGATGAATGCATATTATGTTTTGATGAATGCAGCTTAGGTCTCCACACTTGATGTGTCCTATAGTGAATTATGCAAGTGCGGGCTATGTGACCTAGCCTGTCATAAGATAACACCTAACACTGGGAAATGAGTTCACTAATCTATGGGGGTGATAGTGCCTCTTCCTAGGTTTGTATGGTATATGCTTTGATGATTCTGAATGAGATTCCTCAAGTGATGGAGGCTTATAAAATTGAGCAAATGTAGGAGGTGTTTCATTATTCTCAAATGCATTAATTTTTACACTTAAGAAATTTATTTTCTTTTTCAAGACTTGAAATTTCAAATATCAATGCATGCTCATTGCTATCTAGTTGACATACAAGTTCTTCTAATTCTTTAAATGCATTTTCTAGTTCAACATGTGATGATTTTAAGGAATCGTGTGCAGTAGTTAATTCAACATGCTTCTTATTTAATGCATCAAATTTGTTAACCAGGGACATGTGATATCTATCCAAGTTAGAATATTCTTTAACTAAACTAGCATGCTCATTTTGTAAAGTATTAAAATCAGTGTTAAGACTGGCATGCATTTTCTTCAATTTTCTATACGAATTATGAATCCTTTCAAAAATAACTAATAGTTCATTATAAGAAAGTTGACATACCTCAACTTAATCTGATTGATCAAGATTATCATAGTCATAAGGCACAGATTCATTATCTCCTCCTCTGCTTTTCTTCTGATGATTCTGAAGCAGAAGCCTAAAAAGCTTTTTGTGTCCTCAGTTTTCCTTTCTTGAATCTTGACTTTTCCTTGGCTCGATGAGTCTTTATGTTGGGGCAATTAGCTCAGGGATGACCTGGTTTCCTACTCTTAAAGAAAATAGTATCTAGCATTCTTTGAGCTCTTACCTTTGTTCCAGTTATATGATGATGTCGTTGCTTTCTTTTCAAAATATTCTTAAACTGATGAGTCATCAAGGCTATGTCTTCATCTTCCTCCGTTGTAGAACTGTCACTTTCAGAATTGTTCACTTTTAGAACCATAGTTCGCTCCTTCTTCTTTTCACTTGCATCACTTTGCCTTTGACTCACTCCTTGCTCGTAGGCAATGAGCGACCTAAGCAAATTATCAATTCAATAAACATTTAAATCTTTGGACTTAGTTATTGTAGTTATTTTTGCATTGTAAGTGCTAGGCAAACATCGTAATATTTTATTCACTTTTTTAGAATTAGACAACTCTCTTCCTAAAGCATGCAAGGATGTCACTATTTGGGTGAATCTAATGTACATTTTAGATATAGTCTCGCTAGGTTTCATGCGAAAGAGTTCGTAGTCATGTTGTAGTATGTTTAGCCTAGACTGTTTAACCTCACTGGTTCCTTCGTACGTGATACACATTCTATCCCAAATCTCCATATCAGTACTACAAGTAGACACTCACTTATAATCTTTTGATTTTAATGCGCAAAAGAAACAATTCAAGCATTTTGCATTTAATTATGGGAGTTGTCTATCCTTATTACTCTATTCATTAAATGATAAATAAGTTTTAATGCATTCAAGATACAAAATGGTGCAGATTAACCTTCTTGAACCAACATCCACACGTGATAGTCTATAGATTGTAAAAACATAGACATGTAAATTTTTCAAAAATCAAATGGTATATTATCAAATAAAGGTGGAAGGGTTATTGAATAACCCTCCGCAGTGTTACGGTTACCAAGCTGTGCCATGGATCGTATGTTTCTAGGTTTTCTAAAATACTATTTTGAAACCCCGCTCTGATACCACTTGAAAGCTTGATGTGCGCCAAGAGAGGGGGGTGAATTGGTATTTTAAAAAATAAATCCTAATAAGAGTTCTAGTCTTTTTATGGATTTTTCTTTTTCCCCTTTTTTATTTTAAATTAGAAAATTTAACTAATCTAGTGCAGAAGCTAAAGATACATTCACAATTATGATGGTGGTGAAATAATTTCAAATATCATAGTACATAATTAAAATTACAATTTTCACCAAGCAGTTAGCACAGTAGATAAATGCATGAAGAATTAAAATGCAGAAAATACGAAAAGAGTATATAAGAAATTTTTATAGTGGTTCGGTCACTTGACCTACGTCCACTCCTCGGAGTCCTCCACTCCGAGTATTACCCTACTAAAATTTGACTCCCACAGCAAGGCGGAGAAGCCATTACAAGACTCACTTTCACCTTCCCCTGTGTGGTGGAGTACCAAACGCTATGTCACCCTCCTAGTGATGGCTGCGGACCTTCTCCTTTTTCTCCATCTTGGAGAAGGCAGAGTACCTCGAGCACATTGACCTTGAAGCCTCTCTTCCTAAAGAACCTTCACAAGACTCACTAAGGCCACAGGAGGAGCAAGCGTGCAGCTAGCTCGGAGCAACCGTTTAACCCCCTCACACTCCTTCTCCCTCATGCTCAAGCTCACCTTCTCTTCCTCTCATAAACCCTAGATCTCTCCAAAATCTCGCTCTCAAGAGTTCATGCCTTTGTCAACCACAGCCTTAATAACTTTCATTGAATAAGAAAACTCCTTTTTAAATTAGGTTTCAGAAAACCCTATAAATTCCAATTTGATGATTCTATTTGTACAGTACGATCCAATATCGTACAGTACGATAAGTTCAAAAATAGTTTCGTCTAGTACGAATGCAAATGAACAGTTCACAAATTTTATGAACATCTATAATACAATCCAAAGATCGTACTGGACGATCATTTTATTTTCAACTATTCGTATGGGACGATCTATGGGATGAATAAAATCATCTCTATTCATCGTCCCGTACTGTACCATTCATATAGTATGATTAGTTCATTTTAGTTCATCATCTTGTATGATATAAATATCATCTAGGATAATTAGTACAAAAATCATAGTTTTATCTGGTACGATATATGGGACGAACAAAATCATCTCTGTTCATCGTACAATATGATTGACATCGTATAGTACGATCAAGTGTAATTAAGAAACCATGATTTAATTGCCTGATTATGTTGGATAATTTTGGCAAAATTTTAAATATTTTTATAGTACAATTATAATCGTACGGTACGATTAGTTCAAAAAATTAAATTTAAAATCCTACCAAAATTGTCCTGGTGGTTAGGGTTTTTAGGTTGAAATAAATCATACAGTACGATCACGATCGTATAGTACGATTAGTTTACAAAACTAATCATCCAAAATTAGCCGTTAAGCCTGAGTTTAAATGAAAAATCGTACAATACGATTAAAAATTATACAGTACGATGCTGTTAAAAAAATTTAAATTAAGTTAAAAAAAATTTAACTCTCCCCCTGTGTGTGTGTGCTTGGTCACCCCTTCTGCATACATACTTTTGTGGCAGACTCAACAAAATAAAAAATTAAAGAAAATAAAAGTTTTTACATATCCTAGTCTACCTAGTTTTGAGTCTCCAACAGTCTTGAGCGGTGTGTATCTTACCTGAAATGTTAGTGCCCACAGATAAAAATAAACATTTATATTTTTAGGGATGAACATATTAATTCAGTTAATATTTTTTGTCATCATCAAAATCGAGTGATAGGGATCTCGGATTGTAATAAAGATAAGAGTAAGAATTAATCCAAGAGTTGTGTTAGCAAATAGGTGTAGTACCTGAAAGTTCAGAGTGGATTAATTGATAATCTTGGAAGGGTTAATACCAACAGATTTGTAGCGGGTGTACGCAGCTTCATTCGCTACTTCAGTAAACCTAGGATTGACAGCACTCCTGAAAGAGCTGGCTGTCAGTGCACGAGATCTTTTATCAGTATCCATATCCAAGAATTGATAGCTTGAATGAGAGAAAAGAGAGTTGGAAAGCTTTGAGTGAAGAATAAGGCTTGAGATTGGCTATTTATATAGAATCAAGAAAATTATCTAGGATAATCATTAGATCATCTAGGATGATCAGTTGGAATAATGTCATCCAGATGATCGATCAAAAAAGTTGGACTTATCATCCAGGATGATCAAAAATTATTCAGTATGATTAGACACAGGATGATGTGCCCAAGGAGTTAGTAGGATGATCATTAACTAGATACACCGTCCAGGATAAACAGGTGTATCATCCAGGATGATGAGCAATAATGGATCGACCTAATGACATTCAAATCATCCAGCGACTCTTTCCATGTGTATCATCTAGTACGATGTTGTAATCATACAGGATGATCACCAATAATTGATCAATTTAAATCGTTGGATGTGTTGGACTAGGGCTTAGAATTTTTTTTATTCAGATCATACATGATGATATTGATTGTCCTAGATGATGTGATCAAAACTAACAAAATTTAGGAATGAAAAGTGATAATCAAAGGGATTTCAAAACAAAAATGAAAAATTCAAAAACATATAAGAATAATACCAAAAACCAAATAAAACCAGACATAAATCAAGCATCAAAGTTTTTTTTTTGGAATCGACCAACTCCAGTAAATGATAAATTTTCCTTAATTTTAGATTTAAAAATAAATAAGAAGGAATTAACAATGCTGAAATCCAAAAAAGTTAGAAAATTGATTTTGTAAACCCTACCTCGGACACCTTACAGGTTAAAGTTCCTTTTGAACAAAAATCTAAATAAAAAAAAGAAATTAGATAAGAAAAATGATCCTTTTAAACTTCGTTCCATAAAAATATTTGATAAAATAGTATTATAAAGTAAAGAATCAGGAATCATGATTTTCAATCTCAAGTGTTTGAAGATATTACGTGGCACATGAATTCTTCTAAGATTTTTAAAGATTTGAAAGAGAAAGAAGCTTATTTCTTTGTGGGCTCATTTTGTGCCTCTTTTTTAATTATTTGGTGCACTTTGTGCATCTTTTAATTTTTTGATACACTTTGTGTATCTTACAATTAATTGGCAAATATTGCATATCTTTTTAGTGTTAGGCTCATTTTGTGCATCTTTTCATTTCTTTTACGAGCTTGCTTCCTTTCATAACCTCCAAAGACTCATAGTTGTGAGATTATCTTTCAAATATAAGAGAAGAAAAAACTCACTCTCTAATATAAGGAAGAGTAAACCACAAAATAAAATTATAATCATATAATAAATACAACCACCTGATTAAGAAAATACAAAAGTGATTCAAAGATTTGGAGTACTATTCATATGAGATAGATTATTGTAAGAAGATAAAATAGATCTCTATTTCAAAGTCCAACTTTTTAATTTTGAAATAGATTTCATTTCAAAAAGAAAAATATATCATTAAAGGAGTTAGAGAAAGAGAAACAATCATCAATATTTCTTCCTTTAACTATTTTAAAGGAGTTAATCACTGCATACAAGCTTCTAAATAAAAATAAGACAAAAATCTCATTTAAAAAGCAAGTTCATCAGTAGAAGTGACCAGTAGACTTTTCAATTTATTTGTTATTAATGCTAATTCCTTTCATCATCTTCTGAGTCGCTTTTATCCATGTCTTCAGCTTTCAATACTATAATTTCACCTGCATCCAAAAGCTTTTGACCCAAACCTTGCTCGTAGGCAATGAGTGAGCCAATCTAAAACCACGTGAAAGTTTGTTAGGGTTGTTAAGCCCTTATGAACTAGTCTCGACACTAACCAAGAGGGGGGTGAATTAGATATTTAAAAAACTTCTTTAACAAAATGAAATATCTTTTTATATCTTGTAGCAAAAATGAATTAAACCAATAATAAAAAGATCAATCACAGATTTTACCCAAGCAGTCAATCGTAGTAAAATAAAATGTGAAAAATAATCAAAAAGAACACACCAAATTTATAGTGGTTCGGTCCAACAAGACCAACGTCCACTCCTCGGAGGCACCCTCTAAGTATTGCACTACACCTTTAGTGACTCTCCTTTAGCCCCCACAGCTAGGCGGAGAAACCCCTACAAAATCACTTCCACCTTACCCGGTGCGTCAGAGTAGCCGGGTCCTTTGACACCAAAGAGATCTTCTTCTTTCCAAAACTTCTCTCGAGACGACCCTTAAATTCAATGATACTTAGATGCAAGCTTGCCGGAGCAACCGTGTAAACCCCCTCACACGACCTCAGAAATCTCCCTTCTAAAGCTCTTCTCCCTCTCAAACTCCACCCTTTCCACTCTCCCTTTCAAGCTCTCTCTTCAAGTTTTCTCCAAAAGAATTGAAGACTCAATGACTGCCAAAGACACTTTTAAAGTCTTTGAAAAGCCTTAAATAACGGGCTTTAAAAACCTTTCCAAATTAGGTATGGACACAAAGATTGTCCAGGATGATGTGCTCATAAAGAGAGCTTCAGAAAATCCTAAAAACTCAATTATGTCACCAAAGATGGTCCATGACAATCTCAGGATCGTCTAGGACAATATGTTTAAAAAGAGGGCTTCACAAAACCCTAAAACTCAATTCTGTTGCTAAATATCATCCAGGACGATGTAGAGAATTTGACCTGATAGACCAGGATGATCACCTAGACGATCCCCTGGACAATCAGTTCAAATTTGCACAGATTATCCAGGATGATATTGGGGATCATCCTAGATGATTAAAAGAAAAATCATGGTATTTCATCTTAAACGATTTAGGAAAATTAGATATGTAGGCAAACATCATCCAATATGATATGTACAGATCGTCCAGGATGATCTGATTAAACAATTTAACCATAATTAGTCCCCTAATCACATGATCAATTTAGGCATGATTGACATTGATCCTACAGGATAATCAAGAGCATCCAGGATGATTAGAACAAAAATCAAATTTTAAATCCTTGCCTAAATTATTATTGGCGGTTATTTTCCAACATTATAAAGGATTATTCTGGATGATATATATTATCCAGTATGATTAGTTCAATGAGCTGATAATCCTGGACGATCAAAATTGTCCAGTACGATTAATTCAAAAATTAAACTTTTAGTTTTGAATAGATCTCACTCCCTGTAGTGTGTGTGTGTGTGCATGGTCATCAAGCTAGCAAACACCTTTACAAGTCTCAACTCAAGAAATCAAAAATTACATTAATGAATATTACAGACTCTTTATAGAATAACCTATTCTATCTAATCTTGAGCTCTGATTCTTTGTTGGATGATGCATGGTGTTCATGAAATATTAATATACATACAAACAAGTATAGAATGAAAATACTAGGAGATATAAAGATGTGAGCCATAATGTTTATTATCATTAAAAATATAAATTCGTGAGTTTGAGCCGCAACATATAGGTAATCCTAAATCTAAAATTTGTTGCTTTAACTAAAGGACTTGGGCCACACAACTTCCTAATGCAATGTATTCAGCTTCACTAGTGGACAGTGCAACTGAGTTTTATTTTCTACTAGACTAGGAGACTAAGGATTGCCCTATGAATTGACATATCCCAGAAGTTCTATTTTATTAACCCTGCATCCTGCAAAATCTAAATCAGAATATCCTATGATTTAAAAGGAAGTGCTATGCTTAGGATACAAGATTCCTAAGTCTTGGGTTTTTGAGAGATTTCTAAGAATTCTCTTAACAACAATTAAGTGGGGCTCTTTTAGATCAGCCTGAAATCTAGCACAAAGATAAACACTAAACATAATATCAGGTCTGCTAGCAGTCAAGTAAAGAAGTGATCTAATTATTCTTTTATATTTCTTTTGATCAATAGATTTTTCATTTGAATCCTTATCTAACTGAATAGTGGAACTCATGGGAGTGTTGATTGGCTTGGCTTTATTCATCTCAAATTTTTTAAGGATGTCCTTAATGTATTTTGACTGACTAAGGAAAGTTCCATCATCCTTCTGCCTTATACTAAATCCAAGAGAGTAAGTCAGTTCTCCCATCATACTCTTTCAAACTCCTTACTCATTATTTTTGAAAATTCATCACACAGATTTTTATTAAAAGATCCAAACAGAATATCATTAATATAGATTTGGACAATCAGTAATTCATCTCTTACCTTTTTTGGAAAAAGGATGGTGTCTATGCTCCCCTTAACAAAGGTTCTTTCTAGTAGGAAATTGCTTAATCTTTCATACCATGACCTGGGTGCTTATTTTAGTCCATATAAAGCCTTTTTTAATTTGAACACATGATTAGGAAATTGTAAATTTTTAAAGCCTAGGGTTATTCAACATATACATCTTCTTTTATTACCCTATTTAAAAAGGCACACTTAACATCCATTTAAAATACTTTGAAACCCTTAAAATAGGCAAAGGCTAGTAGCACCCTAGTGGCTTCTAATCTAGTTACAGGGGCAATGGTCTCTTCAAAGTAAATTTTTTTTATCTGATTATATCCCTTAGCCACTAATCTTGATTTATTTCTCACTATAACACTAGAATCATTTATTTTATTTTTAAACACCTATTTAATTTCAACCACACTCTGGTCCTTAGGTCTTTCAACTAACTCCCAAACATCATTCCTTACAAATTGGTTTAACTCTTCTTGCATGGTTAGGATCCAAAATTCATCAGATAGGACTTGATTTAGGTTAGTGGGTTTAGTCATTGAAATGAAGATAAAGTGGTTTACTTCTTTTCTAAGTCCATGCCTAGTTTTAATACTTTCAGATGGGTCTCCTAAGATTAATTTTTTAGGTTGACTAGAATTCAAATCTTAGATTACTCCAGACTTTAGGTTAATCCAGACCTTAGGATAAATTTTGCTCTTAGATCAACCTATATCCCAGACCAATCCAAATTAAAGATCAATCTAGAATCTAGATCAATCCAATTTTAAATCAAACCCAAACTCCAGATTAATCCATATCTCAAGTCAATCCATATCTCAAACTAATCTAGACTTCAAGATGATCCTGACTTTCAATCATCTCCAGCTTAATCCAGACTATAATACTTGATCCAGCCTTCTATCAAGATTTCCAATCATTAATAATCATTGAAATGATTGTTAATAATTTTGATAATTCAAATTTAAGCATTCAAACTCAAAATTCAAATCAAATCATGATTTTCAAAACCAAAATCCAAGGCTGAAGGCTTAGGTCCTAAAAGCCTTTTTCATTAATTTTTCAAATAATTCAAACCCCAATCAAGTAACCTCTAATTTAGAGTCTATTAATTATATATTAATGGGATATGTCTTTGGAGGAAACCCTCTAAATTTGAGCTCATTCTGAGTCTCAACCCTAAAAACTAAATATAAATCCAAAGGCTGTAAAACCTTCAAATATTTATGACCTATGCCACTGGACACTCTACCTAGTGGATCCTGACCTTGGAGCATTATCCAAACCCTTTGATCACTTCCAGACCCTTGATTATGATTCATTAAGAATTAAATTACATTTTAGTGGACCCACTTTGACCCCCAGTTGACCAGGGTTTAAAATGACCAAAATGCCCCCTTAGGGGCTTGAATAGTCATTTCAACCCAAATGACTTTCTAAACCCCTGAAACCAGCCCAATTCAAATTCAAACATCAAATCAAACTCGTTGAACCCAAACCTAGACCCTGGGTTAACCTGGTTGACTATGTCAACCTAGGTTGACCAAATAAGCCCACTGAAGGTCCAAACAGGGTTTCTGATCTAGATGACTATTCTGATCCCTCAGATCACCTCCACCAGACTCAAAATATCATATCAAACCTATCGAGCCCAAACCTTGGTACTAGGTCAACCTGGTTGACCAAGTCAATCCAAGTTGACCAATTTAACCCTTAAGCTTCTCTACTTTGAATCAAGACTCAAATGCATTTAAGACTTTGTCAAACTCCTCTGGACCCATCCCCCAATGATTTGGATTTGATTGGGCCCACTAAAACAATTAATAGTTGACTAGGTTAACTAAGTCCATGTCTGATCAAACTTGACCCATTTGGGTCAAAATCACCTCAAACATTTAACTCATGCTCTCTAAATTTCCAAACTTCATTTAGCTTTCAAATCTAATCCACTTCATGATTTGAACTTATCCAAACCATGGGTTATGTAAAGCCAAGTGGGTTTGATCAAATCAACTCAGTTGAACTTGGTCAAATACCACCATACATTCAACCCTTTCCTTCAAGCCCCTATAAACTAAAGCCAATCAGCATTCAAGACTTCCCTCACTGCCACCTTATCAACCCTTGAATGGTTGACCAGTCAACCTAGTCAACACATGGGTAAATGACCATCAAATGGTCAAATTTCATATCTCAAGCTTAATCCTTCTCACTTAAACCATTCCAACTATTTAAATACATTCTAGAAACTTCTTAACCCTTGCCTAACCCAACTTAACCTATGGATCAAGCTTAGGCAGCCCTAATGATCCCAAAAGCTCTCTTAAGGACAAAACCACTTTCCATGTGGCTTGTCCTTGAGTTGTCCTCACCTTTAGCCTTCCAACCACTCCCTTACAACTTGGCAAGCATCTAAGGAGTGCCCCAGTAAATCTCAACCGTTCCCTTGGTTCCTAGGGTTTTGAATAGGTGAAGTCATCCAAATGAGATCTCATTCCCTTCTAGCCTCTCTCTCACCATCTCAAGCCTCCCCAACTAATCCCTCTTGTCTTTCAAGACCTCAAACACCTCCTCTACACTTTCCAAGCCAAAATCCATCGGTAAAACCTCGTCGGTGATGGTTTCCCAGCAACCTTGGCTAGAAGTCCGTCCAAGCTAGAGATTATTCAATCTAGTACATTTTGAGCCGTGATTCCAACAAGGAACTTGTACGAGGATAGTCAACAAGCTCAGAGAAACAAAAATCACCTCAATCCATCGATTGAATCAAGGTAAAATTTCAACCCTAAGTTATAACACTTAGGTTCAATTAACTTTTCGATAAGTGCTTTTTAAAGCTTGAAATTATACCCCCATAATTTTTGTTCATGAGGACGTTCTATGTTTAAAATTTTGTTGAACTTGGTTAACCTGATCGAGAGAATGAGTGAGTTTTCTAAGTTAGGGTTTGGGTTGTGTTTTGCATGAACTTCGCATGATTTGAACTATTGATCTACAGATCAACGATTCAAATCCCATCATTATGTTAAGCCTTTCGATCGCGGACCTTTTCTCATAATTAGTTATGCTATCTCGCTCAATCAGGGCCATTTAATTAAACAGCGCTGGATCGGACAGTGGATAGTACTAATGTAGATAAGTTGAAACCGCGTGAATACTGCCATTTGATGATTGGCATTTAATGCCGCTCAGTGCCACCGTGGCTTTGAATCCACCAACAAGGAAGTGCCAGGTGGACCGCCGCCTCCGCATTTTGATCAGACGAACCCGGGCGTGCTATAAATCCAATTATGCCGCCGGTTTAATTAATAATTATTTTAAACTAGTTTTATTTTTTTAAACCAAAAAAATTTAAAAAAATCATTAAAAATTTAATTTAAATACAAAAAAATCATTATAATTTATCAAAATGCTCAGTTAATTAAACACCTTAATTTAAAATTAGTATTAATTTAAAGTATTAAATATATTTTGAATTATTTAAAATATTAAATATTAAGTATTTTTAATTAATATTTAATTAAAATAATAAAAATAATTTTAAAAAAATGTAATTTATTATTTTAAATATTTTCAACTTTTAGATAAGAAATATTTGAGATATTTTATTTTAAAATTAAATATTAATTTAAATATTATCTTTACATAATTTAAATAATTTTCAATATTCTAATATTTAATTAATATTAAGATTAACATTAAGTTAATTATTTTAAAAAATTAAAATTTTATTTGAAAATATCTTAATTAAATTATTAAACATATTTTGAATATTTAAATATTTAAATTTAAGTTAAAATATTTAATATGATTTAAATAAGTTATATTACTTAAATATTTAATTATTTAATTAATATTTAATTTAATAAACATTAAATATTTTAAAAATTAAAAAAAATTTATATTAAAAGTATTTTAAGTATTTAAACGAATATTTTAAAATATCTTAATTTGAAATTGAATTAATTTAAGATATATTTTATATTTTAAATAATTTTTAATTAATTGAACATTTAAATATTTAAATAATATTTAATTTAACTTAAATAAAATAATTTTGAAAATTTAAAGAAAATTATTTTAAATAATTAATTTCAGAAAACATTTTAAGATTTTATTATATTTAATTTAAGAATTATCTTAAGTATTCATTAATTTTAAACTAATTTAAATACTTTAATTAACACAAAACTTTAAAAATTTAAATGAAATTCAAATTAAATCACAATAATATAAATAATACCTATAAATTATACCTTAAAATTTTCAGAATTTTAAATATTTTAATTTAAAGTTAATTTCAAAATAAAAAACCTCACTTATTTTTTAAGTAATTTTAATTATTCAGTTACTTTAATATTTTATTAATATTTATCTAAATATTATATTAAATATTTTCAAAATAAAAAATTACTTTTCAAAATTATTAAGAAAAACTAGAGGATCTCTCAATAACATTTCAAAATTATTTTAATGATATTTTTAATTATTTTATTTTAAAACCTATATTTTCATGTGTAGGTTTATATATATTTTTTAAAATTTATTTTAAAATTATATGTATTTAAATCCTTAGGTTTTTGAAGATCCCTTGAAACTTTAAACATAGCTTGAGTATTATTGAATAGGATTTGTGGTGAGTAATGATTAATCGATGAGCAATTATTTTTTTAATGGTTCATTTATTAATCTTTCAATTAATTAAGTTTTCTCTTGATTTGCATGCTTAGGATGCACACACCACTTAGCTTAGATTTAAGGACTTGAGAGTGAGTGTGCATGTTTATATATATGCATGTCAAGGGTTAGAAATATTTATTTCAAACCTATCAAACCTAGTGACACCATTAAGGACAATAATTAAGGACATGTTTAGAGAATTTAGATTAATTTTAATAATTAGGACATACATCCTTTTGATATGAAACTTAAGACACATAAACTTAGTATATTCTCAGCCCTATAGAAAATTTCGAGCAACTTTAAAAATCATTAAGCCCCTTAATTAATCAACTTAAGTTTAAACCCTTAATTAAGCCTTAAAACTTCTAAAAATTATAATAAATCAAATTTAAGTCCAAAAAAATATATATAATACCACAAATTGACCAAAATTTAAGCCTTAACTTAAGAAAAATAAAACCAATTTGATTGGACATCAGATTCAAGCTTAATTTAATTTTTTTTAAAATAAATATTTAATTAATATAATTAATTAAAAATAATTAAAAATTTTAAAAAATTCCCAAATAGTTGGGAATCTCTCCTTAGGTCATTCCTGACCTTTAGAATTGATTTCAAGGAGTTGGGAGTTCATTTGGAGCAAAATCATTAGAACCCCCTTACTTAATTAATTTTAATAATTCCAATAAATGCCCAAAATTTCTAAAAATTATAATTAACTCTAGAAAATTCAAAATTGAACAAACTCAAATGCATTGGGCTCCATTTGGGATCTAATATTTATTAAATATATCAAACCACTAGAAATAATTCAAATCTAAAAAGTCAACAATCTGGTCAACCTTAAATCAAAATTTTCAAGTCAAAACTTCTAAAATTTATAACTTCTTGTAGAAAATTAAAATCCATCAAACTTAAAACCTAATTACTCATTAAAAGATCTAATGTTTATCAAAAATATCAAAACTCCAGAAATCTAATTAAATTCAAAAGTCTATTTTGACCCCTTGATAATATATTAAAATAATCCAAAAATATCCAAAATTTGATAATTAATATTAAATTCCCAAAAATGTTATATCAATTTTAAAATTATTCAACTAACTCTTTAATACATAACAAACACTTCAAGTATGAACTTTTTAGGATGGTCTACTCCGGGCTGCCGGGCAACGTGTCTTTAGGAGGCTTTGTTCCTCAAGCCTGGTGGTACAATGCCACGAATGGATTAAATGGAGTGTAAAACATTAAATCAAATCATTCTTAGTTATTTAAAAAAATTAAAATCCTTAATCTAATTATATCAATCAGGTTTTTAGGATGGGCTACTCTAGGTTGCGGAGCTACGTGTCCTAAGGAGGCTTTATTCCTCGAGCCTAGTGGCACAACACCATGAACCAGTTGATAGCAAACTAAAATTAATTCAAACCATTAAAATAAGAAACTAACAAAATTTAATTCAAATTCAATAACCTTTAAACCTTAATCCAGCATGACAGAGTCTCCAACTCCATAACCATGATTCATCAGAAATCGTTCTTAAATAAAAAGTATTAGAAGATTTAATACAATTTAGATCAAGCATGTACATATTATTTACCCTAATTACATGCAAAATATCAATTCCATTTTGCTTATTATGCAGCTAGTGGGAAAAAATTTTACACTATAACCCTTATCACACAGCTGACTAATACTAAACAGATTATGCTTTAAGCAATCTACCAATAAAATATTTTCTATAAAAAATTATTCAGGTTTCCAATCATACCAGTTCCTACCACTTTCTAAGTAGTATTATCTCCTAGTGTTACCTTGCCTCCATTCTTGGCTTCCAGTATTATAAATTGATTTGAATTTTCAATTATGTGCTTCAAACATCCACTGTCCAGGCACCAAATTCTCTCACGAGGTCTTGATTGAGAGCATACCTACAAAATGATCAAATGTTAGATTTGGGAACCCAAACAAGTTTGGGTTCTCCTTTTGGCAAAAATAAACTAGATGCATTTGTGATATGCTGTGTTTTATGCATCTTAGGTCTCCACACTAGTTGTGTTCTACTATGAATGGTGCAAGTGTGGGAGATGTATCCTAACATTCCATATGTAAAACATCTCACACTAGGAAAATGATTTCTTAATCTATATGAGTTATAATTTCTCTTTTTCTTAGACCTATAGAATTGTTCAAGTGCGGGTGTCGATCTATTTTCTTTAATAGTTTTTAATTCCAATTTAAGATATGAGTTTCTATCTTCTAATATAGAAATATCCATTCTCAAGTTAATTTCTATACATTCTATTTTTTTTCCGAAAAATCTTTATAATCATTTTCAAGTTTTGTATGAGATGATTTCAATAATTCATGTTGTTTGTTCAAATCATTAAACTCATCTAATAATTTCATGTATTTACTATTAATCAATGCGTGATCACTCCTAAGTATTTCATACTCCTTCTGTAATTCAAAAAATTTTATGTTCAACTTAGTGTGTAGTTTCTTAAGTTTCCTATATACTGTATAAACGTTTTCAGAAACATCAAACAACTCATCATAAATTAAGTCACATACCTCTTCTTGATCTAACTGATCAAGCTTATCAGCCATTAAACACAAGTTTGTGACTTCATATTCTACTTCTATTTCTGAGGAATCTGAAGTTGAATCTGCCCAAAATACTTTCTGCAATCTCTTCTTGCCATTCTTCACATTTGGTTTCTCCTTAACCTTCTCCTTGTTAGGATTAGCTTTGAGATTCAGGCAGTCAGACTTGATGTGTCCAGGCTTCCTGCATTCATAGCAAATTACTTCATTAGAAGCCTTAGCATTTTTATGGAACTTACCTTTATTCCACTGCTAATGTCTCTTCTGCTTCCTCTTAAGGAAACTTCTAATTGCCTTGTCTTTATGGCAACATCATCTTCATCCTCAGGATGAGACTGATCATTTTCTGAGTCATCCACTTTCAATGCTATGTTTTTTTTTCCTTCTACTTGTCATCTGCATCAATCTGTCTTTGAGTCACTCCTTGCTCGTAAGCAATTATTGATCCAAGAATATTATCAATAGAATAAACATTTATGTATTTTGACTCAATTATAGTAGTAATCTTTGCATCATAACTAGTAGGTAAGCAATATAGAATTTTATTAACTTTCTCAAAATTAGTTAGTTCCCTATCTAATGCATGCAATGAAGTGACTATATGTGTAAAATGAGTATACATGTTAGTGATTGATTCATTCAATTTCATGCGAAAGATTTCATAGTCATGCAATAAAATGTTCAATCTAGTCTATTTCACTTCATTTGTACCTTCATATGTAATGCAAAGTCTATTTCATATTTCCTTTCCAGATTAACAGGTAGAAACACGCATATAGTCTTCTGATTTCAAAGCACAGAAAAAGCTATTTAAGCATTTGGCATTTAATTGTGCTAACTCTCTTTCTTCCAAAGTCTAATCAGCAAAAGGTATTTCTATTCTAATACCTTCTATAATTTTAAAAGGTGCATTATATCCATCCTGTACTAACATCCACATAGGATAGTCAAGAGACTGTAAAAATGTTGACATGCGAGTTTTCCAAAAATTAAATGGAATGTTATCAAATAATGGTGGTCTAGTGATCGAGTAACATTCTAAAGTGTTTCTATTTTCAAAATTAGCCATGATTATTTCTAAAAGTTATCTAAACCTTAATTTTTAAAAGCTCGCTCTGATACCACTTGTGAATCCTTAGTAGGTTATTAAACCTAAGTCAATTGTCCTAAGGCTAACCAAGAGGGGGGGGGGGGGGGGGTGAATTGGTAATTTTAAAACTCTTAGAAATTTAGAAAATTGTTAAAATTAATACTTTATCACAATACCAAATTTTTTGAAAATTATTTTTCAACCACATAGAAATAAATGAAAATACAATAAATAAAAATATAGTAAAAAGGTAAAGAGAAAACACCAGATTTTATAGTGGTTCGATTCAACAAGAACTACGTCCACTCCCTAGAGACTCCTTCTTTAGGTATAATACTAAACACTAGTGTCTCTTCTTTAGCCCCTACAGCAAGGAGGAGAAGCCCTTACAACAACCTCTCTTCCGCCAACCCGGTGTGGCAGAGAACCGACATCCTTTTCACCCTCCTGGTGAAGTCAGAGAACTCACCATCCTTTCTCACTCTCTTAGTGATGGTAGAGTACCAATCATCCTTTCTCACCCTCCTGGTGATGGCAGAGTACCAATCATCTTTTCATACCCTCCTGGTGTCGGTAGACTACCAAACATCCTTTCACACCCTCCTGGTGTCGGCAGAGTACCGGATCTCCTTCTGAAAATATTCTCTCAACGACCTTCAAGGAAGTAGGGAAGAATAATGAGGAACAAATAAGAGATCCTCACTGTTAGGCACCTTTATGAATCCCCTCACAAATCTCTCTCACTCTCCACTCTCTAAACACTCTCCCAAACACACTTCTAAGACTCACTCAAGAGAAATTTCGAAGCAAGGTCTCTTGGCAATCAGTTTTTTGGATTCTTATATACAGAGGATAAGAAAAATCATCCAAAAACTAAAATGTGGATGAACTTGATTTCACACTCTGATCAGTGTCAATACAAACCCATATCGTACAGTACGATAAGTTCAAAAAATACACCCTTTCATTTGTACGATTGTGTATAAACCCCATTTCATACTCTAATCGGCATCTATATGAACCCATATCGTATAGTACGATCAGTTTAAATTTTTTTGCATTTGGATGGGACGAACCTTATTTCGTACTCTAATTAGCATCCAGGATGAAATCATTTCGTACAGTACAAAATGTACTTAGAAAAATTTTCAAGTCATGTTCTAAACAACTTTGTTCTCGAGGGACATTCATCCTAATCATCCAGTATGATTAGTAATTATACAGTATGATCAGTTATAAAAATTATTTTATACCCCAGTGTGTGTGTGCACAGTTATCCAATTTACAATCACACTCTTTTAGACTTAAGAAAAGTATAAAAAGCATAGACTCCAAAAATAATAAAGTCTAATCCAATCTAACTTGAAGTCTTCAACTGGCTGGAGTGTGATTTCCCTGAAATGTTAGTACACACAAACAACAAAAATAATATATCCAATACATGTTAGGAAAAATAGTAGTCAATATTATAATATTTTGGAATCATCAAAAATACACAAAATAAGAGAATATAGCTATGAAATAAAGTTGCAACAATTCTAAGACTTGATCTTCTGTGTGGAGCTAGTTTCCTCCACACATGATCATCTAGACTTGATCCTCAGTGTGGAGCAAGCTTGCTCCCTATATGATCATTCCAGATCCAATCCTCTATGGGAAGCAATGCTTCCTTCTTACACGATCATCCAATTTTCTCTTCCTTAAGGGCAGATGTGAGTCATCATACTTTCTTTTCTTAGGATTAGATCCACTAGTGATGGAGCATGCGCTTTATGACACCATCCTAGTTTCAAAATAAAATTTTGATCCTCTGCATAGAGCAAGTTTCCTCTCCACATGATCATCAACTAGTGCTAGATAACACCATTTATGGCACCATCCTAGTTTCAAATCCGATCCTCTATGATTAAGTGTGAGTCCTAGTGCTTCCTTCCCACATGATCATCCAATTTTTTCTTCTTTAAGGTTAGATGTGAGTCATTATACTTTCTTTCCATAGAATTGGATTTGCTAGTGATGGATAACACCCTCTATGGCACCATCCTAGTTTTCAAATTCCAGATTCGATCCTTTATGGGAACCAATGCTTCCTTCCCACATGATCATCTAGATTTGATCTTTTGTGTATAGCAAGTTTTCTCTCCATAAGATCATCCACTAGGGATGGAGCACGCCCATTGAGGTACCATCCTAGTTTTAAATTTCAAAATCCAGGTTTGATCCTCTATGGAAAGCAATGCTTCCTTCCCACATGATTTTCCATTCCTCTTCTCCTTAAGGTTAGATGTGAGTCATCGTGCTTTCTAGCCTTAGGATTAGATCTACTAGTGATGGAGTACACCCTCTATGGCACCGTCCTAGTTTCCTTATATTGGGATAGATTCCCATTTCAAGCTCAAATCCACTAGTGATGGAGCACGCCCTCTGTGGCACCATCCTAGTTTCAAAATTTGGATTTGATCTTCTATGGGAAGCAATGCTTCATTCCCACAGCATCCTCTAATTTTCCTTTCCTTAGGGATAGATGTGAGCCATCGTGCATTCTTTTCTTAGGATTACATCTACTAGTAATGGAGTATGCCTTTTGTGGCACCATCCTAGATTAACATTTCAAATTTGGTCTTCTATGTAAAACAATGCTTCTTTCCCATAAAATCTTCTAGCTTTCTCTTCCTTAAGGACAGATGTGAGTCATCATGCTTTCTCTTCTTAGGATTAGATTTTTTAGTGGTGTATAACACTTTCCGTGGCACCATCTTAGTTTCAAATTTCAAAATTCCAAGCTTGATCTCTTATGGGAAGCAATGCTTCCTTCCCATGAGGTCATCCAATTTTCTTCTACTTAGGGTTAGGTGTTCTCTTTCCTTTAGGATTAGACTTCCCAGTGATGGATTATGCCCCTTGTGGCACCATCATAGATTCAATTTAACTCTCAACATTAAGCTTTCTTATCCTCTAGGGTTAGGATTTCCCATTCCTTAGAATCAAAACCCAAACTCGGTCCTCTATAGTTAGGAGTTCTTCCTTCCTATATAATTATTTAATCTTCTTTTTCTTAAGGTTAGGACCCTTCCTTCCTTAGGATTAGATCTACTAGTGGTGGAGAATGCCCTCTGTGGCACCATCCTAGCTTCAATCTCAATTTCAAATCTTAAAATCAAGCTTTTCTTTCCTCAGGGTTTAGGTTTTCTCCTTCCCTTAGGATTAGACTCACTAGTGGTAGAATACGCTTTCCCTAGCACTACCCTAGTATAAATTCAAACTCAATTCCTTAGGGTTAGATCTTTACCCTCCTTAGGATCAAAATCCCAGACTTAACCTTTCAATTCGTTTAACGCCAATATGTGTAATAGAACTTCATTCTATCATACAGATTGGGGGTCTATTTGTTGATCTCTTTTTTGTATAAGGTCACTAGGACTTTTCCCTAACCTTAGATCAATCCTGACCCTAGATAAATCTAGCCTCCAAACTAATCCAGACTCTAGGATCTATCTAGAACCTAGGATCCTTCTAGACTCCAGACCCTAGGACCTTCCTAGACTCTAAGGCTTTTAGACTCTAGGATTCTCTTAAATTCTAAACCTTAGAATCTTCCTAGACCCTAGATTAATCCAGACCCCAAGATCTACCCTAATCATAAATTTATCCAAGCCCTAAGATCTACCTAAACCTTAGATCTATTCAGACTCTATGATCAATTAAGATCATAGATTACTCCAGACTCCAGGTTAATCCAGACCCTAGGATCAATTTTGATCTTAAATCAACTTATATCCCAAACCAATCTAAATCTTAGATCAATCTAGAATCTAAATCAATCCAAATTCAAATCAAACCAAGACTCCAGATTAATCCATACCTCAAGTCAATCCAGATCTCCAATCAATCTAGATCTTAAACTAGTTCAGACTTTAAGATAATCATGACTTTCAATCATCTCCAGCTTAAACCAGACTCTAATACTTGATCCAGCCTTCTATCAAACTTTCACCCTATCCAATAATTTATAATCATTCAAATGATTTTCAATAATTTGGATAATTTAAATTTAAGCATTCAAACTCAAAGTTCAAATCATATCCTAATTTTCAAAACCAAAATCCAAGATTAAAGGCTTAGGTTCTGAAAGCCCTTTTTAGTGATTTTGTAAATAATTCAAACCCCAGTCAAATGACCTCTAAATTAGAATCTATCCATTACATATTGATGGGACATGTCTTTAGAAGAAACCCTCCTAATTTGAGCTCTTTCTGAGGTCTTTAACCCCATAAACTAAATATATTTTCAAATGCTATAAAACCTTTAAATATTTATGGCCTATGCCACTGGACACTCTACCTAGTGGATCCTGACCTTGGAGCCTTCTACAAACCCTCTGATCACAAACCCTTGATTATGACTTAATAAGCATTAAACTATATTTTGTTGGACCCACTTTGGCCCCTAGTTGACCAGGGGTCAAAATGACCAAAATGCCCCTTATTGGCTTGAATAGTCATTTCAACCCAAATGACTTTCTCAACCCCTAAAACCAGCCCCATTCAACTTCAAACATCAAACCAAATCTGTTAGACCCAAACCTAGACCCTGGGTCAACCTTGTTGACCAAACAAGTCCATTAAGGGTCCAAATAAGTTTTTTGATCTAGATGACCATTTTGATCCCTCAAGCCACCTCCACCAGACTCAAGACATCGTATCAAACCTATCCAGCCCAAACCCTGGACCTGGTTGACCAAGTCAACCTAGGTTAACCAATTCAACCCTTAAGCTTCTCTACTTTCAATCAAGCCTCAAATGCATTTAAAACTTTATAAAACTCCTCTGGAGCCATCCCCTAATGATTTGGATTTGATTGGGCCCATTGACCTAGTCAATAGTTGATTGGGTCAACTAAGTCCAAGTCAGATCAAACTTGACTCATTTGGGTCAAAATCACCTCAAACATTTAACTCAAGCTCTCTAAATTTCCAAACTTCATTAAACTTTCAAAACCAATCCACTTCATGATTTGAACCTATCCAAACCGTGGGTTATGTAAAGCTAAGTGGGTTTGATCAAATCAACTCACTTGAACTTGGTCAAATCCCACCATACATTCAACCCTTTCCTTTAAACCCCTCTAAATCAAAGCCAATCAACATTCAAGACTTCCCTCACTGTCATCTTATTAACCCTTGACTAGTTGACCAGTCAACCAAGTCAACACAGGGGTAAATGACCATCAAATGGTCAAATTTCATATCTTAAGCTTAATCATTTGAAAGTTCGTTAGGGATGTTAAGCCCTTGTGAACTAGTCCTGAGGCTAACCAAGAGAAGGGGGGGGGGGGGGGTGAATTAGCTATTTTAAAAATTTGTGAGTAAAAATAATTTAAAAAAATCTTTTTAAATGTTTTAAAATAATTACATTTTCGCGATGATATGCAGATGTTCAACAATAATAAAATAATAATCACAATCACATGATCATCAACAGAAAAATAAATATGAAAGATAATCAGAAAGAACACACCAGATTTTATAGTGGTTCGGTCAACTTGACCTACGTCCACTCCCCGGAGCCTCCCCTTCGGGTTTTACACTAACACTAAGTGACTCTCCTTCTTCTTCCACAACAAGATGGAGAAGCCTGTACAAAACTCCTTTCCACCAACCCGGTGAGGCAGAGAACCTGGACTCCTTTTGCTTCCTCCTGAAGCAGGCAGAGAACCTAGACTCCTTTCGCTTCCTTCTGAAGCAGGCAGAGAACCTGCGTCTTCTTGCTGACAATCCTACCACAGAGACACCAACAAGATAAGAGATGATGACCAGAGAAGACTTAGATCCTTGATTGGAGCAACCTTTGTGAACACCTCGCAAACTCTCCTTCACAAGATCCTCTCTCTCTCTCTCCCAAGCTTTCTCTATCTCTCTCATGGTTCTCTTTGGTAAGGAAGGTGGTAAAAGATCTATTGATTGAACAAAAAAGATCTTAAATAAGAGGTCTTAAAAATTACCCTAAATCTCAACTGGTCGCCAAAGGTCATCCAGGACGATCGGTAGATCGTCCTGTATAATTAGTGTAAAATATACCCTTCTAGCCTGGATGATTTAGCTCTTCTCGACGATTAGAAGACAAATTTTGTTCATATCATCCGGTATGATTTTGCGATCATCCTGGATCATTAGTTCAAACCAGGAATATCGTCCAGAAGACAGCTCAGGACGTCCAGGAGAAAAGCCTAGACGATCTAAAGAAAATGACTTGATCATCCAGAACGATACATATATCGTCCGGTACAATTAGTTCAAATCATCCAGCAGATTCCTTGGGTCGTACAGCCAAACCATGCTGGATGGTTTCAAAATGACCTGATCATCCAGGATGATATATATATGATCCTGTATGATTAGTTCAAAATCGAGAATATCATCCAGCACATTTCTCGGGTTATCCAGGTAAAATGCTTTGGATGGTCTAAATTTTGCATGTATCATCTAGGATGATCTTACGATCGTCCAGGATGATATGATCGAATCACTCATACCTTAATCTCTTTCCTTAATCACCTGACTAATTTAGGCATGATTGTAATGGATTGTCCAAGATGATATACGTATCGTCCAGGATGATTAGACCAAATCTCTAAAAATATAAACTTGCCTAACTTAATTTGGAGGCTGAGATTTTTGATTTGAGTATATTGTCCTGTATGATTTATGTATCATCCAGGATGATCTGCTTAATCAGACCGACTTAGCATGGTCACCCTAATTAGGGTTTTTATTTTCAATGAATTATTTAGGACGATGTGAATATCGTCCAGGAAGATTTGAACAAAAATTGAACAGAAACTCTAACTCACTGAAACTCTCCCCTGAGTATATGTGTGCAAGGTTACTTAGCTTGGGGATCCGTTATATTACATTTGACTCAAGAAAAATGAAAAAAGTATATTGAACCTGAAACACAAACAGACTGACTTGATCTTGAGCTGGCTCGAATTGTAGTTGATCCTGTGAACTTGAAAGATTAGAACCTCAAACAAAAATAAAAGGTTTGATATCATCAAAATCATAATCCTTGAAACTAGATTTGCAACAATCTCCCCCTTTTTTATGATGGCAAACAATTGTTATTAATTCATAATTCAATACATAAACACGGTGAACATTTGATTCAATAACACTGAACATTTCCATCAATAAAAAACTTTATTAGAACCCATAAATAACACAAACTACTCCCCCTTTTGACTTCTCAAAAAGGGAAAAACACAACATAAACACAGAAAAAGAAAATAATACAAAAAATAACACAGAACAACAGTAAAAATAAACAGACTAGTAAAAAGGGGGATCCTGATCATATGGAAGAGGATGTGGTGGCTGAAATAGACTATGAAGAGTGGCAAACTGCTCGCCAAACCAGGCCATACCCTTGTCGTACTGCTGCTACTGTTGCTGGTCTAAAATCAAAGGCAAACTAATCCTGACATACACATAAACAAACCATAAAAAAATGGAAATATAATTATAGGTGCATGAATATTTATGAATTTTTAAATTTATGGGTCTAAAATAGAGCCATGACTTTGGAAACTTAAATCATTAAAATCCTGAGCTCGCCATGGATCAAAAAACTTATAGGAGGTGAACAATATGCTCAAAAATCCACCACCAAAATTTGAGCTCAATTGGGCCATTGGATTTTGATAAGATTAAGATAATACAAAATCCTTCTTCTCTAATTTTCTTAAAATATAGTAGAAAAAATTATCAAAATTACGTTTAGAAAATAGTATGTCTAAAGACCTTTTCAATGAGTTTAAGATCACTCAATTTGGAGTTGATTTGGATTTTCTATGATTTTAAGAAGAATTAGGAAATTTAATTGATTTTAATTCTTTTTAATTAAAAAATTGACTGGCGCCATTATTGCAAATCATTGGTAATTATAGGGTATGACAACAACACCATTTTTTTTATCATCTTATAATCCACGTCAGCTTTGATTTGATGTCATCGGATTTATCAACTAGAATACACGTAGCCTCCATAATTTCAAATCATGTGCATTTATATTATGCATCGGATGAGTGATGCCGTCCAATGTAATCTAGACTATATGATCGTGTGTGTACCACGATCGAATAATTCTGCTCTGACCAAAGATTTTTAGTTTCAAATGAACTACAATTTTAAATGCCCATAACTTTCGATCTAAATGTAAAAAATATATCAAATTTGAAATAGAAGATCATGGTAACCTAATCTTATAAAACTTAAAATTTAAATATCTCACAAACTTGAGATTAGATTTTCTTGATCAGGGACTCTATGGAAAGCTTGAGAGATCTTCTTCAACTTCCTTAAAGACCTCTTGAGTTGGTTTTGGCTGGATTAGGAGTTGGACAAAAATTATTCTTTCTCTATTTCTTTTTCTCTCTTACTGGTCTGGGAGATTTTTGAACTTTAGAAGGGTTGGAGAAGCTATAGGAGAGCATGGAGACTTGTTGTAAGGTTTGAGAAATAGTTTGATAAACCCTTTGGCTTTATGTAGTTGGGTGATTTATAGAAGAGAGAAAATAAGACCAATGGCCATGATGTTGCCACCTAAGCCATAACCAACCACCAAATCAATTAGGGACTAACCAATAGGAGCTCAAGGAATATTCTAAAGAGTTTGAAAGTACATGGATGTTTATTTAGGGAGTTAGTCTTGAATCAATCATTGAATAGTGCTTATTTTGGAGGTTATTGCCACATCAATAGCCCATGTGGCATAATATGGTTTGTGAATGTTCAATGAAGCTTCTATAGGCCACCCATGTGCTGGCTCGAGCCAAATTAGGATGGGGTTGTCTAGAGTCCAAAAACATTTATTTTAGAGAGCTTGATTCAACCCAAACTTTTAACCCATGTTAAACCATAGGTTCAAACTCTAGGGGTGCATGTATCAGTTAATACACACCTGCTATAATAATTTTCAAATTTTATTTTGATAAGGGTAGAAATTTAGATTAATAAAATCCCACTTATATCACTTGGTGCAACCTTATTGGTTAAACCATGTGGGCCCAAAGTTTGGAAATTTTTTAGGGGACTCATGTTGACCGCATGAACAGTTCCGATGAGTTTGGTTCAATGATTTACTCAAAATCATGAGAAAAGAATTTTTTTAAGTTTATAGGGTTATTTTGGTCAACTAGGGTTAACATGATCAACCAGGTTTGACCAATGGTCAATGATGGGTCCAAATCATTCAAAATGATGTTTTAGACTTATTGGAGGTGTAATTATAGCTTGGAGGAGTCATTTAGTTTGAAAATGCATGTTTAAGAGCTAGAAAGACCCTTTGGTCAACCAAGGGTTGGAACTTGGTTCAATATATTCTAAATGATGTTCATGATTTGTTGAAGGTGGTCTTGAGGTTTGGTGGGGTCTCTATGCATGTAATGTAGTTTAAAGGGTTAAAAGGGCAATTTGGTCAACTAGGGTTGACCAAGGTTTTGGATTTGATTTAATACACTCCAAATGATATTCTATATATGTTTGGAGAAGGTTGTATGGCTTGGTTTGATTGGGTCATATTGAGTTTAAGATCAACCAAGGTTATGTTAGTTAATTGAATAATTCTAGTGATAATGATCATGATCAATGAGTTTAGAGAGGCCTCCAAGGTCAAAATCATAAGATGTCATGTTCCGTGGCATAGGCTATAAATATTTAAAGGTTTTGTAGCCTATGCAAATTCTTTGAGTTTAGGGATTAAAGAAATTAATGCCTTCAAACTGATTTGGTTGACCCTAGGGACATGCCTAATCAATATGCAAGTGATAGGTCAAGAATCCAAGATCATTTGGTCAGGTTTCAAGGCAAATGGAAATTTCTCCAATAATAGGTTATGGACCAAGGGATTTTGGGTTTGGTTCTGACACTAAATTTTAGAGTTCTGAGTTTGTAATGGTTTTAATCAATGATTTTGATTTAGATTTGATTTAATCAATGATTTGAGGAGTATGTTTTGAAATGCTTAGATCACTGATCATCAATGATGACTATCAAGTGATGAATTTGGTGTCAATGATCAGGTCACTATGCTAGAGCATAGTGATGAGTTGAATTTGAAGTTTGAGGTGTAGTTCAATGATTTATGTGTGGTTTTTATATGTTTGATGTTGATGATTGACCTTACAGAAAACTAAGGTCAACAATATTCTTTTTCTTTTCATATTTACTTTCTATAATTTTACTTTCCTACATGTTTAATTTTCTATAATTTGGGTTGACTTTGATTATCATTGTGATACAAAACTCTTTGTGGTTGATTAGGATTGATATTTGTTTTTAAAAAAAATGAAAAATCATGAAAAATAAAAAGAATAAAAAAATTAATTATTTTTTCTATAAAATTAAAAACACAAAAAGATTAATATTTATTTTGGGTTGTTATTTTGAGTTGTGCTTTTGTTTATTAAAATGCTTCATCATTAAAATCTTATTTGATTTTTAATCAAAATGATTTTTAATTTTTTTTTAAATCACCAATTCATACCACCCCCTCTTAGTGTGTCATTTCAATATTCGATTAGTTTTACAGTAGACTATTGAACATTCAATTGGTATCATCTACTAAAAAGTTTACTATTCCTTTTATTTTTCTATCCTGTTTGTTTCTTTTTAAAAATAAATATAAATCACAATCAACCACAATGATTTTTATATCAAAATTATAATCAAACTCAACCCTGATTATAAAAAAATAAATATGCTGGAAAGTAAAACTTTAAAAAGTAAATGTGAAAAGAAAAAGAATGCAAACCAAATTTTATAGTGGTTCAGTTAATTTTACCTACGTCTACTCTCCAAAGTTCCTCTATTCGGTTATTGCACTAATTAATCCTCAATGTACTTCAGCCCATAGCTAGGTGGAGAAGCCCATACAAACGCTTCTTTATAAAAGAATCTTTCTGTTAACCTCCTTGATCTAACGGAGAAGCCAAAATCCTTTTCACCTCCTCAGTGCGAAGGAGTGGCCAAAATACCTTTCTCCTCATTAATATGGAAAAGTCATCAGAATCCTTTTCAGCTCCTCAGTGTGATAGAGTAATTGATGTCCTTTGACACAAAAGATTTCTTCATAGAGGTTCCTTCAAGATAAACATTGATACGCCCACAAGAACTCAGGTGGAAGTTGGTAGAAGTAACCATGTGAAAACCCCTCTCACACTCCCTTGAATCCCACAAGGCTCTTCTCCCTATCACACAACCTCACACTTTGTCTCCTTTGATTAGTGCTTTCTCTTCAAACACTCTCACAAAATAAATAAACCTTTGACTACCAAAAGACCCTTACTAAGGTTATAAAAAGAGTTTTTATAGAGGGTAACAAAATACCTAAACTTTTTTTTATTTTGATACTTCTTTTCATATAATATTATACTAATACCATAATGTAAGATTAGTTCATCCTCTGTTGAATGATATAAGATCATCTAGTACGATTAGTTCAATTGAATGTAGTTCGTAGAAGATGAATCCCATGATGATTAATTATCATCTAGAACATTACTTTGACAATCATTTAGTATGTTCAAGATCATACCGTACGATCATCAATCTTAATTAATCTTGATTCAATTACTTAATCATAGGGATTAAATTAGACAAGATTTATAAATATGATATAATATAAATTGGTTCATATAGTATGAATAGAATAAAATTCAAAATTTGAATTATTGCCTAATTTAAATTATAGTGGAGATTTCAAATACAGTTGATCGTCTTGTACAATGATGTGGTCGTACAATATGATTAGTATAGCCTTTTACAAATAAATATAATCTTATTTAATTAAATATTTTAATTAATTTATGCTTGCACAGATCATAAAGTATGATAATGATCATCTAGTACAATCTTTAAAAAATTAAAAAAGTTAATTTCACTCCCCCTTGTGCATGTGTATGGTTACTAACCCAACATACACCTATTATAAATATTGACTCAAGAAAAATAAAAATTATACTCTTTGAGACAGATTAACTCATGCACACTCTCTTGACTTTTGATTATTTAATGATGCTAGGTGTATGCTGAACCTAAATTATTAGTGATGCACATAAAAAATATGCAATATATAAAATAAGAGAAACTAAATAAACATCTAATATTATTATTAATCATCCAAACATAATTTTGAGCTCCTGGTTTGCAATAATCTCCCCCTTTTTTATAATAAAAAATATTATTGGTTAGAATTCCAAGTTAATTTCAACTTCGTGCTAAGCTCTCTCACTTACTAAATGATCCCTTTTAAAAATAGGGATATAAACCTTATTTTTATTTTTATTTTTATTTTTTTTTTTATTTTAATTTCATTTTCAATGAGCAAAAATAAATCATAAATATAATAATAAACAACATAAACTACACTAATGAAAATGAAATAGTACAACCAATAGACTCACTACTCCCCCTTTTGATATCACCAAAAAAAGGAACTATAAATAAAATGACAATATAGAGCAAAGGGAAAAAAATAGAAAGTATTAACACATTATAGATGATAAATAGAGAGACCCTAATCAGGTGGTGGTGGTGATGCTGAAAGTGACAATGTAGAGAACTGAACTGATCTTTAAACCAAGCACGATCATCTGTTGTTGTTATTGTATTTGGTGTTCCAACTGATCCCAGTGAGAAGTGAACTCCAAGATGTGGGTCTCCGGTCGTTACTCTAATCGATCAAAATGCTCAACCCATGAGTCAAAAGGTTGTTGCTAAAGAGCTGGTGCTGGTGTTGGTGCCTCTGGTGCTGGTTCTCCCCTTTACTCATCAAGATCATGCTCCTCCTCTATGGGTTGTGCCCCATAGTGTCTGTCACTAAAGTGTAGGTGGAAGGAACCGTCGATGTAATAAATTGGGAAGTGGTCCACTAGGGTAGGATACATAAAATTATATTTTGTATATAAGATATAAGAAATGATTTGTCCCAGCACTAGATTTTTCCTATGATATTGCCTAGGATCTTTAATATTGGTCAGGTTGTGAATATAGCAAATAAGCATGTCTGTTGCATTGAATTTGATTTCGGACATAACAAAATAGATGATAGGTGATAGGTGAGGTGTGAGATATTGATCCTATCACCTACTTTGGGAATAATGGTGTTCCTAAGGATGTGTTGAATGATACATGTATTTTGGATTAATGTGTTGACTAATGATATATGTATTTTGGATGGTTGAAGTGGAGGAATACATCAGGCTTATTGTGTGATAGAAAAGTACCCCTCAAACTTAAGGGAAAATTCTATAAGATGGTGGTGAGACCTGTAATGCTTTATGGTGCCGAATGTTGACCATTAAAAGAGAAGCATAATTCTAAGTTAAGTGTTGCAGAGATGAGGATGCTCAGGTGGATGAGTGGCTTTACCCTTAGAGATAGGATACGAAATGAGCATATTCATGAAAAGGTTAGAGTAGCTCCAGTGGAAGATAAGATTAGAGAGAGTCGCCTTAGATGGTTTGGTCACATAAAACGGCGGCCTCCCGATGACCTGGTTAGGAAAGTAGAGGTCTTAGATTGGACTTATGTTAAGAAAGGTAGAGGTAGACCTAAAAAGACTTGGTTAGAAAATATTAGAAATGATCTTTCTTTATTAGATTTAAACGAGAATTTGAATTTTAACAGGACCCAATGAAGAAAAAGGATTCTTGTAGCCGACCCCACATAGTGGGATAAAGGCTTGATGTTGTTGTTGTTGTTGTTGTGTTGACTAATGATAGGTAAATATTTATTGGAGCATTTCTAAGTGAGAGATTTTTCTATGTCCAATAATAATCACCTACATTGGCTAGGGTGTGGGGTTTTGCCTGTCATAGAAATGTGTAAAAGTTCATAAAAATATTGGTATATGATTTGTACGAGGGGCCTATAGATGTAAGACTAGAGTGAAGTGCATTCTGAATTAACTTTAAGATTTGTGAAAAATTCATATAGTATTTTTGTGTGAAAAGGAAATGCTAGGATGAGCAAAATTGCAATATGGTGCCTACAAATAGTCTAGTACCTGATAATTCAAAATTTCTTGGTTTAAGACCTTAGAGGGTGTGATTGTGGTTTTCATGTACTTGTGATAAGTGGCTTCATCCTCTATTTATGGAAACCTATTATCGACTAGATGACGTGAAGAACTCTAATGAAGGACAGGTTCTTTGGCAACTATCCATATGGATAGCTAAGGCAAGAAATTGAGGGACTTCAAAGTTTAGAAAAAGAGAGATTTAGAGAGTGGTGTGATTGAATTTTGAGAATTCCCTCTTCTTATATAGGCTTAAATGATCATACAGTACATTCGTAATAATACAGTATAATCACAAGAAAATAAATCATCTCATCTAAATAATTCAAGAAGTGGTCAACTCATGCAGTAAGATTAGGGTATCATACTTGATGATCTTCATAAAATCGTTTAGCCCAAGGAGTCATATGTATGATCTTTGACTAAATTGATAATATAGTACAAGTAGGTGTTCGCATAGTATCATTGAAAATAAAGGATCATACCAACAAAATTTAAGATCATCTCTATGGTCATTGCCATGTGTATCATACAGTATGAATAGTGGTTTATACAATAATAAGATAAATAATTATTCTAATCATATCCATTGCCTAGAATGGAAGGTGATGATATGCTGACGTTGATTTGAACAAATACATGACTTAGAAATTGAATTGAAAGAGGAGGTAATTAACCTTTATTTAATTGCTACTGACAATGTTAGGAACTCCAATAATGATGAGATATGTGAGATTTCTATGATGATTTATTTTCTATATCTAAATAAATGCATGACTTATATAAGAAGTTAAAAATAGTGCATTCGCACTTGAAATAAGAATTTTCCAAATTTAATAATTCAATGGCTAATACTATTGAACTAAATTCAGATTCCTCAAATTTTGATTCGGAAGAGGAGGTAACAAACCTTTGTTTAATGTCTAATGATAATGTTGGGAACTCTGATAATGATGAGGCATGTGATCTTTCATATTTAATATATATGAACAAATGCATCACTCACTTAAGAAATTAGAAAAGGAGCATTCACACTTAAAGAAAGAATTTTCAAATTTAAAAGAGGTGCATGGAAGTTTAACTAAAGAGCATTTAATTTTTAAAACTAAACACACTACATTAGAAAAAGAACATGCATCAATAATGAATGAATATGGTTCATTAAATATAAAATATATTGAATTAGTAAAGACACATGAACCCTTGAATGAAGAATATATTAAGTTAGAATTTGCATTTAAGAAACTAGAAGAACTTGCATTAGAACTAGATAGTAATAAACATGCATTGAAGGTAGAAGTTGATATGTAGATGAGTGCAAATAAGCATTTAAGAAATAAAATAAGTGCACTTCAAAATAATAAATTCGAGCTTATGCATACATTAAAGCCACATCCTAGGACACAACATGCATCATATATCCCTAGGAAGAGGACATATTCCCCATTTAGATTAGTAAACCCATTTCTAGGGACTAGGTGCTACTCATATGGCATACTAAGACACATTGTACATTCTTATACACTAAACCATAGAACATATTTAATTTGGAGGCCCATAGCATTACCATCATAGCATAGCATTCATACATTCAAGCATAAGGTGGTACCAAAACCAACTTTGGTTTCCAAACCTAAATTGTAATTATTTTGTAGGTATGCTATCACAAGAGGTCCAATAAGAGCATGTGGTACCTGGATAGTGGTTGCTCAAGGCATATGATGGGAGATATAAAATAATTTATTATGCTAGAGTCCAGGAGTGGATGTAAAATCACCTTGGGAGAAAGCACCACTAGGAAGGTGGTAGGTATAGGTATAATTGGAAAAACTAATAGATTTATTATTAAGAATATTCTTTTAGTAGAAGGTTTTAAAAGTTCATTAGGGATGTTAAGCCCTTATGAACTAGCCCAAAGCTAACCAAGAGGAGGGGTGAATTGGTAATTTTAAAAATTCGTGAGCAAAAATGATTTAGAAAATCTTTCTGAATGTTTAAAAATGTTTACAATTTTGCAATGATGTGCAGATGTTCAACAATAACAAAATAATAACCACAATCACACAATCATCAACAGAAAAATAAGTGCGGAAAATAATCAGAAAGAACACACCAAATTTTATAGTGGTTCGGTCAACTTGACCTATGTCCACTCCCCGAAGCCTCCCCTCTAGGTATTGCACTAACACTAAGTGACTCTCCTTTTGCTCCCACAGCAACGCGAAGAAGCCTATACAAAAACTCTTTTCCACTAACCCGGTGAGGTAGAGAACCCGGACTCCTTTCGCTTCCTCCTAAAGCAGGCAGAGAACCTGGACTCCTTTTGCTTCCTCCTGAAGTAGGTAGAGAACCTGGATCTTCCTGCAGATGATCTTTCCACAGAGACACTAAAGACAAGATACAACAACTAGAGAAGATGACTCAGATCCTTACTTGGAGCAACCTTTGTTAACACCTCACAAACTCCCCCTCATAAGATCTTCTCTCTCTCTCTCTCCCAAGCACTCTCTCTCTCCTCAAGTCTCTCATAGGAAAGGATAGCAGTAAAAGATCTCAATGATAGAAGATAAGAGATCTTAAATAGTAGGGCTTAAAAATTGCCCTAAATTTCAACTAGTCATCAAAGATCGTTCAGGACGATCAGTAGATCATCCTGTACGATCAGTATAAATCATACCCTTTTTGGTCTGGACAATTTGGTTTTCTTGGACGATTAGAAGTCATGTTTGTTTAGATCGTCCGGGACGATTTTATGATCTTCCTGTATGATTAGTTCAAAATCGTAATATCATCTAGAGGATTCTTCAGGTCGTCTAAGTGAAAAGGTTGGATGATCACAAAGAAAAGACTTGATCATCCAGGATGATATATCTATCATCCCGTACGATTAGTTCTAAAGTGCCCAATATCATCCAGAGGATACTTCAGGGTGTACGGTCAAAAACATGCTGGACGATTCAAAATGACTGGATCGTACCGAACGATATCTCTATCGTCTCGTATGATCAGTTCAAAATCAGGAATATCATACAGATGATACTTCAGGGTGTCCAGGTAAATGCACTGGACGTTCAGGATTTCTAATGGATCGTCCAGGATGATATAATCGAATCAATCAAAACTTAAATACTTTGCTTAATCACCTGACTTATTTAGGCATGATTGTAATGGATCGTTCAGGATGATACATGTATCGTCCAGGATGATCAGATCAAATCTCTAAAAATAAAACTTGCCTAACTTAGTCTGGAAGCTGGGAATTTTTTATTTGAGTATATCGTCCTGTACGATGGGTGCATCGTCCAGGATAATCTACTTAATCAGACCGACTTAACATGGTTGCCCTAATCAGGGTTTCTATTTTCAATGTATCATCTAGGACAATATAAATATCATCCAGGATGATATAAATAAAATTAGAACAGAAACTCTTACTCACTAAATATCTCTCCTTGAGTGTGTGTGTGTGCAAGGTTACTTAGCTTGGGGATCCATTACATTACACTTGAGTCAAAAAAAATATGAAAAATTACATTGAACCTAAAAAACATAAACGGACTGACTCGATCTTGACCTGGCTTGAATTGCAATTGATCTTGTGAACCTGAAATATTAGACACTCAAATAGAAATGAAAAGGTTTGCTATCATCAAAATCATAGTCCTTGAATCCAGATTCACAATAACCTCCCCCTTTTTAATGATGGAAAACATTTATTATTAATTCAAAATCTAGTAAATAAATAACAAAGCCATGAAAATCAAGGAGTTCAATTTATATTAGCTAGGTGAATAACATAAGAACACTGAACATCAATAAAACATTGAACATTGATAACTTAACCAATACACTAACTACTACAAGATACCAGAATACAAACTAGAAACTATTCCCCCTTTTGATATCTTAAAAAGGAGAAAACACCACAGAAACACATAAGAAAAAAAAATACAAAAACCAACACAAGAAAAATAGCAAGAGCAAACAAACTAGTACAAAGGGGGATCCCAAAAACACACAAGAAAAGAAAAATCAAAATCAAAACAAAGGCAAAGAAAAATTGAAACGAGAAAAAACAACATTTAAAACTTAATCGATCCGCTCCAGTAAATCAGAATTTTTCCTTAATTTTCAATTCAAAAGCCAATAAGAAGAAAATCGATGACGTTGAAATCTAGAGAAATTAGAAAATCAATTTTCGTTGCTCCTACCTCGGACACCTTACAGGTTCAAATTCCTTTGAAACAAAAGTCTAGTTCAGAAGAAAATAAATTAGATTCAAAAAGAGATCCTTTCAAGCCTCGTTCTAGAAAAATATCTGATAAAATAGCATTGTAAAGTAAGGAATCAAAAATCTTGATTTTTAATCTCAAAATTTTGAAAATATTAAGTGGTGCATAGATTTTTCTAAGATATTTAAAGATCTGAAAGAGAAGAAAGCTTATTTCTTTGTGGGCTCATTTTGTGTCTCTTTTTTAATTTATTTGACGCACTTTGGGCATCTTTTGATTTTTAGATACACATTTTGTATCTTTCTAATTGTTGGCATCATTGCACATCTTTTTATTTTTGGCCTATTTTATGCCCCCTTTTTTTTGCAAGCTTTCTTCCTTTCATAATTGTTAAAGAATCTCAGTTGTGAAATTACCCTCCAGACATAAGAGAAGACAAAACTTACTCTCTACAATAAGGAGGAGTAATTTACAGAACAAAACTATACTACCTAATAAGTTTAATCACCTGATTAAGAAAAACATAACAATGATTCAAAGCTTTTGAAAACACTATTCATATGAGGTAGATTACTGTAGGAAGATAAAATAGATCTCTATTTAAAAAACTAACTTTTTAATTTAGAAGAAAATTTTTATCCAAAGAAATAATACACCATTAAAGGAGTTAGAGGAAGAGAAATAATCATCAATGTTTCTTCCTTTTAACAGATTCAGAGAAGTCAATCACTGCTTATAAGCTTCCAAATAAAAACAAGGCAAAACTCTCAGTCAGAAATCCAGTTTATTAGCAGTAGTGAGAAGTGATACGATTCTGAAAGGAATAAGCAGTAAATAACTAAAAAGAAGAACAATAAACAACCAAAAATTAACAGGAAATAACTAAATCTGATAAGTAAATCAAACAAACAGAAATCAGCAGGGAAAAATGCTAAAATAAAATAGATAATTAAATCAAATAAAAACTAAATAAAGAATGAAAAATAGAAAATTCAGAAATCAACAATCATCAGATTCATGCATTTATATCAATCACACCTAATCTAGTCCTTAAAATGCTAAATGAGTCAAAGGATAGGGGTTTAGTAAAGATGTCAACCAGTTGATTTTCAATTGCTACATGATATAGCTTAATGTCCCCTTTTGTAACATGGTCCCTAATGAAGTGATGCCTTATGTCAATATGTTTGGTTCATGAATGTTGGATAGGATTCTTAGAAATGCAGATGGCACTAGTGTTACACATAGAACTGAAATTATGCCAACAGGTAATCCTAAATCCAGAACTTGTTGCTTTAACTAAAGGACTTGGGCCACACAACTTCTTAAGGCAATGTACTCAGCTTCAGTAGTGGAAAGTGCTACAGAATTTTATTTTCTACTGGATGAGGAGACTAAAGACTGTCCTATGAATTGACATGTTCCTGAAGTGCTCTTTTTATCCACCCTACACCCTGCAAAATCAGAATCAGAATATCTAATAATCTCAAAAGAAGTGATATACCTAGGATACCAGATTCCTAAGGTTGGGCTCCCTAAGAGATATCTGAGGATTCTCTTAACTGCATTCAGGTGGGATTCCTTAAGATCAGCTTAAAACCTAGCATAAAGACAAACACTAAACATGATATCAGGTCAGCTAGCAGTCAGGTAAAGTAACGATCCAATTATTCCTCTAAACTTCTTCTGATTAATAGATTTTCCATTTGAATCCTTGTCTAATTGGACAATAGAACTCATGGGAGTGTTTATTGGTTTGGCCTTATCCATTTTATATTTCTTCAAGATTTCTTTAATATACTATGATTGATTGATAAAAGTTCCATCATCCATTTGCCTTATGCTAAACCCCAAAAAGTTAGGACAATTCTCCCATCATACTCATCTAAAACTCCTTACTCATTCTTTTAGAAAAATCATCACATAGGTTTTTATCAGAAGATCTAAAAAGTATATCATCAACATAGATCTTGACAATGAGTAAATCATCCCCTACTTTCCTCAGAAAAAGGGTGGTGTCTACGCTCCCCTTAACAAACTCTCTTTCTAATAGGAATGTGCTAAGCCTCTCATACCAAGCTTTGGGTGTCTGTTTCAATCCATATAAGGCCTTTTTTAATTTGTAAACATGATTAGGATATTGGGAACTCTTAAAACATGGGGGTTGCTCTACAAAGACATCTTCCTTTATTACCCCATTTAAAAAGGCACTCTTGACATCCATTTGAAAAAGCTTAAATCCCTTATAACATGCAAAGGCTAGTAGCACCCTAATGGCTTCAAATCTAGCTACAAGGGCAAAGGTCTCCTCAAAATTAATCTCTTTTATTTGATTGTACCCCTTAGCCACCAATCTTTCCCTATTCCTAACCACCACACCAGAATCATTCATTTTATTCTTAAAGACCCACTTGGTTCATATTACATTTTGATCCTTAGGTCTTTCTACTAACTCCCAAACATCATTTCTCATAAATTGATTAAGTTCTTCTTGCATAGCTAAGATCCAAAATTTATCAGAAAGGGCTTGATTGATGTTGGTGGGTTCATTCATTGAGATAAAGGCAGAATAGTTTACTTCCTTCCTAAGTCCATGCCTCGTTCTAACACCTTCAGAAGGGTCTCCTAAGATCAGTTTTTTAGGATGACTCAAAGAATATCTCCAATCTCTAGGCAAAGTGTTTTGAGGTTCTACCCTTTCCTCTAGATTTGTATTTTTAACTCCTTGGGTAATCTCTCATATCTCTTCTTCTTCCTCAACTCTAGACTCCTTAGGACCAAATTCATCAAACACCACATGAGTAGTCTCCTCCATCACCAATGTCCTTTTGTTAAACACCCTAAAGGATTTCCCCACACTTAAATATCCTAAGAACACTCCATCAAATTTTGCGTCAAATTTTCCTAAGGATGAATTCCCATTGTTAAGAATGAAAACCTTACAGCCAATGACATGGAGGTGGGATAGGTTTGGAGTTCTACCCTTAATGATCTCATAGGGTGTCTTATTCAGATTAGATCTAACATTCACCCTATTCAACACATAACATGTTATGTTCACCACTTCTACCTAAAGTATTTTGGAAGTGAATACTCAACAAGCATGGCTCTAACGGCTTCCATTAGAGTCCTATTCTTCTGTTCAGCTACCCCATTCTACTGAGGGGTCCTAGAAGTTGAAAAGTTATAACTAATCCCTTGCTCCTCACAGAATATTCTAAATTTCACATTTTCAAACTCCCCACCATGATCATTATGAATGGTTAATATCTCACAACCTAACTTGTTCTGAATCCAAGTGGAGAAAGATTTAAATTCATCAAATGACTCAGATTTATGTGAGAGAAATCTAATCTAAGTGAACCTTGAGTAATAAACAACAATCACAAATACATAGACTTTCCCCCCTAAGCTGATAGTGCTAATGGGTCCAAAGAGATCCATGTGAAGGACTTCTTAAGGTCTAGAGGTGCTGATGTCCCTAATGGAGTGGAAAGAGGATTGGACTTGCTTCCCTAGCTGACAGGCATCACATAGGTGGTCCTTAGTGAACTTAAACTTGGGGACACCTCTAACTAAGTCCTTTTGGGTGACTCTTCTAAGGGTTTTCATACTGGCATGACATACACTCCTGTGCCACAAATAAGACTCATTAGTTGTAATTTTTAAGCAAAATGAAGCAGCACATTCAATATTATTTAAATCAAGCATGTCGACATTATTGATTCTCTTATCCTACAAAATAGTGTTATTATTTAAGCTTATAATGTAAGAGTTTGTCAGGAACTTGATGCTGAACCCTTTGTCAGAAAGCTGACTGATGCTGAGCAAATGTTTCAATCCATCTACAAGAAAAATATTTTCAATCAAAAGGTTCTTGGAATTTCTAATTATACCTGCGCCCACCACTTTCCTGGTGGTGTTGTCTCCAAGAGTGACCTTGCCTCCAGCCCTAGCCTCCAGTAAAATGAATTGATTTATATCTCAAGTTATATATCTTGAGCATATGCTGTCCAGGTACCACATGCTCTCATGTGGTCTTATGTGAGAGCACACGTACAAAATCATCAAACATCAGATTTAGGAACCTAAACAGGTTTGGGTTCCTTCTTATGAAAAGAAGAATGCAATGCATGTGTGCTATGCTGTGAAACATACAATTTAGGCCTCCACACCCAATGTGTACTATGGTGAATAGTGCAGGTGTGAGAGATATATCCTAACATGCTACATGAGAAACATCTAACACCAGGAAAAGGATTAATTAATCTATAAGGGTGATTGTGCCTCTTCTTAGATTTGAATGATGCATGCTTTGATGACTTTAAATGAGATTCTTCAAGTGATGGAGGATTGTAAAATTGTGCAAATGTAGGAGGTGTTTTATTTTTCTCAAATGCATTAATTTTTACACTTAGAAATTTATTTTCCTTTTTGAGACTTGCAATTTCAAATTTTAAATGTTGCTCATTATTATCTAAATCACATGCCATAGTGTCTAGTTCTTTAAAAGCTCTTTCTAAGTCAATATAAGATGCCTTTAATGAATCATGCTCACCAATCAATTTAGAATGCTTTTTATTTAACTCATTAAATTCATCAAGTAATGACATGTGATTGCTATCAAGTGTAGAATGATCCTTAATCACTTCATGCTCTTTTTCCAAGTTTAAGAATTTCAATTTCAGGTTAGCATTCATTTTCTTAAGTTTCTTAAATAATGAATGGATTTTTTCAAAAACTTTAAGTAATTGATTGTAGGTTAGCTCACATACCTCTTCCTGATCATACTGAACAGGATGATCATCTGTCATCAAACACAAGTTTGTAGTCTCCTCCTCAGCTTCAGTCTCAAAGGAGTCAGATGTAGAATCTACCCAGAAAGCCTTTTGGATCTTCTTCTTGTCTTTCCTAAACTTGGGTTTCTCCTCACCCTTCTCCTTTCATGGGTGAGCCTTAAGTGTAGTCCAGGCTTCCTGCAATCAAAATAAACTGTATCAGAAGAAGCTTTAAAATTTTTACTACTCTTACCTTTGTTCCACTTCTAAAAGTTCTTATATTTCTTCCTTAGAAAGCTTTTGAATTACCTAGTGATTAAGGAAACATCATCACTATCAGACCCGAAAGTATCAGTATCTGTATCATTGGCCTTTAGTGCCACAGTTTTCTCTTTCTTCTTCTCACCTGCATCAAGCTGTCTTTGGTTCACTCCTTGCTCGTAAGCAAATAGTGATCCAAGCAAGTTATTAATAGAATAATTATTCAAATCTTTAGATTCAGTGATCACAGTTATCTTGGCATCATAGAAAGATGCCAAACATCTCAAGATCTTATTAACTTTCTCATAATTAGTAAACTCTCTTCCTAAGCCATGCAGGGAGGTGACAATTTGAGTGAACCTAGTGTATATTTTAGATATTGACTCACTAGGTTTCATGCGAAAGAGTTCGTAATCATGAAGCTGTATGTTTAACCTAGACTATTTAACTTCAGATGTACCTTCATAAGTGATACATAATCTCTCCCAGATTTCTTTACCAGTCGTGCAAGTAGAGACACACATGTAATCCTCAAAATTTAAAGCACAAAAAAAATAGTTCAAGCATTTTGCATTCAGTTATGCTAAATCACGATCATCAAAGGTCTATTCCATAAAAGGAAGTTCAATTTTAATACCATTAACAAGTCTAAAAGGTGCTTCATAACCATCTTTAACAAGCATCCACATGCGATAATCAATAAATTGCAAAAAGGTGGATATGTGAGTTTTTCAAAAATCAAGCGGTATGTTATCAAATAAAGGTGGACGAGTAATGGAATAACCTACAGTAGTATTTCTATTACCAAAGTTTACCATGGATCAAATTCAAAAGTTTTTCAAAACTTAATTTTATGAATCCTGCTCTGATACCACTTAAAAGTTCGTTAGGGATGTTAAGCCCTTATGAACTAGCTCGAGGCTAACCAAGAAGGGGGGTGAATTGGTAATTTTAAAAATTCATGAGCAAAAATGATTTAGAAAATCTTTTTGAATGTTTTAAAATGTTTAAAGTTTCGTGATGATGTGTAGATTCTCAATAATAATAAAATAATAATCACAATCACACAATCATCAACAGAAAAATAAGTGCAAAAAATAATCAGAAAGAACACACCAGATTTTATAGTGGTTTGGTCAACTTGACCTACGTCCACTCCCGGGAGCCTCCCCTCCAGGTATTACACTAACACTAAGTGACTCTCCTTCTGCTCCTACTACAAGGAGGAAAATCCTGTACAAAAACTCCTTTCCACCAACCCGGTGAGGTAGAGAACCCAGACTCCTTCCACTTCCTTCTGAAGTAGGTAGAGAACCTAGACTCCTTTCGCTTCCTACTAAAGCAGGAAGAGAACCTGGATCTTCTTGTAGATGATCTTTCCACAGAGACACCAATGACAAGAGATGATGACCGGAGAAGATGACTCAAATCTTACTTGGAGTAACCTTTGTGAACACCTCATAAACTCCCCTCATAAGATCTTCTCTCTCTCTCAAGCTCTCTCTCTCTCCTTCTCAAGTCTGTCACAGGAAAGGATAGCAGTAAAAGATCTCAATGATAGAACATAAGAGATCTTAAATAGTAGGGCTTAAAAATTGCCCTAAATTTTAACTGGTCATCAAAGATCATCCAAGATGATCAGTAGATCATCCTATATGATCAGTGTAAATCAGACCCTTTTAGCCTGGACGATCTGGTTTCCTTGGATGATTAGAAGTCATGTTTGTTCAGATCATCTGGGATGATTTTACGACCATCCTAGACGATTAGTTCAAAATTGTAATATCATCTAGAGGATACTTCGGGTCATCCAAGTGAAAAGGCTAGACGATCACAAGGAAAAGACTTGATCATTCAGGATGATATATCTATCATCCTGTATGATTAGCTCAAAACTACCCAATATCATCCAGAGGATACTTCGGGCCGTGCAATCAAAAATATGCTGGACAATTCAAAATTACTGGATCATATCGGATGACATCTTTATCATCTCGTACGATCAGTTCAAAATCAAAAATATCATCCTGATGATACTTCAGGGCGTCCAGGTGAAATGTACTAAACGGTCAGGATTTCTAATGGATCATCCAGGACGATATGATCGAATCAATCAAAACTTAAATACTTTCCCTAATTACCTGACTTATTTAGGCATAATTGTAATGGATCATCCAGGATGATACACGTATCATCCGAGACGGTCAGATCAAATCTCTAAAAATAAAATTTGCCTAACTTAGTCTGGAGGTTGGGAATTTTTGATTTGAGCATATCAACCTATATGATGGGTGTATCGTCTAGGATGATCTGCTTAATCAGACCGACTTAACATGATTGCCCTAATTAGGGTTTCTATTTTCAATGGATTATTCAGGATGATATGAATATCATCCAGGATGATATGAACAAAATCAGAACAGAAACTTTTACTCACTAAATCTCTCCCCTTGAGTGTGTGTGTGCAAGGTTACTTAGCTTAGGGATCTGTTACAATACATTTGACTAAAAAAAATGAAAAATTATACTGAACCTAAAAAATACAAACAGACTAACTCGATTTTGAGCTAGCTTGAATTGTAATTGATCTTGTGAACCTTAAATGTTAGATACTCAAAAAAAATGAAAAGGTTTGCTATCATCAAAATCATAGTCCTTGAATCCAGATTCACAACAGGTTTAAAATATAACTTGCTTAATATTAGCCAATTATGTGATAAAGGCTTTGATAATATGTTTCTTTCTAATAAATACCTGATTTCTTTAAATTAAAAAACTATTTTTGAAGAAAAATAAAAAAATAATGTTTACATGCTTGACTTAAGTTAGATTGATGCATATGATAGTATATATTATTTAAAAACTTTTGTAGATGAGTCTTCATTATAGAATAGGCGACTATGTCATTCTAGTATGAAAATACTTAGGAAGATAACTCAGTTGAATTTAGTTAGAGGCATTCCAAAATTAGAATTCCCTAAAAATCATTTATGTGATGCTTATCAAATAGGAAAGTAGATTAGAACATCTTTTCATTCAATCAAAGTCATGGTAACCACTAGACCACTAAACTCCTTAATATGGACTAGTTTGGACCTATTAGTAGAGGTAGTTTAGGTGGAAAATGTTTGGATTTTTAATTTTTGATAACTACTCAAGATTTATATGGGTAAGATTTTTGGAACATAAGAATGAGTCATTTGATGAATTTAAGACCTTCTCTACATTGATTCAGAGAAAGATAGGATGCTTAATTTTTATAATTCATAGTGATCATGGTGGAGAATTTGAAAATGAGAAATTTAAATTATTCAATAAGGAATTGATGATAGGTCATAATATTCTAGCCCCTATAATGCCATAATAAAATAGCATTGCTGAAAGGAAGAATAAAACTTTAATTGAGGTAGCTAGGGCAATGTTGGGAGAATAAAACCTACCTAACTATTTTTGGGTAGGGACATTTAAAATTATTTGCTATGTGCTAAATTGGGTGAATATTAGGTCAAAGGTGAATAAGACATCCAATGAACTATGAAAGGGTAGGCCATTAAATTTATCACATCTGCATGTTTTTTATTGCAAATGTTTTTTTCTAGTTAATGGTAAAACTCATTTACGAAATTTTGATTCTAAGGTAGATAAAGCTATTTTCTTAGGTTATTCGTCAGTAGCTAAAGACTATAAGGTTTTTCATAAAATATCCTTAATTGTAGAGGAATCCACCCACATAGTCTTTGATGAGTCAGATAAAACTATTGAGACTAGGATAAATGATGATGATGATGAGGCTAAGATTACCCATGAAGTAGAAAGAATTGACCTAGAAAATATAGAAGAACCTCGAGATCCTTTGCCTAAAGGGTATAATTATGTAGAGGGTGTTGATTTTGAAAAAAATATTGCCTTGGTAGCTTGGTTAGAAGCCATAAGAGTCTTATTAGCATACAAGTTTTACAAGCTTTAAATTGAATGAAATGGATGTTAAAAGTGCTTTTTAAATGGTGTTATAAAATGTGATGTTTATGTAGAACAACCTCCAGGCTTCAAGAATTCTTCATTTCCAAATCATGTTTATAAACTTAAGAAAGCATTATATTGGTTGAATGAGCACCTAGGTCATGGTATGATAGGTTGAGCAACGTTCTCTTAGAAATTTTTTTTTTTTTAAAGGTAGTATAGACACCACCTTATTTCTTAAGAAAGTTGGAGAAGTCATGCTCACAGTATAAATTTATGTTGATAATATACTCTTTGGATCCATAAATTATAATTTTTTCAATGAAATCAATTGAATGCAAGATGTTGCCCGTTAGAGACAGAAAATCCCAATTTTCAAATTTCTCCATTCCTGATTTTCTTCCACCTTCTTTGGCATTTCGGTAGGTGATGGCGGCGGATGGCCGCCGACCATCAGTGGGTGCACCTACTAATGATCGACCTTCTGGTGGATTAGGTGGACATAATAGAGAAGATGTAAATCGACGCCATCTAAGTCTGGGGCAGGATGCTTCTGAAGCGCGTAAGAAGGTGTCTGCATGTCCTTTGGTTATCAAGGAGGTTACTGATACTCCTTTGAAGAAGATTAATTTTGTGAAAGGTAAGGGTAAAGGTATTTTGATAAATTTTGAGTGTTTTACTCCTCAGCAATTGAAGTCTGCTGTTGAATCGCCACTGAAATCAAACAATCATGAAGCTTCTTCATCGGAAATGAAAATTTATGTTAACAAATTTGGATATTCAAATGCAATCCCTGGCAACAGTGTGATAAATGCAAATTCCTTGAATGTGAATCTTACGGGAAGCATCCCGCTTGTGATAAGGTAGACCAGGTTGCTAAGGAGGTTTTAATAGAGGGTTCTGTGTTGAATGCTAGTGGTACTTTAGTTAATGGTTCTCAGAAGAATAATCATATCATATTACCTAATATTGAGAGTGGCATGAAAGTGCAGTGATTGTCTCTTGAATAGTGAAGTCACTGTCCCTAAAGAAAATTTCATGAATGCTTGAAAGAAAACTCAACACATTAAGTTAAATTACAGTATGGAGTACACTCTGATGTCTGAGGATGGAGTGGTAGTTGTTATGAATTCTGATTTGGAATAGGCCAATTCCTAGGTTTTGAAGAACTCGCTTGTGATTAAAATTCTTGGTTATAACATTCCATTTCCAATATGTAATATGGAGCTTCGAAGGCAATGGAATAAATATGGTAGTTTCCACTTAACAATGCTGGGTCTGAATTGGATTCTTTGTTCATTTAAGAGTTCTGAAGCATTGGAGAAAGTTTTAAGTGGTGGCCCTTGGTTTATTGGAGGCCATATTATCGGAATGGACAAATGGTCCCCCTCGTTTTCCCCTGAATCGTTAAAAGGTCTCACAACACCGGTTTGGATTCGCATGCCTTGCCTACTGCTGCATTAGTGGGATGAATAGAATCGCAAGAATTACATCTATGGTTGGAGTGCCTTTGTACATTGATGGAAATTCCTTTAAATGGGGTAAGAGAGAGTGTGCCCGAGTATGTGTTCGAATTGATTTAGATAAAAAACTACCCAAAGGAGTATGGATAGAAGGAATGCATGGTAGATCATTTCAAAATGTTGAGTATGAAAAAATATCATCTCTTTTGTTATCAGTGTGGTAAAGTTAGTCATTTGAAAGCAGTGTGCCTTGGTAATAAAAATATTCCTACAAAGATAGCTCATGTTACGCCTCCTAAAGGAAGAGTTGGTGAGATCTAGGAAGAAGGTATTTCAGTAGTACATGATGAATACGGATCATGGATACATGTTAAGTTCATAAACAATAGATTTACAAATTTTAAGAAGGCTGATGGTGATATGGTTGGTAATAATCAAACCAATGTGGGTAATCAAGTGAAAAATTCTGGGGCCCATAAGCAGTCCAGTATTGAAGATGGGGAGATTATTGAAGTAGTATCAAATGACAAGAATGATGAAGGCCATATTTCAAAGACAAGTCTTATTGTTGATCAAAATATGGGAGGTACGAAAGGTAGGATTCAAGCATCCAATGGTTCTGATGTTTTTTTAAAAAAACAAATTTTGTATTTTGGATGAGGTGAATGGAGAACCAGAACTGAATGAAGGTATGGAAGCTGATTGCTCACATAAGAAGGTGGGAGGTATTATATTTTCTTCTGATAGTATAAAAGATAAAGATGAGGGTGGTTCTCTGGGAGGTTCTACCAAACATCCTAAGATAAAACCAGGTGGTGGAGTTCCAATTGGTTCTGCTGGTGTTAATACAAGTTCAGGTAAAATCAAACTTGCTAAAGAAGTGAAGTCCTTGGATCCTGGTAAAGTTGCTTGTAGAAATAGAAGAGGGGAAGTTAAGGGTAGCAAGAGAGGTTGGGACTTTTGCCCTCTGGGTAATTAATGTCTTCCTTTATGTTTTGGAATTGTAGGGGCGCCAAGAAGAGGGAGGCTTCGCTTTAACTTAGAGAGATTGTGAAGGATAATGGGGGTTTTTTTATTAGTCTTACTAAGACTAAACTTTCCAATATTCAAAGGGGTGATGTTGATAAGGTAATTGGGAGGGAATGGGATTTCTTTCATCATCTTGCAGAGGGTTACTTCTGGTGGGATTTTGGTCATGTGGGATAGAAATAAGGTATCTTTTGAGGTTGTAGAACATTCTTCTCAAGATGTTATTGGAGTTCTTGATGCTCCTTTGATTGGTTCATGGATGGTGGCTACTGTGTATGGTAACAAGGACTTTCATGTGAGGAAAAGTTTATAGCAGATGCTTGAAAACTCTGTTGTGGGAAATAAGCCTTCAGTGGTAGGCATGGACTTCAATTGTGTATTTTCTAAAGAAGATAAGAGAGGGGGCAAGAGGTTCCTGCTTTCCCAAGGGCCTCAGGAGATGAAGTTCTTTATGCCTAACAATGATTTTCATGATGTATGTATGGTTGGACCTAGATACACTTGGTGCAATAACAAAGATGGTGCTTTGAGAATTTGGGAAAGGCTAGATAGGTGCATGCTGAATTCAGCTGCTCTACAAAAGGTTCCATTGGCAAAAGTCAGACATTTAGCAAGGGTGGCATCCGATCATAGTCCAATAGTTTTCAAAGTGTTGGAGGCCTAGTACAACTCAAGAATGATCAGATTTGAGGATACCTGGAAATCCTATTCGGCGGTTTGGAGCATACTTTTAAATTCTTGGAAAAGATCTGACTTTGGTAATGATATGGATGTCTTGCAGAGGAAGCTAAGAAGAACCTTGAGGGCCTTATTCTTCTAGAACAAAAGCAAATATAAGAGCTTGAATTTGTTGAAGGAAGACTTAAGGAAAGAGATCATGGAACTTCAGTTGGAGGAAGCTTCAGAAGGTGGCTTGATGATGGAGAAACTAAACTTACTATGAAGTAAAGTACACGATCTTAATGTGACATTAGGCATATTATCAACTTGGTGCAATAAAAGAGCAGAGGTGAGATGGCATGAAGAAGGTGATGTTAGTTCTAATTTCTTCCACATGTACGCTTCGGCAAAGAAGAATGGAAACCTTATTAGACAAATTAAAGATGAGAATAACATCTTAGTGGAAAGTTTTGAGCAAATTTTAACTATTTTTCTGAAATTTTTTGTCAAGAAATGGAGATCTAGAAATTGTAATCTGGCAAGGTGGCCTGTTATTCCTAAAAACCAGAAGTTGAAGTCCTGGGAGGTGGGGTTCTTGAGTTGAGATTTTATAAGGGAAGAATTAAATACTGCAGTGTTTCAACAAGGTAGAAATAAATCTCCTGTGGTTAGATGGGATAACACCTTCATTTTTTCAATTCTTTTGGAGTATTGTGAAAGAATCAACTTGGAAAGCTGTTGATAGTTTTTTTAAAACTGGTTCCATGAAGGAAGAGGGGAAAGATACTTTTCTTGTGTTAATCCCCAAGGTGAAGAATCCAACAGTGCCATCCAACTTCAGACCGAATAGCCTATGTCAAAACACCAATAAGTTGATTACAATAATGTTGTTAAATAGACTAAAAATTTGTATCTCAAACATCATTTCGGAAGAGCAAGTTATGTTTATACCGGATAGATCGATGTCTGAAGATTTTGCTTGCTCAAGAGATCTTCAACAAATTTAGGATCTCAAAAAATAAGAAGGGGTTGATGGCAGTGAAATTAGACATTGAGCAAGCGTATGATAGCATGGGTTGGCCAACTCTAAATCAAGTGTTAAAAGTTTTTGGGTTTCCACTATTTTTTTGTAAGCTGATCATGGAATGTGTAACGAATGTGAAGTTCTCTTTCATTTTAAATGGAAGACTTTCTAATTGGATAAGGTTGAAAGCGGGTTTCACCAAGGTTGCCCGTTATCACCTTATTTATTCATTGTGTTGCCAACTTTTATCAAATGCAACAAATCAAAGAGGACAAGAATTGGGACATCAGATTTCACCCAAAGCTCAAAAAATTATACATCTTTTGCATGCAGATGATGTTTTAGTATTTGCCCGAGCTTCTACAAGATCAACTCGAGAGTTGAAGGTCATTGTTGCGGATTTCTGTGGGTGGACGGGCCAAAGAGTAAATAACTCCAAGTCTCAGATTTTATTTGGTAAAGCTGTGAAGCATCCAATGAAGAATCAAATAAGGAGGAAATTGGGTTTTAAGGTGGTTAAGGAGCTGCTCTATTTGGGAGTTAAAGTGTCTTTAAGAAGATTAAGAATATATGATTTTCAATGTATGATTGATCATATATTGGAAAGACTAAATGCTTGGGGAAGTAAGAATTTATCTATGGCTGGTAAGATCACCCTTGTAAAGTCCTCCTTTTTATCATTACCAAGTTTTATATCAACACACTCTATGGTTCCAAAGAAAGTTTTATATCTAGTAGATCAATTTTGCAAAGATATTATTTGGCACAAAGGCAATGGAAGGAAGGGATTACAGTTTGTTGCATGGGATGTTTTATGTAAACCAAAAACTGATGGAGGTTTGGGATTACATTTGGCTGTTCATCGAGTGGGGCCTCTAAGATCAAGGTTAGCATGGAGATGTATTCAATATCCTAAAAATTTGTTGCATAAGAATATTATTACTAAATATGGTGATAATATCTTAAGTGTAGAAAGAAAGAAAGGAGCTTCAATGGCATGGTAGATTTTGTTAGAGGGTGGAAAATTCCTTAAACCAATAGTTAGATGGAGAGTTATTGATGGAAGGAAAATTCATGTTATGAAGGATATTTGGCTGTTAGATAAGTGCTTTAACACGTGGCCAATGCTAGCAGATTGTGTGGGGTTGGAAAAGAAAAAGCTGAATCAATTCATCTCGCCTGATTGCAGCTTGAATGTGGAGATGCTACAACAATTTTTCAACGATGACCTTATTCTTTTGATTTTGCAGGTTTCTATTGTTCATGATGCTGAGATGGATTATTTGGAATTTATGTACCTCCATAATGGGAGATCTATCACTGCTATGGCATATGAGGAAACAATGATAAGGTGTTATAAGGAGAAAGACTATGAGTTTGCAAATTGGTTAAGAAATCTAAAGCTTTATTTGTGATTGAAAAAAATATGTTTTGAAAAGTGTTTAATTTTCTTTGGGAAATATTTGATTTCTGGAATTTAAATTTTATAATCGAACACTTATTATGAATGATATATCACCTTAGAAGGTGAACATATCGTTCTCTAACAGGTTCAGATTACAAATCTTAATTTACTCTGATTATCATAGTCAAACTCAAGGAGAAACAACATATGATCCCGAAGAATCAGAATGATGTTAATCCAATGTTTAATTACAATAATCTAGTAAAGAGATCATTAATTTTATAATCAAAGTTACAATAATAGAACGACATATCTATCCAGAGAAAGAAAATATCGCTCATTATTAAATATTTAAAAATGATGATAATGATCATTATATTTAATTTTCCTAAAGATAATCAATTAAAGGTTTTGAAAACTTAATTTTGAAATCAGGTCTGGGTTTCTAAATCTCCTATGAGCGTAAGCCCTCGTAGTTAATTACATCGTAGGAAACCAAAAATTTCCTACGAAAACTCTCGATTAAAATAGCGATACGAATTTTATTTAAGAATTCAAAGCTTGATATCAAAGGAGGTGGGGACTGGAAATTCAACAGGGACTGCTTCAAGATTGAACAGTTCTTTCTAGAGTCAAAGGAAGAAGGGTAGGAGGTGTTTTGAGATTTTGAATTACTTCAAAAACACCTCAAACTATCCTAAGTGTTGGGCTTGAATTAGATTGAAAGAGATTTAATATTTGAGTGATCAATTTTATTAGAAAGTGGGAATTAGATTCCCAGAAGGTTGAGGTCTTAGGATTAAATATTTGCCTCAGAACCTAAGTCTAAAATGGCTACTGAAAATCAGTAACCCGGATCCTAGCTAATGCAATGCAATCTGGACTTACCCCGGCCTGGATTGGGGAGCCAGCTAAACCACCTAAGCGCTTTAAAACCATGTATCCGGTCTTTAATGAAAGAGTGGTTAGAACATTATTTAAGATTAGTTTAAGGAGAGTGGGGCTGACATCTAGAGCAGATTCCTAATTAGCCCCTTGACTTATGTTGGGTGAGATGACTAAATAAAATATAATTAAGAGTTAGACTTAAATTTAATTTGTTACTAATGCAATGCATGCTAGTTGACTCGATGAAATGCTTAAATCAACATTTAGCAGTTTTAAAATCAGGCTTAAAAATAGGGTTTATCCTAGAGATTGCACAACATCCCTTTGGACAGAACTACACCGTAATAGGTCAGGTGGTCTGCAAAAATCCACAGGCGAGGAGGTGCCTAACACAGAAGAGAAGTTTCAATATGTATGCATGAAAAACTCCCGGCAAGTCTGGGCTTACTTCTTAAAATCGTTAGAGTTTCTATCTGAGCCTAAAATTTTTTAATTTTAGTTAAAGTAGAAATAGTTTATGATCGTACCGTCACGAGCCTCCAATCGGGTTCCAGGCTAAATCAAAATTGACATGCAAGAGCATAAAAAAAAACTACTAAAAGCATGCGGGTCCTTAATCGCAATCAACATCAAGCAATCAACATTTAATTAAATCAAATAAATTAAAACTCAAATTGAAATTCCATAGGCAAGTGCCTTTTAATAATACAACCCAGGGTCTGCAGGAAAAGTAAAGTGGCCGGGCACCACTGACTATAACCCGGATTCTATTCCTAAGACTCAAGTGACTTTGAGAGTGGGTCTTCTCGTTCTTCGCTTCTTCGTCCTTCTTAGAACTCCTTGGATCGTCGGGTTCAGGTATCCAAATGAAAAGAAACTCCCCCTAAATAGGGGTGTTATCTTTTCTTTTTAGATACTTTGAAAGTATCCTAACTTAGGCTTCCAAATGGAGGAGGACTCTCCCCTAGGGATGTCCTCTCTTCTTTGGAATCTAAGTAGGATATGTAATCCCATCTCAAAGCACTTTAAACATAACAACTCAATTATATTTAAATTACATCAATTAAAATTAAAAATCTAGACTCGATCCTGCAAGGTTATCCTACTAATCAACAGTTATATTTACATCCCAAGCAGTTAATATATTGAAAATTAAAAATGCTCAAACCAGCCACACTTGGCCATGCTCTTTTTGATATAAAGGGGGACTTAAGTAGTTTTCTGGAGCACCTGTGCAATTTAATAAATATGATTTTGCCCCCTTTAATTTTAAAGGCCCTGTATGAGTATGGCCACCTGCATAAGATTAGATTAATATAAATCATCCCTATCCTAAGGGTAGATCTAACGCACGATCATTTATATCACAGAATGCTAAAATTTAAAGAAACAAACACATCAATTCTACTACTAGCAAACAGCATGTAGTAAAAGCTCGAAAACCCGGCACACAGCAGAAAAGTAAACACCGGCCTAGCCTAAGACTAGAGTTGGTTGTCCTAGCAAACCATCAAAAGTGTGTGAGGTAGGCTGTGTAGTTTTGATATGTCCTAAATAGGCACTTGATTGAAGTTGCTTGATGTTCTAGTTGGTTGAAGGCTTAAGGAAGTTTTCATTTGAATTTAAATCTTAATGAATTGAAATTGATTTTAAACTTGATTTGATTATTTGTTGGATACCACCTTTGTTGCACACCGAGGCCGTGAAGTTTTTTTCAACTTCATTGGGGCTAATTTAATAGCCTCGTAGGCCTGGGTTACCTAGTGGTACCCGGTATGATTAAATGATTTGAGTTTGATTAATATTTGAAGGTTGATTAATTCTTAATTAAGGTTGGTTGGTTGCTGGTTTTAATGTTGATTTAATATTTTATGGAATTTTTAATGATTTGTTGAATTTTAACATTTTCTGGATTATTTTAATGATTTAATTCAAGGGTCAAAAGTTGACTTTTTGATTTAAAGTATTTTCTAGAAGTTAATATTTTATTACAATACTAGAGCTTAATACGATCAGTTAGACAGTAAGTACATTGAAATTGGATTTTTCTACATTTTATTACGAAGGTTTGAAGTTTTGACTAGATTTTGAACGAAGTTTGACCAAAAGTTGACTTTTTCAAAATTAATTGATTTCTGGAAACTTAACATTTTTAATAAATATTATACCTTAAGATGAGTTGTATGCCTTTGCGTTTGCTCAATTTGGAGTTTATTCGAATTAGTTATGAATTTTTGAAGTTTTGAGTATTTATTGAATTTTTTTAAAATTGTTTAATTAAAGCCGTTTTTGTGATTTGAATCCAAATGACCTCCAAACTCCTTGAAATCAACTCCAAAGGTCAGGAATGACCTAAGGAGTGATCTCCAAGTGTTTGGAAAATTTTTGGAATTTTTAATTATTTTTAATTAATTAAATTAATTAAATATTAAATTTCAATTAAACTTAAATTAAATTTAATTTTGAAGTCCAGTCAACGGGCTTTTATTTTTCATTGATTAAGGATTCAATTCTGGTCAGTTTGAGGTATTATATGTAATTTTTAGATTTAAATTTGATTTATTATATTTTCTAGAAAGTTTAAGTGTTTAATTAAGGGTTAATTTTGATTAAGTTGATTAAGGGGCTTAATAACTTCAAAATTCAGTGGGAATTTTCCTATGAGCTAATCATGTCACTATGTTCAAATGTTCAAAGTTTCAAGTCAATAGGATGTGTATCCTAATTAATGAAATTATTCTAAATTCTCTAAGCAAAGTCCTTAATTATTATCCTTAATGATGTCACTAGGTTAATGGGCTTTAAATCAATATTCCTAACCCTTGGACACTAATTATAATCACACCAACATAATCAATCATGAATAGAATGAAAATATCCTAATGCTCTATGGAAGGATTTTATAGTAAATTATTAAAGTTATAGGCTATACAATTATCTATAACTTTAATGATTAACCATAAAGAAATGAACATATCAGATTGGATTAAAGTCATTTGAAGATGTAGGGAGCATCTTCAAATCATACCTAACCCAATTTGATATCACAACTATGCATGGTTTAACAAATATGAATATAGATCCAAACACTCTTGATACCAAAATTTCTTGAACCATGCATAATAATGACTTAGATATATTTTTCAGTGATAGAGAGTTTGTTACTAATTCCATAGAGCCCTAGTATGCATGAATTGGACTTAAATTGAATGAATTATGAATTTTCAAAAATAAAGATCAAATTGCGATCAAGATCTTTGTAAATTCATAAACCAGTTGAGATTGAGATTGCATCAAATGATCTTAGAAAAATTAGAGAAGTACAATCACAGGCCCTAAAATACCTCTGCCAAGTTTCAAGTCAAAATAATTTAAAAATATTAATTTAATAATAAAATAAAGTTTTCTGAATAATTAAAATAATTAATATTAAATTACTCAAAATAATTTTATTTTATTTTTAAAATAAAATACATGTGAATACAAACAAAACGAACCCAAGAACTTTAAAAATGGTTGAAAAATGAATTTTCTACAATTTTTTAAAGTTTTGGCAATTTTCTGGATTTATTTTGAGGGTTTTAATCATCCGGTCAAACGGCGGCACTGACCGGACATGCGGCGGGAGAGGATTTGATCAAGGGGAAGGCGGCGGTCAAGCGGGCCCTGTTTACTTAAATGAGTCAGCAAAATTTCAGGCCATTGGATCTAATAATCATAGATCTGATGGTATAGATCAATTCGCTGTTAAGTTCCATTAAGAATGATCCAATGGTCAATTGCAATCCTGCGGTTTGGTTTAACGGTCTGGATTCTGCCGGATGAGGAATTGATCAACCCGCGGTTCTGAAAGATTGAACCGGACCGCGGATCTCATTCGATCACAACTATTGATCTCTAAATGATTGATCCAACGGCTGCTGGATCATCTTCCCCGCCTTGCTAAACCAAGAACCCTAAAGCCATTTTTTTGTTTTGTTCTCTTAATACAGTGTATTAGATAGCTTGAAACTTTGAACAGAGATTACATATGATCTAAGAAAGAATGTGGAAGTGTTTCTCAGCTATTTGATGCAATCAATAGGATGTTTTTTAAGAACCTAGATAATAACCTAGGGTTTAAGATATACCTTGAATTAGATGGCGGTTTGATGAGTTCAAGATATGGTTGAGCTTGTAGGCTATCCGCGCTCAAATTCCTTGAAGACCTCAAACCACGAGGAAGCTTCAATGGGGATTTTGATCAGCTAGGACGAACCTAGCTTCGGTTTGTCGTCAAACTCATCGTCGGCGACCACCCAACGCCAGGAAATGACTAGATAGAGGTTAAGGAACCTCTGGGGGTGTAAAACAAAAAGCCAGACACTCTGTATATGGACTACGATGGGGGATCTGCTCTAATGAGCTCTCTCGTGACGATTGCCCCTATTCAGCTATTGGAGCCAAAAACAATGGCTGGGATCGATCAGGTGAGTTCCCTGGATGAATGCCAGCTATCCCAAGCCATTAGGGAGCAGTGAGGCACACTGCCCAGGGGAAAATGACCTTGAGTCACTCTCACATGGAGGGGACCACTAAAGGTGGTTAGGGTCGGGTTGGAGGCATACCAGGAGCTGGGTTGGGTCTGGCTAAATCTGGGGAAGCTTCTGGAATTGGTTCCAAAGGCTGGATGGGCCTAGGTTTGGTTGGGCAAGGCTCAAAGGATCTGGTTGACCATTTAACTCCATTTCATGCATTGGGTTGACTATTTGACCAGTCAATTTGTCCAAGCTGCTGAGGTGGAGTCCAAGTAGATTAGAGAAATTTATATGAAGGTTTGAAAGTAATGCAAATGCATGTGATGGGGGTTTGAATGAAGGTTGACTTCATGAGTTCATTCCTGATGCTGGAGTTGACTGTTTGACCAGTCAAGCTGGTCATCAGTGCTGAGGTGGCATGTAAATGACCTCAAAAACTAGTTGAATTGAATATCAAAGGTTGAAAAGGATTTGATACCTATGGGTTAAAGCAAGAGCACTTAGGGTTTTGAACATGTTTTATTGAGTTGACCAAGTCAAACTCAATGTGATTTGACTTGAGGTGGGTTTAAAAGTATTCAAGGCATTGATTGATGTAGGTTTGAAGATTTGAAGGCTTCAAATGAATGTTTGAAGGAATTTGACCCAAATGGGTCACATTTGATTGAACTTGGGCTCAGTTGACCAAGTCAACTGTTGACTGGGTTAAGGGTCCAATCAAGTCTAAATCATTGAAGGGTATGGCCAGGGGAGTTTGATTGAGTCTTGAGTATACTTGAAGTTTGATTTAAATTGAAAGAGCTTAAGGGTTAAACTGGTCAACTGGGTTGACTTGGTCAACCAGGTTGACCCAGAGCCAGGGTCTGGGCTGGATCAATCTCAAATGATATATGGAGCCTGGTAGATGTGTTTCACGAGTTTAAATAGGTTATTTGGATCAAATGACCCATTTAGGCCTTTAATGGGCCTAATGGGTCAACTAGGTTAACTTGGTCAACCAGGTTGACCCAGAGTCAGGGATTGGGTTCAATCAATTCAGAATGATATTCTGAGTCTACTGGTGGTGGTCTCAAAGTTTGGGGAGGTCATTTGGTCAAAATGACCTATTTAGGCCTTTAATGGGCCTTTTAGGTCAACCCTGGTTGACTTGGTCAACCAGGTGGGTCCAGGGTCTGGAAATGGGCTCAAAAAATTTGGTTTAACATTTGGAGACCAATGGAGGTGGTCCCAAGGTCTGAAGAGGTCATTTGGTCAAAATGACATGTTTTGACCTTAAAGGGCCTATTTGGTCAACCTGATTGACTTGGTCAACCAAATTGACCCAGGGCCTGGTTTTGGCTTCAATAGATTGGGTTTGATATTTAAAACTTGCTGGAGGTTGTTCCAAGCAATTTGGAGATCATTCGATTTAAAATTTGCATTTGAACCCCTAAGGGGTATTTTGGTCATTTTGACCCTTGGTCAACTGGGGGCCAAATTGAATCCAAAAAATGCAGTTTATTGCTCAATAGGTCATAATCAAGGGTCTGGAAGTGATTTGAAGCTTTGGAGAAAGCTCCAGGATCAAAATCCACTGGGTGGCAAGTCTAGTGGCATAGACTGTAAATATTTGAAGGTTTTACAGCCTTTGGATTTCATTTCAGTTTCTGGGATTAGAGACCTCAGAATGAGCTCAAATTTGGAGAGTTGCCTCTAGAGACATGTCACATCAGTGTGGAATTGATATATCTTGAATCATAGGTCACTTGATAGGGTTTTAAAATGTTCAAAGAATCACTGGAAAAGGCTTTTAGGACTTAGACCTTCACCCTTGGAGTTGAGTCTAGAAATCTGGATTTAAATTAGAATTTGAATTTGAATGATTGGATTTTAATTACCCAAATCATTTATGATCATTTAGAGATCATAAGTGATAGGATAGGATTAAAGCTTGATCAAAGGTAGAATCAAGGTTTGAACTAGAGTTTGGATTTTGAACTGGATTGAATTCTGGATTTTGCTCAAGGTTTGAATTGAGGATATGGATTAAAGTCTGGGTTGGTCTAGAGTTTGAATAGATTTGAGTTTTGGATAGATCTAAGATCTAGGAGGATCCTAGGATCTATATTGATCTAGGGAAATCCTAGGGTCCAGAGTAGATCCTAGGGACTGAAGTCTAGGAAGATCCTAGAGTTTAGGAAACCCTAAGATCTGGGATCTAGAAGATTCTTAGGATCTAGAATAGATCCTAAAGTCTGGATTCTAGAAAGATCCTAGGGTCTAGATTGGTCTTAAGTTGTGTTGATCTGGGGTCAGGATTGATCAGGGGTCTGGATTGAAATTAAAGTTTGGATTGATCTAAGATCAGATTGATCCTAGGGTCAAGATTAATCCTAAGGATTGGAAAGATCCTAAGGTCTAGATTGGTCCTACTGACCTCATACAAAAATGAGGTCAATAAATGGACCCCCAATATGTATAATAGAATATAGTTCTAATGCGCATATTGGCGTTGACTGAATAGAATGGTCAAGTCTGGAGTTTTGATCCTAAGGGAAGGAAAAGTCTATCCCTGGGGAATTAAGTTTGAATTGATACTAGGGCAGTGCTAGGAAAAGCGTACTCTACCATTAGTGGGTTTGGTCCTCAGGGAAAGAAAGAGTTTATCCCTAAAGGAGAAGAAAGTCTAGGTGATCCTATAGGAAGAAGAAACTCTTAACCATAAAGGATTAAATCTAGATTTAATTGTAAAGGAAAGGAAAACCTAACCCTAGAAGATTGAGTTTGAGATGATACTAGGGTAGTGCTGAGGCAGCGTACTCTACCACTAGTAGATCTAATCCTAAAGAAAGGGAAGTCCTAACCCTAAAGGAAAAGAAGGTCTGGATGATCGTGTAGAAAGGAAGAATTCCTAACTACAGAGGATCGAGTTTAGATTTAATTTTAAGGGAAAAGGAAATCCTAATCTTTGAAAATTAAATTTGAAATGATACTAGGGTAGTGCTGGGGGCAGCGTACTCTACCGCTAGTAGATCTAATCCTAAGGGAAGAAACATCTAACCCTAAGGAAAAGAAGGTTTGGATGATCGTATAGGAAGGAAGAATTCCTAACTATAGAGGATCGAAATGAAATTTGATACTAGGGTAGTGCTGGGGGCAGCATACTCTACCACTAGTAGATCTGGTCCTAAGGGAAGAAACATCTAACCCTAAGGAAAGGAAGTTGAGTGGTCATATAGAAAGAAGGAACATCTAGCTATAAGGGACCGAGTCTGGATTTTGATTCTAAGGAAGGGGAAAAACCTAACCCTAGGGAAATGAATTTGAAATGGTACTAGAGTAGTGCTAGGGACAGCGTACTCTACCACTAGTAGATCTAATCCTAGAGGAAGGGGGGAAAACCTACCCCTAAAGGAAAAGAGGGTCTGGATGATCGTATAGGAAGGAAGAATTCCTAGCTATAGAGGATCAAGTTTGAATTTTGATACTAGGGCAGTGTCACGAAGGGCGTACTCTGCCTCTAGTAGATCTAATCCTAAGGGAAGGAAGAAATGCCTAGCCCTAAAGAAAAAAAAGCTTGATTGAGATTGATTCCAGGACGGTGCCATAGAGGACTTACTCCATCACTAGGAAGTCTAATCCCAAGGGAAGGAAGAAGAACCTACCCTAAGGAAGAGAGGACTGGATTTTGAAATTAAACCCAGGACGGTGCCATAGAGGACTTACTCCATCACTGGGGAGTCTAATCCTAAGAGAAAGAGAAATACTTACTCTAAGGAAAAGAGAACTGGATGATCTCATAGGAAAATAATATTGCTTCCTATAGGAGATCAGGCTTAAGGATTTAAATTTTGAAACTAGAATGGTGCCGTAGAGGGCGTTATCCATCACTAGAAGATCTAATCCTAAGGAAAGAAAGCACGATGACTCACATTTGACCTTAAGGAAAAGAAAATTGGAAAATCCTGTGAGAAGGAAGCATTGCTTCACACAGAATCGGATCTGGATTTTGAATCTAAGATTGTGCCACAGAGGGCGTGCTCCACCACTAGACGATCTAATCCTAAGGAAAGAAAGCACGATGACGCACATCTGACCTTAAGGAAAAGATAACTGGAAGAAGCTAGGATGGTGCCATGAAGGGTGTACTCCACCACTAGCGGATCTAATCCTAAGGATAGAAAGCACAATGACTCACATCTAACCTTAAGGAAAAGAAAACTGGACGACCTTGTGAGAAGGAAGCATTACTTCACACAAAATTGGGTCTGGAGTGATCATATGTAAAGGAAACTTGCTTTACATAGAGGATATGGTCTAGATGATCGTATGTGAAGGAAACTTGCTTCATATAGAGGATCAAAACTAGATGATCATATGTAAAAGAAACTTGCTCTACATACAGGATCAAAACTGGATGATCGTATATAGAGAAACTTGCTCTATACAGAGGATTGAGTCTGGATGATTGTATATAGAGGAAACTTGCTCTATACAGAGGATCGGGTCTGGAATGATCATGTGTAGAGAAAACTTGCTTTACACAGAGGATCGAAACTGGATGATCATATGTAGAGGGAACTTGCTCTACATAGAGGATCAGGTCTAGAATGATCATGTGTAGAGAAAACTTACTCTACACAGAGGATCGAAACTGGATGATCATATGTAGAGGATACTTGCTCTACATAGAGGATTGGGTTTGGAATGATCATGTGCAGAGGAAACTTGCTCTACACAGAGGATCGAAACTGGATGATCATATGTAGAGGGAACTTGCTCTACATAGAGGATCAGGTCTAGAATGATCGTGTGTAAAGAAAACTTACGTCACACAGAGGATCTAGCCTGGATGATCGTATATAGAGGAAACTTTCTCTATATAGAGGATCGGGTCTAGAATGATCGTGTGTAAAGGAAACTTGCTTCACATAGAGGATCAGATTTAAATTCTGGAAGTTGAGATTTGAATGATTTTTGAACTAATTTGGTTTTAAATTTGAAAGTGTTTGAATTTGAAACTTGATTTGACAAATTAGAATTTGAAGAGTTTTAAATCCGTGATGTGTTTTGAATTTGATTTGAATTGATTTTGAATTTGAAAAGTTTGAATTTGAAATTTGATCGATTTTGATTCATCTTGAATTTGATTTTGAATTTGAATTTTGATTGTGTTTGATTTGAATTTGATTTTGAATTTTGAAGTGTTTTGAATTTAATTTTAAGTTTGACACTCATCTGGCATGGTACTTCCTGAAGAGCCTCCCTAATGTAAAAAAATATTGGGTGGCACTCTTCAGGGTTGATCAGTCGATTGAAAATTTTCTCAAAGATCATCATTAGAATGAACGATCCAGTCAACTTTGATTCAAGATTTCTATCAATTCTATGATGGATTAGAAGTGGTCTCCAAAAGACTACGACCAAGCCTCCTACTTGGGGAGTTTTAAAGTGACATAACTTCTCAATATCTCAAATCAAACATGACTTATAAACTTTCAAACTTTGTTGAGCATACATTTAATTTTTACTTGAGGCCCTCGAGCTCCTTGAATTGGAGTCGGGCACTCTGCTCAATTTAGAGTTTGATTTTGAACAGCAAGTCCCAACAAAGGAAACTATGCCTCTAGATCAGAATGATATAGGACCCAGCACAGGGTGTGGTTTGATTTTGAACAACAATTTCCAGCATTATAAAATACTCCTCCAGTGGGGTTGAACTTGGACCCAGCATAGAGTGTAATTTTATAAAGAAGGCCTTAAAGGAAGGATACCTATGTGGAAGGGCTTACACACACTTCTTAAGGATAAAATTTAAATCTTCATCAAGAGTAGAAGATTCATTCTCTTTATTAGAAAACTTCCTCTAGGTATTTGGACCCTATCGGAACGACAAGTGGGAACAAATTCAGAAGTACAGTGAAAAGTTTGAGTGACCCTAACTAACCTGAAAAGATTTAAGGATTTAGGTTTTGTTGACCCAGACCAAGTTTCATAGAAACTAAACTGGGGTCTCCCTTAAATATTTTGAATTAAAATCAATTTCAAAGAGGTTTAAGTTGAATATAGAAATTTGATCTTTTCAATTCTCTAGCATGAGAGATTTTTGTATCTTGATAAATTATCGATGCACAATAAAAATTCTGGATTCAAAATTTTTAAAATCAAGCAATTTAAAATTGAATGGGTCTTTTGAGATTAGAAGAAGGGAGCCTCTTTCTTTCTCTTTCTGGTGGCGCATATTGCGCATCTTTTGATTTATAGTGCATTTTGCACTGTTTCTTAACTTGTGGCGTCCATTGCGCATCTTTTAACTTTTGGTGCACTTTATGCATTTCTTGATTGTTGGCGCATTTTGTGCATCTTTTGAATTCAATTGAATTTAAGAAGAGACTACACCTTCTCTATTTCAATACCAGGATTACATCTCAAGTATAAGAGAAGAAAACTCATTCTCTTATGCAAGAATGAATAATCCTCAAGGCAGGACCCAATCTTTTAAATGAATATTGGCTTGACTTTTGAAAATTATTGAACAGATTTTAAACATGCAAGAGATATCTATTAAGATAAAAAATTGCTAGAAATTTGAGAAAATTTTTATTTCAAAAATCAACTTAAGTTTAACATTGATTTTAGTTCAACAATTAAATCGATCCCACAAAAGAGGTGGGAGGGAGGGGTATTCAAACATTTGATGGAGTCAACAACAATTTTCTCCTGCTTAAGACTTCAAATAGAGGTTAATTTTTATTAAAAAGATTATTTAATTATCTTGAAGGTCTAAAATCAGTACACTTGAGAAATTAGAAACTTTCCTTAAAAAAAAAATTGCAAATCTAGGTGGCAAACCCCAGTAGTACGGAATTAGATTCCTATGATCTCATTGGAGGGAGAGACTATTATTGGGTCTGCACTATCCTTAGAAATCCTTGCATCACTTTAATCAAAAAGATTTATCTCGATAGGACCCCATTGAAAGCTGAATTTTAATGGTATCACTATCTGATATAATCTTAGATTATTTCCCCTCTCTTATTACTAGTGGTCTAGTAATTTGGAGAGTGGCACCCCGAGTGATTTCTGCACCTCCTCCTCTCTAGTTGATGTAGCGGGGCACGTATAGAAACGTGACCTAACATCATCTAGTAGAGTGGACGGGTCATAACCTTCAACTGGGGGCCTAAGGCCTGGTGCTAGTGTTTGATCAGTTCTGGCTTGATTAATTCTCGCCATATAGTAGTCAATAAGATGTATTGAAGATGTGCTCTCGTCTCTACAACCTCCTTTCTTTGAGCAACAAGAGAAGGGTGAAAACTATTTCCACCAGAGAAGGGGAATGTAGAAGGAGCAACAAACTTTTTATTAGCCTTAGACTTGACATGCTTTAAGGCTTTCGCCTCAGCGGTCTTTCTGGCCTCAACATCCTTCTTTCTGACTCTACGAAGGTAGTTCTTCATTTTATTCTTGCTGGCCTTACTGATGACAGGGGTACTAGTACTTGACCCAATCTCAGGCTGAGATGGTAGCTCTTCTATCATTATTGACTTCTGGTTGTTATCCTCCTCAGTAGAAGATATAGTGGGTAAAGGGGTGACATCGGCCTCCATCTCGAAGATGGGGGAGTCAACTCCTGACCCTAAAGTAATCTCAACCAAGGGGACATTCCTTCATATTCCGGCAGGCAGATTAATCATTTCTTCTCCATTGACTAATAACTTGAAGTCTTGGAATTGCATTTCAAACTGGATGAAATTACCAGAAGTGATTCCTTCGACTATCAAATTTCTATCTAGAGAGAAGATGAGTTTCCCAGCCATTTGAGTGCTTAAATCCTGAAATTAATGAACAATGATTTGAATTAGTTAATCTTGAATTTGAATTTGAATTTTAAACTTGATTAATATTATTCAAAATTTGATAATTCAATCATATTAAGCTTAGATTCAAAACTGTGGTTCGTAGAATTGACAAGGACTTAAGGGTTGAACTTGACACTTTTGCTACACCAATTACCTTGGGGCAAAATGTCAAAGTTCAAACTTGAACTTGAATTTAAAATTTAAGATGAAAATTAAATTCGAACTTAAGGTTGAGATTGTATTTTGAATCAAAGTTGGATTTCAATTTGAACTTAAGGTTGAAGTTAAATGGACCATTCTTCAAATTTTGTGACTCAACAGGTTGAATTTTATCCAATTATATAGGTACACAAAATTGATATGAAAGATTCAAGGATCGGGCTCGACTCTTTTCATTTCACCAATTGACTTGGGTCGAAATGTCAAAGTCCCAATCAAAATTGAATCAACTTTAAATTGGAAATCAAATTCAAATTTCAGGTTGAAATTATGTTTGGACTCAAATTTTGAATTTGAACTTGAAGCTCAAGTCAAATAGATCTTTCTTCAAATTTTATGACTCAACAGATTAAGTTTCACTCAATCATGTAGGTGCATAAAATTGATATGAAAGATTCAAGGATTGGGTTCGACTCTTTTCATTTCACCAATTGACTTGGGTCAAAATGTCAAAGTCCCGAATTTGATTTTGAAATCAAATTTAAACTTGAATCTAAAATTAAAATCAAATTTGAATTCAACGTGGAAATTAAATTTAGAGTTAATGTTGAATTTGAATTTGAATCTTGAGATTAAAATTGAATTCAAAGTTCACGTTGAAATTGAGTTTTAATCGAGATTAAATTCAAATTTGAAACTGGATTTACACTCGAGGTTGGAGTTGAACGGATCCTCTTCAAAATTTGGAACTCAACATATTGAATTTTATTCAAATATGTAGGTTTACCAAATTAGCCTGAAGATCATAAGGCTTGACTCTTTGCACCCCACCAAGCAATTTAGGGGTGAAATGTCAAAGCCTAGAATTAACTGAAGAGTTTTGAATTTGCATTGTATATGATCAACTACAACAAAATATTGTAGAAGACACATAGCAATGACGATTGAAGTTGATTTGAAAGATTTTCCTCATCTTTTGAAACTCAAAATGTTGAGTTTTATTTTCAACATAATGGTTAATAAAAGTTAAGGGAAAATCTAGAGACCTGGCTTGACTCTTTCACCATAATGACTAGCTTGGGGTGAAGTGTCAAAATCCAGGTTTAATTAAAGAGATTTTGAATCTGGATTTTGAGATTGAGGGATTTTTTTGTAAATTGTTAAACTTAGCATACAGGGATTTATTCTCATGCGAGTTTGCAACATATGCAAAAAGATTTTGACAAGCTTGGCTTGACTCTTTTGCTCTACCAATAAACTTGGAGGAAAAATGTCAAAGCCCAGCTTGGAGGGAGGTTTCCTACACTCACCTCTCTTTTCACATATCTTAATTGAGTTTGAAAGTTCGATAGGGAAGTTAAGCCCTAGTGAACTAGTCCAGAGGCTAACCAAGAGGGGGGGGGTGAATTGGTTATTTAAAAACTTCACGACAATAATGAAAAATCTTTTCGATACTTAGCAGCGGAAACAATTAAACAAGAACGAAAAGATCAATCTCAGATATTAACCACGCAGTTAATATCAAAAAGTAAAGTGCAGAACTGAATCAGAAAAGTAAACCAGATTTTATAGTGGTTTGGTCAACTTGACCTACGTCCACTCACCGGAGCCTCCCCTCCGGGTATTGCACTATATAAAAAGTGTCTCTCCTTTTGCTCCCACAGCAAGGCGGAGAAGCCTGTACAAGGACAAGACCTCCTTTTCACCACACGGTGGGGCAGAGAACCCGACCTCCTTTTGCTTCCTCCTGAAGCAGGCAGAAAACCTTCGAACTACTTTTGCTTCCACCTGAAGCAGGCAGAGAACCCCGGATCTTCTTGCGAACGATCCTCCCATGACGAACACCAACTAGACGAAAGACGATGAGCGGAGAAGACAACTCTGATCCGTGCTTGGAGCAACCTTAGTGAATCTCTCACTAACTCCCCCTCACAAGATCCTCTCTCTCTCTCTCCCAAACTCTCTCTCTCTAGGGTTTCTCTAGAAAGGAAGGTGGTAAAAGATTTTTCTTGTTTTAAGTAAAAGTTCTTTTATAGGAGGGCTTAAAATTTGCCCTAAATCTCAACTGGTCGGCCAAGATCGTCCAGGAGGATCGATAGATCGTCTTGTACGATCAGTTCAAAATCAGCTGTTTCAGCCTGGACGATCAGTAGAAAAAATTGTTCATATCGTCCCGTACGATCCTGCGATCGTCCGGGACGATTAGTGCAAATCGAGGAATATCATCCAGAAGACAGTTCGGGTCGTCCAGAGAAACTTGTGCTGGACGACCAAAAAATGACTTGATCGTCCAGGACGATATGGGTATCGTCCTGTACGATTAGTTCAAAAAGTGCCCAAATCGTCCTGAACACAGTTCGGGATGTACAGCTAAAATGCACTAGACGATCATGATCGTCCGGGACGATCTTGCGATCGTCCAGGATGATATGATCGTATCAATTAAATATTAATTGCTTTCCTTAATTACCAGACTAATTTAGGCATGATTGTACTGAATTGTCTAGGACGATACACGTATCGTCCGGGATGATCATACCAAATAACTTAGAATAAAAACTTGCCTAACTTGTTCTGGCGGCTGAGAATTTCTGATTTGAGCATATCGTCCCGTACGATCCAAAGATCGTCCAGGACGATCTGCTTAATCAGACTTACTTAACTTGGTCGCCCTAATTAGGGTTTCTGTTTTTGTTGGATCGTCCAGGATGATGTGAATATCATCCAGGATGATCTGAACAAAAAATAAACAGAAACTCTAATTCACTCAAGCTCTCCCCCTGAGTGTGTGTGTGCAAGGTTACTTAGCTCGGGGATCAGTTACATTACAATTGACTCAATAAAAATGAAAAATCATACATTTGACACACTTGGACCCGATCTTGAGTTGGCTTGATTTGCTCGTGATCTTTTGTGCCTGAAACGGGTTAGCCAAGCAAAATACACTGGAAACATATTTGTCATCATCAAAACCAGATTTGCAACAATCTCCCCCTTTTTGATGATGACAAATATTTATACAGTAGTTCGAAAATAAAAATAAACAGGAGATCGAAAAACAGATATATTGTTTTTCAAATTTTCATTTAACAATCAAACTAATACAGAAAATATAACACATAACAAAAACTGAAACGACTACAACTAACTCCCCCTTTTGACATCACAAAAAGGAGGAGGGTAAAACAGAACACGGAAATATAAGTACCAAACATAAAAGAGAACAACTACAAAACAGAAAACTAGAACGAAGGTGGATCCTGATCGAAAGAAGGAGGTGGCGGTGGTGGCTTGAAGTAATGATGAATGGCCTGAAAGTGGGCTCCAATCCAGGCAATGTTCTGGTCATGCTGCTGTTACTGCTGCGCAGCATAGTCAGTGAAGCGCTGGATGTCCTCGGCGTGCCGCTGCTCCTGGGCAACCACATAGGAGTCAAATCTTACCTCCCACTGATCGAAGCGCTGCACCAGGTGGTAAAAGAGAGAGGCAATGCGAAGAGGAGCAGGTGCCTCTGGTGCAGCAGGAACTGGAATGGCCTCTTCCTCCTCTTCCTCAACATCCGGGGCGGGCTCTGGATATAGTCGGGTGCTGTGTAGGACATGGAAGGCATTGTTGGTGAGGAAGGAAGGAGGAACATCTGGAGCTGCATAATATTACAGGTCATATTTGGTTTCGAGGGCATAGGCAATGATGTGTCCTAAGGCTAGATTTTGACAACGGCGATGACCTGGATCCCGAATAGTGGTGAGGTGCTCGAGGTACCGGATAATAAGGTCGGTGGCATTAAATTCCCTATGGGCCAGGATGTAGTAGGTGGTCAAGGACAGGAGTGGGGTGATGTGAATTCGATCCCCCACCTTTGGAATGACGGAGGAACGAAGAACATGCTGAATAGTCCAGGCGTCCTTAAGAAGTGCGGAGCAGGCATTATCATGATAAGGGGCATTTGTATTACGAAGGAAATGATTGGCGACACTCCTATCATAGTCTGGGTCGGTGATAAGGGTGTGGAGTTTATGGCTAGAGACGGAAAGTTGGAGAATGTTATGAAAGTCCTGGAAGGTAAGTTCGACGGGGTGCTGATTTACATAAGAGCGGAGGGTGGAATAATCAGTCGAAATCCGCAAGTTTGCAAAGAAAACACAAAGAAGTTCCGAGCTGAAGGTAAATGCGAGACTCATGATGAAGGTGAGGGAGGTGTGTGTGAAGAGGTCAAGGACAGGATAAGTGAGAGTGCGGGGATTTATGATTTTCAACGGTGTGATCCCCACTTCGTAATATCGCTCGTAGGCAGCCTGATCGGCTGCATTGGGGAAGCGAGGATCAACAGGTCCCCGGGAGGAACTAGCACCCTTTTGACGGACTGTTTGCCGCCAGCCATTAGGAATCAAAAGTGTAAGGAAGTAGAAGGAGAGTGGAAGAAAAAGGTGTGGAAAATCCTTAAGAAAATTGTTGTTTATATAGAAAACGGCCTGATCGCCCCGTACAATCACGACATCGTCCGGGACGATATGGGCATTTATGACGTCCTGGACGATTGGTCAAAAAGGCGATCCGATTGTCCAGGATGATTAGACACAGGCGATCATCCTGAGGAGTCAGGCTGGACGGCCGTTGACAAAAAGTATCATCCAGGATGATTAGGTGGATCGTCCGGGACGATATGCAATAAATATGTCGGACGGGCCGAATTCGAATCATCCAGTAGCTGACACGTGGATCGTCCGGGATGATAAGGTGGATCGTCCAGGACGATGGATAATAATTGGAGCAATGTCAGTCGTTTCATCAGATAAGGAGGATATGGATCATATCATCCAGGACGATGTACAGATCGTCCAAGACGATCACCAATAATTGGAGTTTCTCAGCAGCAGGAGCAGTGTGGGGACGATTTTGAATGAATCGTCCAGGATGATGTTTGGATCATCCAGGATGAAGAGGATCATCCAGGATGATCAGGGTATCGTCCAGGATGATGTGAAGAAAATAGAAAAAGACCGAGTATGAAGATGATAGATCAGGATCCCAAAAGCACAACCACGAAATTTAAATAAAACAAAAAAATGAATAAAACTCACAGCAAAAATAAATAAAAAACCACATTTTTTGGTTTTTTTTTTTTAATCAAGCTGCTCGAGTAAATTAGAATTTTTCTTGATTTTAGATCCAAAAACTAATAAGGAGACAATTGACAGTGCTAAAATCCAGAAAAAAGTTGGAAAAATCAACTTTCGTAACTCTGACCCCGGGCACCTTATCGATGCAAACCTCTTTCAAAACAAAAATCTAATTCAGAAGAAAAGACATTAGATTTGAAAAGAGATCCTTTCAAGCCTCGTTCCAGAAAAATATCTGATATAATAGTGTTACAAAGTAAGGAATCAGAAATCAGGATTTCCAAACTCAAGCTTTTGAAAAATATTAAGTGGCGCACGAATTTTTCTAAGACATTTAACAATCTGAAAGGGAAGAAAGCTTGGTTTGGGCTCATTTTGTGCCTCTTTTTCAAATTGGTTGGTGCTTTACGCATCTTTTCATTTTTGATACACTTTGTGTATCCAATTTGGCAATTTCGCATCTTTTCAGTTTTGGGCTCATTTTATGCCTCTTTTTCAATTTATTTGGCGCACTGCGCATCTTTTGTAAGCTTTCTCCTTTTCATACTCATTAAAGAGTCTCAGCTGTGAGATTATCTTCTAGACATAGGAGATGACTCTCCACAGTAAGGAAGAATGATTCATAAAATAAAAGCCATACAGTATATGATAAATGCAATCACTTGATTTAGAAAATCAAACTAATGACTCAAGACTTTGAAAAACACTATTGATATGAGGCAGATTACTGTAGGAACATAAAATAATCTATATTTCAAAAACTAACATTTTAATTTTGAAGAGAATTTTTATCCAAAAGAAACTATACACCAGTAAAGGAGTTAGAGGAAGAGAAACAATCATCAATATTTCTTCCCTTTATCAGATTCAGTGGAATCAATCACTCCTTACCAGCTTCCAAATAAAAACAAGGTAAAACCCCTAGTCAGAAATTCAGATTATCAGAAGTAGTGAGCTGTGATCAAATTTTGAAAAGCATAAAACAGTAAGTGCAAGATATGAACCAGTAACTAAAACAACAAGCAGAAAATCACATCAAAGTAAATGCTCAAATCAAACTAACAGTAAGGCTAAAAATAGAAAACAGCAGAAGAAATAAAATCAACTGAAAGCAAATAATCAAACCAAAAACTAACTAACAGAAAACAGAATATCAATCAGAACAATCAAAAATCAGCAGTCATCAGAATCAAGCATTTATATCAATCACTCCTAATCTAGTTCTCAAAATGCTGAATGAATCAAAGGCCAGTGGTTTAGTGAATATGTCAGCCAGTTGATTTTTAGTTGCTACATGATGTAGCTCAATGTCCCCTTTTGTAACATGGTCCCTAATGAAGTGATGTCTTATATCAATGTGTTTAGTCCTAGAATGTTGAATTGGATTCTTAGAGATACAGATGGCACTAGTATTATCACACAGAACAGAAATTGTGCCAACAGGTACCCCTAAATCCAAGACTTGTTGCTTCAACCAAAGAACTTAGGCCACACAACTCCCTAAGGCAATGTACTCAGCTTCAGTAGTGAAAGTGCAACTGAGTTCTGTTTTCTACTGGACCAGGAGACTAATGACTATCCTATGAACTGACAAGTCCCAGAAGTGCTCTTTCTATCCACCCTACACCCCGCAAAGTCAGAATCAGAATATCCAATGATCTCAAAAGAGGTGCTGTGCCTAGGGTACCAGATTCCTAGGTTTGGGGTCCCTAAAAGATATCTAAGAATTCTCTTAACAGCAGTCAGGTGGGACTCGTTAGGATCAGCCTGAAACCAAGCACAAAGACATACACTAAACATGATATCAGGTCGGCTAGCAGTTAGGTAAAGCAGTGATCCTATTATTCCTCTATACTTCTTCTGATTAACAGATTTTCCACTTGAATCCTTATCTAACTGAACTGAGGAGGTCATGGGAGTATTGATTGGCTTGGCTTTGTCCATTTCATATTTCTTCAAAATGTCCTTAGTGTATTTAGATTGATTGAGAAAGGTTCCATCATCCGTTTGCCTTATGCTAAACCCCAAAAAGTAGGACAATTCTCCCATCATACTCATCTGAAACTCCTTACTCATTATTTTAGAAAACTCATCACATAAATATTTATCAGAAGATTCAAAAAATTATATCATCAACATAGATCTGGATAATGAGTAAGTCATCCCCTATTCTCCTCAGAAAAAGGGTGGTGTCAACGCTCCCCTTAACAAACTCTCTTTCTAACAGGAATGTGCTAAGCCTCTCATACCAAGCTCTAGGTGCCTGTTTTAATCCATATAAGACCCTTTTTAATTTGAAAATATGATTCAGATATTGGGAACTCTCAAAACCTGGGGGTTATTCTACAAAAATATCTTCTTTAATTACCCCATTTAAAAAGGCACTCTTGACATCCATTTGAAACAGCTTAAATCCCTTATAACAGGCAAAGGCTAGTAGCACTCTAATGGCTTCCAATCTAGCTACAGGGGCAAAAGTCTCCTCAAAATCAATCCCTTCTATATGATTATACCCCTTAGCCACCAATCTTGCCTTATTTCTTACCACCACACCAGAATCATTCATCTTATTCTTAAAGACCCACTTGGTTCCCACAATACTTTGATTTCTATGTCTTTCTACTAACTCTCAAACATCATTCCTTACAAATTGATTCAATTCTTCCTGTATAGCTAAAATCTAAAACTCATCCGATAAGGCTTGATTGATGTTGGTGGGTTCAGTCATTGAGATAAAGGCAGAATGGTTTACTTCCTTCCTAAGTCCATGCCTAGTCCTAACACCTTCAGAAGGGTCTTCTAAGATCAGTTCTTTAGGATGACTCGAAGAATATCTCCAATCTCTAGGCAACGTGGTTTGAGGTTCTACCCTTTCCTCCAGATTTGTATTTCCAACCCCTTGGGTAACCTCAACAATCTCTTCATCTTCTACTTCAGATCTAGACTCCTTAGGATTAGATTCATAAAACACTACATGGGTTGTTTCTTCCACCACCAAAGTCCTCTTATTGAACACCCTAAAGGATTTCCCCACACTTGAATATCCTAATAACACTCCTTCATCAGATTTGGGGTCAAATTTTCCTAAGGGTGATTTCCCGTTGTTTAGAATGAAGACCTTACAGCCAAAGACATGGAGGTGGGACAGATTTGGAGTTCTACCCTTAATGATCTCAAAAGGTGTCTTGTTCAGTTTGACTCTCACATTCACCCTATTCAGCATATAACAGGCAGTGTTCACCGCTTCAGCCCAAAAGTATTTTGGAAGTGAATACTCGGCAAGCATGGCTCTATTGGCTTCCACTAAGGTCATGTTCTTCCTTTCAGCTACCCCGTTCTGCTGAGGGGTCCTAGGAGCTGAAAAATTGTGAATAATCCCATGATCCTCACAAAAACTTCCAAATCTTTCATTTTCAAACTCCCTTCCGTGATCACTATGGTTGGTAATAATCTCACATCCTAACTTCTTCTGAATCCAAGTAGAGAAAGATCTAAACTCATCAAATGACTCAGATTTATGTGACAAAAATTTAACCAAAGTGAACCTCGAATAATCATTTACAATCACAAACCCATAGACTCTCTCCCCTAAGCTGGCAGTGCTAATGGGTCCAAAGAGGTCCATGTGAAGAACTTCTAAAGGTATAGAGGTGCTAATGTTCTTAACAAAGTGAAAAGAAGACTGGACTTGCTTCCCCAACTAACAGGCATCACACAGGTGATCCTTAGTGAACTTAAGCTTGGGCACACCTCTAACTAAGTCCTTTTGGGTGACTCTTCTAAGGGTTTTCATACTGGCATGACACAATCTCCTATGCCATAACCAAGACTCATCAGCAGTAGTTTTTAAGTAAATTGAATTATCAGATTTAATGCAACTTACATCCAGCTTGTAGATGTTGTTGATCCTTTGTCTCTGCAAAACAACTTCATCATTTAAGCTTAAAATGCAGCCAGTGGGCAGGAATTTAATGTTGTATCCCTTGTCACAAAGTTGACTGATGCTCAGCAAGTTGTGTTTCAGTCCATCTACAAGCAAAATATTATCAATCATAAAATTCTTTGAATCACTAATTATACCTGAGCCTACCACCTTCCTGGTGGTGTTATCTCCAAGTGTAACCTTGCCTCCAGCCCTGGCCTCCAGCGAAATGAACTGATTTGCATCTCCAGTCATGTGTCTAGAACATCCGCTGTCCAGGTACCACATACTCTCACGAGGTCTTGTGTGAGAGCACACCTACAAAAATATCAAACGTCAGTCTTAGGAACCCAAACAGGTTTGGGTTCCTTCTTATGAAAAGAAGAATGCAACGCATGCGTGCTGTGCTGTGAAACAGGCAGTTTGGGTTTCCACACCCAATGTGTACTACGGTGAATAGTGCAGGTATGGGAAATGTGTCCTAACATGCCACATGAAAAACATCTAACACCAGGAAAAGGGTTAACTAATCTTCATGGGTGATAGTGCCTCTTCCTAGATGTATATGAAACATGCTTTGATAAACTTGCAACAGATTTTTCAAAAGGTGGCGGTGCATAAAACTGTTCAAAAGTAGGTGGTATTTTGTTCTTTTCAAAAGCACTGATTTTCACTTTTAAAAACTCAATATGTTTATTTAAACTTGTAATTTCAAAAGTTCTTGCACTTTCATTACTTTCAAAATCACATGCCATATCATTCAATTTCTTAAAAGCAACTTCTAATTCAACATGCGATGTTTTTAACAAATTATGCTCAACAATTAAATCAGAATATTTTTTATTCAACTCATCGAATTCATCAAGCAAGGACATGTGATTGGAATCAAGTGTGGAATGATCTTTAACTATAGAATCATGCTCTTTTTGCAGTCAAATAATCTAACTTCAGACTAGCATGAGTTTTCTTAAGCTTCCTATACGATGTATGAATTTTTTCAAAAACTTCAAATAATTGATCGTAAGTAAGCTCACATATCTCTTCCTGGTCTGACTGACCAGGGTGATCATCAGCCATCAGACACAAGTTTATTTCCTCCTCTTCAGCTTCAGTCTCAGAAGAGCCGGATGCAGAGTCTGCCCAGAACGCCTTTTGTATCTGCTTCTTATCCTTTCTGAACTTTGGTTTCTCCTCACCCTTCTCCTTACTTGGGTGAGCCTTGATTGCAGGACAATCAGCCTTAATGTGTCCAGGCTTCCTGCATTCAAAACAAATAGATTCAGATGAACCTTTAAAGTTTCTACTGGTCTTACCTTTGTTCCACTTTTGAAAATTCTTATTCTTCATCCTTAGAAAGCTCTTGAATTACCTTGTGATTAAGGCAACATCATCGCTATCAGACCCGGAAGTGCTAGCATCTGAATCTTTGGCCTTTAGTGCCACTGTCTTCTCCTTCTTTCGTTCACCTGCATCAAGTTGTCTTTGGTTCACCCCTTACTCGTAAGCAATGAGTGATCCAAGTAAGCTGTCAATAGAGTAAGTATTTAAATCTTTAGATTCCATGATAGCATTAATCTTAGCATCATAAGAAGTAGGCAAACATCTAAGAATTTTGTTCACTCTTTCGTAGTTAGTAAGTTCTCTACCTAAAGCATGCAAAGAGGTAATAATCTGAGTGAACCTTGTGTATATTTCTGAAATAGTCTCACTAGGTTTCATGCAAAAAAGTTTATAATTATGTAACAAGATGTTTAACCTAGACTGTTTGACTTCAGTTGTACCTTCTTATGTTATACATAATCTATCCCAGATTTCTTTTCCCGTTGTACAAGTAGAAACACGCATATAGTCTTCAGATTTTAAAGCACAAAAAAAACAGTTCAAACATTTTGCATTTAACTGTGCTAAGTCACGATCATCAAAAGTCCAATCTGCAAACGGGAGTTCAGTTTTCACATTGTTAATCAATCTAAAAGGTGGTTCGTATCCATCCTTAACTAACATCCACATGCGATAGTCAATCGATTGAAGAAAAGTAGACATACGTGTTTTCCAAAAATCAAAAGGAATATTATCAAATAATGGTGGTCTTGTAATAGAATAACCTTCAGCAGTATTACGATTGTTACAGTTAGCCATGGATCAAATTCAAAAGTTTTTAAACCTAAATTTTGAATACCTCTCTGATACCACTTGAAAGTTCGATAGGGATGTTAAGCCCTAGTGAACTAGTCCCGAGGCTAACCAAGAGGGGGTGAATTGGTTATTTAAAAATTTCATGACAACTATGAAAAATCTTTTTGATACTTAGCAGCGGAAATAATTAAACAAGAACGAAAAGATCAATCTCAGATATTCACCTACGCAGTTAATATCAAAAAGTAAAGTGCAGAACTGAATCAGAAAAGCAAACCAAATTTTATAGTGGTTCGGTCAACTTGACCTACGTCCACTCCCCGGAGCCTCCCCTCCAGGTATTGCACTAAAGAAAAAGTGTCTCTCCTTTTGCTCCCACAGCAAGGCGGAGAAGCCTGTACAAGACCTCCTTTTCACCACATGGTGGGGCAGAGAACCCGACCTCCTTTTTCTTCCTCCTGAAGCAGGCAGAGAACCTTCAAACTCCTTTTGCTTCCACCTGAAGCCGGCAGAGAACCCCGGATCTTCTTGCGAATGATCCTCCCACGAAGAACACCAACTAGACGAAAGACGACGAGCGGAGAAGATGACTCTGATCCGTGCTTGGAGCAACCTTAGTGAATCTCTCACTAACTCCCCCTCACAAGATCCTCTCTCTCTCTCTCTAGGGTTTCTCTGGAAAGGAAGGTGGCAAAAGATTTTTCTTATTTTAAGAAAAAGTTCTTTTATAGGAGGGCTTAAAATTTGCCCTAAATCTCAACTGGTCGGCCAAGATCGTCCAGGACGATCGATAGATCATCCTGTACGATCAGTTCAAAATCAGCTGTTTCAGCCTGGATGATCTAGCTCTTCTAGACGATCAGTAGAAAAAATTATTCATATCATCCCGTACGATCCTGCGATCGTCCGAGATGATTAGTGCAAATCGAGGAATATCGTCCAGAAGATAGTTCGGGTCGTCCAGAGAAACTTGTGCTGGACGACCAAAAACTGACTTGATCGTCCAGGACGATATGGGTATCGTCCTGTACGATTAGTTCAAAAAGTGCCCAAATCATCCTGAACACAGTTCGGGACGTACAACTAAAATGCACTAGACGATCATGATCGTCCGGGACGATCCTTCGATCATCCAAGACGATATGATCGTATCAATTAAATATTAATTGCTTTCCTTAATTACCAGACTAATTTAGGCATGATTGTACTGAATCGTCCAGGATGATACACGTATCATCCGGGATGATCAGACCAAATAACTTAAAATAAAAACTTGCCTAACTTGTTCTAGCGGCTGAGAATTTCTGATTTGAGCATATCGTCCCGTACGATCCAAAGATCATCCAGGATGATATGCTTAATCAGACTCACTTAACTTGGTTGCCCTAATTAGGGTTTCTATTTTTGCTGGATCGTCCAGGATGATGTGAATATCATCCAGGACGATCTCAACAAAAAATGAACATAAACTCTAATTCACTCAAGCTCTCCCCCTGAGTGTGTGTGTGCAAGGTTACTTAGCTCGGGGATCAGTTACAATTACAGTTGACTTAATAAAAATGAAAAATCATACATTTGACATACTTGGACCAGATGTTGAGTTGGCTTGATTTGCTCGTGATCTTTTGTGCCTGAAACGGGTTAGCAAAGCAAAACACACTGGAAACATGTTTGTCATCATCAAAACCAGATTTGCAACAGAGTTGACCACACTCACCTAAGGGGGAAATAGGAGAGGGACCAACGGAAAAAAGGTAGTCAAAACTACCGATGTAACAAAATTCATACCACTATTAAAGATGGAGAGAGAGATAGTCCCCAGCGGAGTCGCCATTTTTATTTGTGATTGAAAAAAATATGTTTTGAAAAGTGTTTAATTTTCTTTGGGAAATATTTTATTTCTAGAATTTAAATTTTATAATTAAACACTTATTATGAATGATATATCACCTTGAAAGGTGAACATATCGTTCTCTAACAGGTTCAGATTACAAATCTTGATTTACCCTGATTATCGTAGTCAAACTCAAGGAGAAACAACATATGATCCCGAAGAATCAGAATGATGTTTAATCCAATATTTAATTACAATAATTTAGTAAAGAGATCATTAATTTTATAATCAAAGTTACAATAATAGAACGACATATCTATCCGGAGAAAGAAAATATCGCTCATTATTAAACATTTGAAAATGATGATAATGATCGTTTTATTTGATTTTCCCAAAGATAATCAATTAAAGGTTTTGAAAACTTGAATTTGAAATCAGGTCTGGGTTTCTAAATCTCCTACGAGTGTAAGCCCTCGTAGTTAATTACATCGTAGGAAACCAGAAATTTCCTACGAAAACTCTCGATTAAATTAGAGATACAGATTTTATTTAAGAATTCAAAGCTTGATATCAAAGGAGGTGGAGACTAGAAATTCAACAGGGACTGGTTCAAGATTGAACAGTTCTTTCTGGAGTCAAAGAAAGAAGGGTAGGAGGTGTTTTGAGATTCTGAATTACTTCAGAAACACCTCAAACTATCCTAAGTGTTGGGCTTGAATTAGATTGAAAGAGATTTAATGTTTGAGTGATCTATTTTATTAGAAAGTGGGAATTAGATTCCCGGAAGGTTGAGGTCTTAGGATTGAATATTTGCCTCAGAACCTAAGTCTAAAATGGGTACTGAAAAACAGTAACCCAATCCTAGCTAATGCAATGCAATCTGGACTTACCCCGGCCTGGATTGGGGAGCCAGCTAAACTACCTAAGCGCTTTAAAACCATGTATCTGATCTTTAATGAAAGAGTGGTTAGAATAATATTTAAGATTAGTTTAAGGAGAGTGGGGATGACATCTAGAGCAGATTCCTAATTATCCCCTTGACTTATGTTGGGTGAGATGTCTAAATAAAATATAATTAAGAGTTAGACTTAAATTTAATTTGTTACTAATGCAATGCATGCTAGTTGACTCGATGAAATGCTTAAATCAACATTTAGCAGTTTTAAAATCAGGCTTACTTCTTAAAATCGTTAGAATTTCTATATAAGCCTAAAAGTTTTTAAAATTTAGTTAAAGTAGAAATAGTTTATGACCGTACCCTCATGAGCCTCCAATTGGGTTCCAGGCTAAATCAAAATCGACATGCAAGAGCGTAAAAAAAACTACTAAAAGCATGCGGGTCCTTAATCGAAATCAACATCAAGCAATTAACATTTAATTAAATCAATTAAATTAAAACTCAAATTGAAATTCCATAGGCAAGTGCCTTTTAATAATACAACCCAGGGTCTGCATGAAAAGTAAAGTGGCCGGGCACCACTGACTACAACTCGGATTCTATTCCTAAGACTCAAGTGACTTTGAGAAGGGGTCTTCTCGTTCTTCGCTTCTTCGTCCTTCTTAGAACTCCTTGGATCGTCGGGTTCATGTATCCAAATGAAAAGAAACTCCCCCTGAATAGGGGTGTTATCTTTTCTCTTTAGATACTTTAAAAGTATCCTAACTTAGGCTTCCAAATGGAGGAGGACTCTCCCCTAAGGGATGTCCTCTCTTCTTTGGAATCTAAGTAGGATATGTAATCCCATCTCAAAGCACTTTAAACATTACAACTCAATTATATTTAAATTACATCAATTAAAATTAAAAATATAGACTCGATCCTGCAGGTTATCCTACTAATCAACAGTTATATTTACATCCCAAGCAGTTAATATATTGAAAATTAAAAATGCTCAAACCAGCCACACTTGGCCATGCTCTTTTTGATATAAAGGGGGACTTAAGCAGTTTTATGGAGCACCTCTGTAATTTAATAATTATGATTTTGCCCCCTTTAATTTTAAATGTCCTGTATGAACATGGCCACCTGTATAAGATTAAATTAGTATAAATCATCCCTATCCTAAGGGTAGATCTAACGCACAATCATTTATATCACAGAATGCTGAAATTTAAATAAACAAACACATCAATTCTACTACTAGCAAACAGCATGCAGTAAAAGCTCGAAAACCCAGCACACAGCAGAAAAGTAAACACCGGCCTAGCCTAAGACTAGAGTTGGTTGTCCTAGAAAATCATCTAAAGTGTGTGAGGTAGGCTGTGTAGTTTTGATATGTCCTAAATAGGCACTTGATTGAAGTTGCTTGATGTTCTAGTTGGTTAAAGGCTTAAGGAAGTTTTAATTTGAATTTAAATCTTAATGACTTGAAATTGATTTTAAACTTGATTTTGATTATTTGTTGGATACCACCTTTGTTGCACACCGAGGCCGTGAAGTTTATTTCACCTTCATTGGGGCTAATTTAATAGCCTCGTAGGCCTGCGTTACTCAGTGGTACCCAGTATGATTAAATAATTTGAGTTTGATTAATATTTGAAGGCTGATTAATTCTTAATTAAGGTTGGTTGGTTGCTGGTTTTAATGTTGATTTAAGATTTTCTGGAATTTTTAATGATTTGTTGAATTTTATCATTTTCTGGATTATTTTAATGATTTAATTCAAGGGTCGAAAGTTGACTTTTTGATTTAAAGTGTTTTTTGAAAAGTTAATATTTTATTAAAATACTAGACCTTAATACGATCAGTTAGACAGTAAGTACGCTGACATTAGATTTTTCTACATTTTATTACGAAGGTTTGAAGTTTTGACTAGATTTTGAACTAAGTTTGACCAAAAGTTGACTTTTTTAAAATTAATTGATTTCTGGAAACTTAATATTTTTAATAAATATTAGACCTTAAGATGAGTTGTATGCCTTTGAGTTTGCTCAATTTGGAGTTTATTCGAATTAGTTATGAATTTTTGAAGTTTTAAGTATTTATTGAATTTTTTTAAAATTGTTTAATTAAAGCCATTTTTGTGATTTGAATCCAAATGACCTCTAAACTCCTTGAAATCAACTCCAAAGGTCAGGAATGACCTAAGGAGTGATCTCCAAGTGTTTGAAATTTTTTTGGAATTTTTAACTATTTTTAATTAATTAAATTAATTAATTATTATATTTCAATTAAACTTAAATTAAATTTAATTTTGAAGTCCAGTCAAGGGTCTTTTATTTTTCTTTGATTAAGGATTCAATTCTGGTCAGTTTGAGGTATTATATGTAATTTTTAGATTTAAATTTGATTTATTATATTTTCTGGAAGGTTTAAGGGTTTAATTAAGGGCTAATTTTGATTAAGTTGATTAAGGGGCTTAATAACTTCAAAATTCAGTGGGAATTTTCCTATGAGCTAATCATGTCACTATGTTCAAATGTTCAATGTTTCAAGTCTATAGGATGTTTATCCTAATTAATGAAATTATTCTAAATTCTCTAAGCAAAGTCCTTAATTATTATCCTTAATGATGTCACTAGGTTAATGGGCTTTAAATCAATATTCCTAACCCTTGGACACTAATTACAATCACACCAACATAATCAATCATGAATAGAATGAAAATGTCCTAATGCTCTATGGAAGGATTTTATAGTAAATTATTAAAGTTATAGGCTACACAATTATCTATAACTTTAATGATTAACCATAAAGAAATGAACATATCAGATTGGATTAAAGTCATTTGAAGATGTAGGGAGCATCTTCAAATCATACCTAACCCAATTTGATATCACAACTATGCATGGTTTAACAAATATGAATATAGATCCAAACACTCTTAATACCAAAATTTCTTGAACCATGCATAATAATGACTTAGATATATTTTTCAGTGATAGAGAGTTTGTTACTAATTCCATAGAGCCCTAGTATGCATGAATTGGACTTAAATTGAATGAATTATGAATTTTCAAAAATAAAGATCAAATTGTGATCAAGATCTTTGTAAATTCATAAACCAGTTGAGATTGAGATTGCATCAAATGATCTTAGGAAAATTAGAGAAGCACAATCACAGGCCCTAAAATACCTCTGCCAAGTTTCAAGTCAAAATAATTTAAAAATATTAATTTAAAAATAAAATAAAGTTTTCTGAATAATTAAAATAATTAATAGAAAATTACTCAAAATAATTTTATTTTATTTTTAAAATAAAATACATGTGAATACGAACAAAACGAACCCAAGAACTTTAAAAATTGTTGAAAAAATGAATTTTCTACAATTTTTTAAAGTTCTAGCAATTTTTTGGATTTATTTTGAGGGTTTTAATCATCCGGTCAAACGGCGGCGCTGACCGGACACGCGACGGGAGAGGATTTGATCAAGGGGATGGTGGCGGTCAAGCGGGCCCCGTTTACTTAAATGAGTCAGCAAGATCTCAGGCAGTTGGATCTAATAATCGTAGATCTGATGGTATAGATCAATTCTGCTGTTAAGTTCCATTAAGAATGATCCAACGGTCAATTGCAATCCCACGATTTAGTTTAACGGTCTGGATTCTGTCGGATGAAGAATTGATCAACCCGCGGTTCTGAAAGATTGAACCGGACCGCGGATCTCATCCGATCAAAACTGTTGATCTCTAAATGATTGATCCAATGGCTGCTGGATCATCTTCCCTGCCTTGCTAAACCGAGAACCCTAAAGCCATTTTTTGGTTTTGTTCTCTTAATACAGTGTATTAGATAGCTTAAAACTTTGAACAGAGATTACATATGATCTAAGAAAGAATGTGGAAGTGTTTCTCAGCTATTTGATGCAATCAATAAGATGTTTTTTAAGAACCTAGATAATAACCTAGGGTTTAAGATATACCTTGAATTAGATGGCGGTTTGATGAGTTCAAGATATGGTTGAGCTTGTAGGCTATCCGCGCTCAAATTCCTTGAAGACCTCAAACCAGGAGGAAGCTTCTATGGGGATTTTGATCAGCTAGGACGAACCTAGCTTCGGTTTGCCATCAAACTCGTCGCCGGCGACAACCCAATGCCAGGAAATGACTAGATAGAGGTTAAGGAACCCTTGGGGGTGTAAAATGAAAAGCCAGACACTCTGTATATGGACTACGATGGGGGATCTGCTCTAATGAGCTCTCTCGTGCCTATTGCCCCTATTCAGCTATTGGAGCCAACAGTGATGGCTGGGATCGATCAGGTGAGTTCCCTGGATGAATGCCAGCTGTCCCAAGCCGTTAGGAAGCAGTGAGGCACACTGCCTAGAGGAAAATGACCTTGAGCCACTCTCACATGGAGGTGACCACTAAAGGTGGTTAGGGTCGGGTTGGAGGCATACCAGGAGCTGGGTTGGGTCTGGCTGGATCTGGGGAAGCTTCTGAAATTGGTTCCAAAGGCTGGATGGGCCTAGGTTTGGTTGGGCAAGGCTCAAAGGATCGGGTTGACCATTTAACTCCATTTCATGCATTGGGTTGACTATTTGACCAGTCAATTGGTCCAAGCTGCTGAGGTGGAGTCCAAGTAGATTAGAGAAATTTATATGAAGGTTTGAAAGTAATGCAAATGCATGTGATGGGGGTTTGAATGAAGGTTGACTTCATGAGTTCATTCCTGATGCTGGAGTTGACTGTTTGACCAGTCAAGCTGGTCAACAGTGCTGAGGTGGCATGTAAAAGACCTCAAAAACTAGTTGAATTGAATATCAAAGGTTGAAAAGGATTTGATACCTATGGGTTAAAGCAAGAGCACTTAGGGTTTTGAACATGTTTTATTGAGTTGACCAAGTCAAACTCAATGTGATTTGACTTGAGGTGGGTTTAAAAGTATTCAAGGCATTGATTGATGTAGGTTTGAAGATTTGAAAGGCTTCAAATGAATGTTTGAAGGAATTTGACCCAAATGGGTCACATTTGATTGAACTTGGGCTCCGTTGACCAAGTCAACTGTTGACTGGGTCAAGGGTCAAATCAAGTCTAAATCATTGAAGGGTATGGCCAGGGGAGTTTGATTGAGTCTTGAGTATACTTGAAGTTTGATTTAAATTGAAAGAGCTTAAGGGTTAAACTGGTCAACTGGGTTGACTTGGTCAACCAGGTTGACCCAGAGCCAGGGTCTGGGCTGGATCAATCTCAAATGATATAAGGAGCCTGGTAGATGTGTTTCAGGAGTTTAAATAGGTTATTTGGATCAAATGACCCATTTAGACCTTTAATGGGCATAATGGGTCAACTAGGTTGACCCAGAGTCAGGGATTGGGTTCAATCAATTCAGAATGATATTCTGAGTCTACTGGTGGTGGTCTCAAAGTCTGGGGAGGTCATTTGGTCAAAATGACTTATTTGGGCCTTTAATGGGCCTTTTAGGTCAACCCTAGTTGACTTGGTCAACCAGGTGGGTCCAGGGTCTAGAAATGGGCTCAACAAATTTGGTTTAACATTTGGAGACCAATGGAGGTGGTCCCAAGGTCTGAGGAGGTCATTTGGTCAAAATGACCTGTTTTGACCTTAAAGGGCTTATTTGGTCAACCTGGTTGACTTGGTCAACCAAATTGACCCAGGGGCTAGTTTTAGGTTCAATAGATTGGGTTTGATATTTGAAACTTCTTGGAGGTGGTTCCAAGCAATTTGGAGATCATTTGATTTAAAATTTGCATTTGAACCCCTAAGGGGTATTTTGGTCATTTTGACCCTTGGTCAACTGGGGGCCAAATTGAATCCAAAAAAATGCAGTTTATTGCTCAATATGTCATAATCAAGGTCTAGAAGTGATTTGAAGCTTTGGAGAAAGCTCCAGGATCAAAATCCACTGGGTGGCAAGTCTAGTGGCATAGATGTAAATATTTGAAGGTTTTATAGCCTTTGGATTTCAATTCAGTCTGGGGTTAGAGACCTCAGAATGAGCTCAAATTTGGAGGGTTGCCTGTAGAGACATGTAACATCAGTGTGGAACTTCTAGATTATGAATCAGAGGTCACTTGATAGGGTTTTGAAATGTTCAAAGATTCACTGGAAAAGGCTTTTAGGACTTAGACCTTCAGCCTTGGAATTGAGTCTGGAAATCTGGATTTAAATTGGAATTTAAATTTGAATGATTGGATTTTAATTACCCAAATCATTTATGATCATTTAGAGATCATAAGTGATAGGATAGGATTAAAGCTTGATCAAAGGTATAATCAAGGTTTGTACTAGAGTTTGGATTTTGAACTGGATTAAATTCTGGATTTTGCTCAAGGTTTGAATTGAGGATATGGGTTAAAGTCTGGGTTGGTCTAGAGTTTGAATAGATTTGAGTTCTGGATAGATCTAAGTTCTAGGAGGATCCTAGGATCTAGATTAATCTAGGGAAATCCTAGGGTCCAGAGTAGATCCTAGGGACTGAAGTCTAGGAAGATCCTAGAGTTTAGGAAACCCTAAGGTCTAGGATCTAGAAGATTCTTAGGATCTAGAATAGATCCTAAAGTCTGAATTCTAGGAAGATCCTAAGGTCTAGATTGTTCTTAAGTTGTGTTGATCTGGGGTTAGGATTGATCAGGGGTCTGGATTGAAATTAAAGTTTGGATTGATCTAAGATCAGATTGATCCTAGGTTCAAGATTAATCCTAAGGATTCGAAAGATCCTAAGGTCTAGATTGGTCCTACTGACCTCATACAAAAATGAGGTCAACAAGCTTAACCCGAGAGTGGAGCTTTTTTGGTGGAGAATGAGTAAGTTTGCCATTCCTACAAATGAGTTTCTTAAATATAGAAGGCTAAGTCAAAATGGCTTATGTCTAAGAGGATGTTAAGAAGTGGAAAGCTATGCTCATATTGTGGTTCATTCTAAATTCATGAAGGAGATCATTCTCAAGTTGAATCAATGGGGATTCTACATTCCCATATTTCAGTCATTGGAAAGTTGCTTGAAAGAACTTACAAGACATTCGATTCGATTTTCTAACATGGTGAGAATGTACTGTACAGCAGTTTCTCTATCCTGGAAAAATAGAAATGATCTTGTACACGGGAAGATCGCTCCTCCAACTTTGCTGGTGGTAGCAAATGTTCTGTTCTTGTAAACAGAAATTGTATCCAATACTAGATAGCTGGGGAATTAATCTTCTAAGGGAGTTTACTAAAGTTTTGCACCCTCCATCGCTAGGTTGATCAAAATCAATGTGGATGCATCTTTGTTGGAATCTAATCAAGGTGGGATGGGAGGTGTGTTTAGAGATCATAAAGGGAGGTTGTTGTTGGCATTTGGGAAGAAGGTAGTTCACTGGGATGTCTCCCAACTGGAGTTGGCGGCTATTTTGGCAATAAAGAAATTCATACAAGCTTGGATGATGGATAGTAAAGGAGTTATAATTGAAGGAGATAATATAAATATTATCAATTTCATTCAAGAATCTTTGAAGAAGTCAAAGTGGCATTTCAACACTAGGAGTACAAAGGATTTATTCTTTCTAAATGATTTCAATAAAGTTTTTTTCAATCATGTTCATAGAGAATGTAGCAAGGTAGCCAATGTTTGTGCTACTCTGGCATTACAGGATAGTTTCTATTTAGATAGTTTTTCTTTTGCCAGTATTCCTTCTAATTTGTCTAGTTTGTTAAAGAAGGAATGTGAGCCTTCTATTTCCATGTAATTAGTTTATATCTTTAATGCAATTTGCAATTTCTCAAAAAAAAAAAAAAGTTGAGAGTTTGAAATAAGCATGGTGGGTGAGTTGACTAACTTTCATGGGTTTAGTGTAAAATAAAGAGAAGATGGTACCTTTCTTAGTCAAACAAAGTATATTAAAGAAATTTTCTATGGAAGGTAGTAAGAAAATGAACACACCAATGTGCCCAATCAGCTAGTTAGACAAGGATATAGATGATAAATTTGTTGACTAAAAGAAATATAGAGGGATTATAGGATCACTACTTTACCTAACTATTTGTAGACCACATCATATTTAGTTTTTATTTGCATTAAGTTTTAAGCTGACCCTAAGGCATCCCACATGACTATCTTTAAGAGAATTTTAAGGTATCTTATAGGCACCAAAAACTTAGGCATATGGTATCCTATGAATAGCTTTACTTTTGATATTATAGTATATTCAGATTCAAATTTTGTTAGGTGCAGAGTAGACAAGAAAAGTATATCTAAAACTTGCCAATTTATAGGACAATCTTTAGTTTTTTGGTGTAGTATAAAATAAAATTCTATAGCCCTGTCCACCGCTAAAGCGAGCATATAGCTGTAGGAATCTATGTTGCACAAAATAGATCCTTGACTTTAGACTATCGTAGGAGCAATCCCTATTATGTGTGATAATACTAGTGCAATTTATATTTCTATGAATCTAATTCAACATTCATGCACTAAGCACATAGATATTAAACATATCTTCATTAGGGATCATGTAACCAAGGGTGATGTAGAACTACAACATGTTGATACTGAAAACTAATTGGCAGGTATATTTACCAAATCCCTAAATTTTGATATATTTAGCACACTTAAGACTAGACATAGTTTTATTAACAATAATGGTTTAAAACATTAGGGTAGTAGTATGTTAAGTTTTGCTTGTATGTTCGTTTGTTAATGTGTGTTTGAAGTGTTTCTATTTGTTTATATTTATTTTTTGTTATATGATTTATTAATTATGAAAATATTTGCTTGTAGAATTGACCCTAATCATCACAAATACTCAAAAAATTTTCACTCACATTGTACTACGATATAACTTTTTGTATTGTATGATTAATGTTAGTCAGCACATCATTACCATTCATTTTATCCAATGGACTAGATTTGAATAATTATTTTTCTTCATATTTTACATACCATTATTCATATTATATGATACACATGACAATGACTATTGGGATGATTTTAAATTTGATCAATATGATCCTTTATTTGTATTGTTTGAAAACCTAATCATACTGGATGATCAATTCAGTCAAAGATCATACAGATGACTCCTCAGGCTAAATATATTTATGAAGATCATCCAGTATGATTCCCATGTTATACTATATGAGTTGACTACTTTTTAAACAATTCAGATAGGGTAATTTATTTTCTTGTGATTGTACTATATGATTATGATCATATTGTATAATCAATTGAGCCTATTTACGGAGAGAGAAATCTCATAATTCTATCACATCACTTCTTTAAGCCTCTCTTCTTTTAAGCTTTCAAGTCCCTCAATTATCTATATTTAGTTGTCTATATGGTTAGTGTCAAAAGAACCTAACTTTTTTAAGGGAATTCTTCACATCATCTAGTTAATGATAGGTTTAAATCAATAGAGGATGAAGCCACCTATCACAAGTACAAGGCCACCACCATCACACCCTCCATGGTCTTAAACTAATAAATTTTGAATTATCAGGTACTAGACCTATTTGTAGACACCATATTACAATTTTTTTGGAATTGTTTCAATGGGGAAAAAGGGAATATGCTTAGGTCCGTGTTCGTGTGGCCTTAGACAAGCAACTTCCTTTTAGTGGCTGGGTGGAAGGAGTGGAAGGTCATATCTTTCAGAAAATTGAGTATGAAAAAATGAATACATTTTGTTTCAAATGTGGTAGGATTGGCCACTTTATCAGTGACTGCAATATGAAGGATAATGTTTCTGATAGTAAATAAGGAGATGAAGTTACTACAGCTTGTTTATCTCATGGCTCGTGTGAGCCTTATGAGGTGGATAATGGTCATTCCTATGGACCATGGGTGCATGTGAACTATGGAAGAAGGAGTAAAGCTGTTGTCATTAGCTAAAAAGAGAATAGGGGAAATGGTTTTGTGAAGAATGTTGCTCCAAAAAAAGTTCCATCTTATGTTAAGAAAGCAGCTGTCAGCAGTTCTCAATCAACTGGTTTGGAAGTGTCTTGTACTACCATGGTTGCTGCTGAGGCCAATCAGGAGAAGGGAGTAGGTATAGTTGATGTTATACCTGTTTCTAATATGTTACGGGATAAAGAAGTATTGAAGACTAAAGTAGATGCACAAGATAACCTGAAGAATAATGAAGAAGTACCTGTATCAATTGTGTTGCCTGAGGTAATATCCAATGTTGTGGTTACTGATATTCCTACAGATGCCAATGTGTTAAAGGTATTGAAGAATTTCTAAGAAGAAGGTGATTCCTTAAAATGTCTATACCTTGTTGATTCTAGTGTGGAAGGTCTGGAAGATGGATAAGTTTTGGTTGCTGAGTTGAAGATGGAGAAACCTGGGAAAGATCAGATCGTTCATGTTCCTGAGTTGGCAACATTCAAATTATATAAAGAACTCAAGTCATTAAGCGTGGCCAATTCTATCTCTCGCAATAGAAGAGGTGGTTTGTTGATTAAAGATGGTGGTGGGAGCAATCCCAGCTCAAAAAATAAAAATAAATGACATCCATTATATTTTGGAATTGTAGAGGGGCAAGGAAGATTGAAGCCTCTTGTTATTTGAAGGAGGTTGTAAAAGATTTTGATACGTTTTTTGTTGGGCTTGTGGAGACTAAGATCTCTTCTTTGAATAAATATGATTTCAATAAATTTATCGAAGATAATTGGGATTATTTTTTGTTTCCTTCAGAAGGACTTTCTTGTGGCATTATGGTTTGCTGGAGGACTGATGTGGCTTCTTTCTCTGTTATTCATGCTTCTTCTCAAGTGGTAGCTGGGGAGCTTAATATTACTAGCAGAGGACTGTGGTTGGTTGCTACCGTTTATGGTAGTAAAGATCTGCATAAGAGAAGATTATTGTGGAAGAATTTGGAAACTATTTCAGGGAGAGACCTTCCATCTATTGTTGGAGGAGACTTTAATTGTATTTTGTCACAAGATAATAAAAGAGCGGGAAAGAAATTTGTTTTTTCCCAAGGGCCGCAGGACATGACTAAGTTCATGAGCAAGTGTGACTTTCATGATATTGGGTTTAGTGGTCCAAAGTTTACTTGGTGTAACAACAAAATTGGTGGATTACGTATTTTTGAGAGGTTGGACCGGTGCCTGTTGAACTCACCAGCTTTGGAAGCTATACAGTTGGTGTCGGTAAAACACTTGGCAAGGATTGCTTTCGATTATTCCTCAGTTTTGATTAAAGTTGTTCCTACTGCTGTTGAGAGAAACAAATTTGTCAAGTTTGAAGATGTGTGGGCCTCCTTCCTAGAATCAGCAGCAATTGTGTTAAAATCTTGGAGTAAAAGAGTGCAAGGAGATGCTGACCAGATGTTAAATGTAAAGTTTAGAAGAACTTTAATGGCTTTATTTTTTTGGAGTAGAGCCAAGCATCAAAACCTCTCAGTTTTGAAGGATCAATTGAAGAGGGAGATTCTAGAATTCTAAGAAGAAGAGGCTATGTTTGGTAGCCTCCCTGAGGATAAACTTTGCTTGTTAAAAGCTAAAGTACTTGAATTCAACTCTTCTCTTGGGCGGCTAAATACATGGTGGAGGCAAAGAGCTAAAGTGAAGTGGATTGAAGAAGGTGATTCCAACTCAAAGTTCTTCCACTCGTTTGCTATGGCTAGATGGAATATGAATTGGATCAACCAAATCAAAAATAGCAATGGCTTGTTGGTGGAAGATCAATATCAAATAGAGGATGTCTTCTTTGAATTTTTTAAAGGCAAATGGCAAAGGAGGACTTGCATTCTTAAGGGATGGCTTGCCCCGTCCAAAATTCTAGAAGAAGCTAATAGAAACGCCTTGGAGGAGGTATTCTCTTATGCTGAGCTGGAGCATGTGGTCAAACAACTGGAGCTGAACTTAGCACCAGGTATTGATGGCATTACTTACTCTTTTATAAAGAATTTTTGGTATATTATCAAAAAAGATGTTTGGGATGCCATTAATGTGTTCTTTATCTCGGGGAAAATGTGCTCTGGTTGGAAGGATATTTGTGTGGTGCTGATCCCTAAAGTGAAGGTCCCACTAACCACTTCCAATTATCAGCCTATTAGTCTTTGCTTATCTATTTATAAAATTGTTGCTAAAATGCTTCTGAATAGGCTGAATCGTATCATTCCCAACATCATTTCTGAAGATCAATCTGCCTTTGTCAAAGGTAGATCTTTATCTAATCATATTTTGCTTGCTCAAGAGATTTTCAACAAGTTCAAGTGCTCTAAATCTAAGTAAAGGCTCATGGCTATACAAATTGATATAGAGCAGGCTTATGATAGTATGAGCTGGGATACTTTAAAGCATGTTTTACAGTACTTTGGGTTTCCAATTAACTTCTCCAATTTGTTGCATGAATGTGTTACTAATCCTAGATTTTCAATTATGGTCAATGGCAATCATTCTAATTGGATAGAGGCTAAAAGTGGGTTTAGACAAGGTTGTCCCTTGTCTCCTTATCTTTTCATCCTATGTTCTCAATTGCTTTCTAATGCTTTCAAGAAAAGAGGAGGGAACATTGGCATTAAAGTGGCTCCAAATGCAGTTAAAGTTTCTCATCTCCTTTATGCCGATGATATCATCATTTTCTCATAAGCTAATCGGAAGAGTGCAAAGAGAGTAAGCAGAATTCTTAGTGACTATTGCTAATGGACAGGTCAAAGGGTGAATAACCAGAAATCTACGATGCTGTCTGGGAAATCAGTCATTAAAAGAAGGAGAATTGCTCTATCTAGACTCTTGGGCTTCAAGGAGGTCCCTGAATTGGTGTACTTGGGTGTTAAGCTGGCTCTAAGAAGACTAATAGTATCAGACTTTCAAAGTGTGATAGAAAATGCTTCGAGTAGATTGAATGTATGGGGTAATAAAGTTATCTCACTTGCAAGAAAAATTCTTCTTGTGAAGATGGCTCTTCTTTCTCTTCCCATTTTTTTATCAACTCATTCATTGATTCCTTTGGGAGTGTTGAATGATCTTGATAGAATGTGAAGAGAATTTTTATGGCATAAGCATGATGGGAGTAAAGGTCTCCATTTTGTTGCATGGGATGTTTTATGCAAATCTAGAAGGGATGGTGGTCAAGGTTTGTAATCAGTTGCTAAAAAAATGGTGCTTTAATGGCTAAGTTTGCTTGGAACATCATCTCTAAGCCAAACTCTCTTCTCAATAAAATTCTTATAGCTAAATCCGGTGATAATATCTGGAATCCTGGAAATAGAGCTTTTCCTCTCCAACATGGAAGATCATTTTACATGGTGCTAAAAGTTTGAAGCTTATTATTAGGTGGAAAGTGAATAATGGCTGTCTCATCAATACCATCAAAGATGTGTGGATTTTTTATAAAAGTTTGGAGAAGTGACCTACATTTGTTGTGAATTTGAGTGAAGAAACAGAACTCCTTTCTGGGTTCATTCGAAATGGTAGTTGGGATGAAACTTTGCTGAAGCAATTTTTCAAAAATACACTGGCTGAGCTGGTAATGGCCGCCTATTCTCCCTGATTTACAAAGAGATTAATTGGAATTGATTCATAAATGATTTTTTGTAAAATAATATCTGCTTTAGCTTCAAGGAAGTTTAATGATGCTAGTGGTGATGATAGGCATTGGAAGTGGATGAGAAGATTGAAATTGAGGCCTCGGGTTGAAGTATTCTGGTGGCGCTTAAACATGAATGCTATTCCTTCAAATTCTTTCCTCATGTATAGAAGACTAGCTGATTTTAATGGTTGTCCTAAAGGATTCAATCAGATTGAAGATGCTGAATATCTTGCAGTAACTTGTTGGAAGCTTGCACAAGTTCGTCTCTCTCTCAGCAAGTGGGGTTTTAATGTGCTAGATTTTGCTTCTCTTGAAGATTGTTATCATGGGATGGAAAAATTGGCTAAATATAATCCTTTTATTGGAATCCTATTTTATTCTATGGTATTTTTTACTTGGAAGAGTAGAAACAAGTTGAAACATGGAGGATCAGAGGATGGCATTGGTTTCATAGCAGCTAATGCATTGAGTTTTGTTGTTGCTTCTTTCAGAATTAATCCTTCTTCAAAAAACTGGGATGTCAACTAGCTGGATCAGCTGTCAAACTCTTCTTGGCATCCCCCTCCTCCCAAATGGATTAAACTAAACATAGATGCTTCTTTGGTAAGCTCTTATAAATCTGGTATAGGGGGAGTATTCAGAGATCACAGAGGTAGATTGTTATGTGTTTTTGGATACAACACATTGCATTGGGACTGTTCGCAACTTGAGCTCTTTTCAATTCTATCTATGAGGAAATTTCTTCAAGTGTGGATGCTTGAAACTAAAGGTATCATTATAGAAGGTGATAACTCTAATGTTATCAAGTTTGTACAAACTTTGATGAATAAAGGGATAGCCGAAGAAGACTTACTAAAGGTGGAAGATTTCAATTTTCTTAAGGAGTTTAGTCAAGTGTTGTTTAATTGTGTGAATAGGAGTTGTAATAAGTTAGCTGATGTTTGTGCTAACCATGTTCTTTCTTTTGATTTTTTTTTTGGGATGACATTTCTTGTAATAATATTCCTCCTTCCTTCATTTCATTGTTAAAGGAGGAATGTGATTGGGGATCAATCACTTAGGTTCTTGTTTCCTTCTATTTCTAATAAATTGCTTCATGCATTTCTTTAAAAAAAAAACATTTCCTTTTCACTTAGAAATGTTATATGAATTGTTTGCAAATAATAAAATTAATTCAAAATGCACTTCACTCCAGTCTTTTGTCTATAGGCCCCCCATAGAAATCAAATACTAGGATTTTCATGAACTTTTGAACATTTCTATCATAGGACTAAAACCCCCAACTTAGCCAGTACATCTGCTTATAATTGGATAAAGGAAAATCTTATACTCAGAAATTGTCCACTAAATTGTCACCTACCCTTAGTCAACACATTAGTCTAAAAAACATGTACCATTTAGCACATCCTTGGGAACACCATTATTCCTAAAGAAAGTGATAGGATCAATATCACACCTCTCTTATTAATTATCACCTATTTTGTAATGATTTGTTTTGAATTCAATGCAACACATGCTTATCCACTACATTCACATCCTTACTAGTATTAGATATCTTAGGGCACATCATAGGCAAAATCAGCACTTGGACATACTATTGCCTACATCCTAGATACAAAATATAGCCTTACGTATCCTACCCCAATGGATCACTTCCCAATCTATTACACCAAAAGCTCCTTCCACCTATTCTTTGGTGATAAACACCATGGGCACAGCCCATAGAGGAGGTGCATGATCTTGATGAGAAAGGGGGAGCACCACCACCTAAGGCATCAACACCAGCTTTTTAGCGACCACCTCCTGACTCATGGGTTAAGAACTATGATTGATTGGAGTTACAACTTAAGACCCACATCCAAGAATCCAAATCACAATGGGATTAATTCAGCATGATGATAATCATGCTTGGTTCTATGATCAATTCTCTTCACTACACCATTACTTCCAGCCATCACCACCACCACCAAATTAGGGTCCCTCTAATGAGTTGTTTGTGATGTTTTATCATTTGTAGTATGTGTTTAGTTGTGCTTTCAGATCTAATCTTTCTTTTTTATTGTACTATCATTTGTTTGTAGTTTCTCTTTTTTTATATCAAAAGTGGGAGTAGTAAATATGTTGGTTATACTATTTCATATTCATTAGTGCAGCTTATGTTATTTGCTTTCAATACTTATTTTGACTGTTATTTATATTTCTCATTATAATAAAAATTAAAAATAAATAAAAAAATTCTCCCTATTTTTAAAAGGAATCATTAAGTAAGGGGGTAAGCTTTATAGGAAGTTAAACTTATAATTCAAATCAATAATATTTGCCATCAAATAAAAGGGGGAGATCATTACAATTTGGGAGCTTGACCTTAAATTTTGATGATTATAAATATTATTAAATGTTTATTTAGTTTCTCCTACTTTATATATTGCATATTTATTGTGTGCATCACTAATATTTCAGGTTCATCACACACAAATCTTTGTCAAAATATAAGAGCTCAAGAAAGTGTTGCATAGGTTTGACTTATTCTAAAAATGTTTGTAATTTAACTTTTTTCATGAGTTAAAAGTTGTAATAGGTGTATGTAGGGTTAGCAACCACGCACAAACACACACATGGGATAATGTAATTAAATAATTAAATATTACAACTCAAGCTCACGAGTTCATATTTTTGGTGATAATAAACATTGGGGTTCACATATTTATGTCTCATAGTATTTGCATTCAATATTTGATTGTGTGTGTACTAACATTTCAGGAATAATATGCACCATCCAATGAAGATTCAGGACTCAAGATTGGGTGGAATAGGCTATAATGAAAGAGGCTATAATTTTCATTTATTTATTTTTAGTTTCTTGAGTCAAGTCCTGTAAGGTTGTATGCGAGCCTAATGACCATGCACACACATAGGTGGAGAAATAATAATGTAAAATATTTTGATTTTTTTAACATCATACTATACGATTTGGTGTTACAGAAATTAATTAAAATATTTTATTTTTTAAAAAGGATAAATTTTAAATATAACTAATCATACAGTACGAACACCACATCGTACTAGACAATATGTTATAATTAGAAACCCCACTATTTATTAAATTAGGTAGAAATTTGAATTAAAAATATTGCTATAATTATACTGTATGATCTTGATTGTACGGTACGATGTGTATAATCTTACCTAAATTAATCCTGTGATTAGTCAATCAAATCTTCTTAATTTTGATATTTTGATTGTATTGTATGAACTGAATTATATTGTACAATCCATAAAGATGATATTTAGTCATCCCATGATTCATCCTAGATGATCTAAAGGTTGATTGAACTAATCGTATGGTACGATCCTGCAATCGTACTGTAGGATCTTCGACAGCTGAATTAAAATTTTAGGGTTTTTTTTTAGCCCTCTATTCAAGCTTTCTCCAAAGTCTTTGTATGTGTCTTTGGCATACATTGAGTCATTTTTCTTCTAGAGAAAACTTGAAGAGAGAGCCATGAAAGGGAGAGAGGAAAGGGTGGAGTTTGAGAGGGAGAAGATCCTTGGAGGGGGTTTCAAGGGAGTGTTGAGGGGATTTCACACGGTTGCTCCAGCAAGTATGCACCTTGGTAGCACCATTATCAAGGTTTGTCTTGAGGAAAGTTTTGGAAAGAAGAAGATCTTTTTAGTGTCGAAGGACCAAGCTACACCACCGCACCGGGGAATGTGAAAGTGATTTGAAGTTCTCTGCCTGTGAAAGGATTACGGTCCCATATCGGGGAAGAGATTTTATATGGGCTTCTACTCCTAGCTGTAGGGGATAAAGGAGAGTCACTAAAGGTTTAGTGCAATACCTGGAACAGAGGGTTTCGGGGAGTGGACATAGGTCAGGTTGGATTGAACCACTATAAGTTCTGGTGTGTTCGTTCTTATTATTTTTCACACTTTACTTTTTCTATAATTAACTGCATGGGTGAAATCTATGATTAATATTTTTATTATTGAATTAATTTACTTTCGCTATAAGATATAAAATGATTTTTTTTTTTGTTAAAGAAGTTTTTAAATTACCAATTCACCCCCCCCCCTCTTGGTTAGCCTTGGACTAGCTCTATAAGGTCTAACAATCTTCACGAACTTTCATTTAATTTTTTGAAGATCATATTGGACAACCTTAATCATACTGTATGATATATGTAATTATAAAGTAATTAAAATATTTAATAAAATAAGATTAAATTATAAAAGGTTATAACTAATTGCACTATACTTCTACAACATCGTACATGACAATTAGCTATATTTGGTATCTTCATCATAATTTAAATTAGATAATTTGGATTTTGAAATTTATTTTTATTATATTATATGAATTAGTTCATACTATACGATGTTTATAAACCTTATCTAATTTAATCCCTATGATAAAGTAGTCAAATCAAGATTAAGTAAGATTGATGATCTTATTATTTGTTCTTTATCGTACTGGATGATCTGTAGAGTGACCATCTAGATATAATTAATCATCCTGGGGTTTGTCATGTATGAACTTCATTTGATTGGGTTAATCATACTAGATGATCTTAGATCATACAGTAGATGATGAACTAATCATAGTATATGATAGGAGTATCATATTATACGAACATAACCAGTAGAATTAAAAAACTAGGTTTTTTATGCCCTCTCTAAAAACTCTTGTTATAACCTTAGCAAGGGACATTTTGTAGTCAAAGGTTTGTTTCTACTATGAGAGTGTTTGAAGATAGAGCATTAAGCAATGGACAGAAAACCTGATATTGTATGAGAGGGAAAAAAGGCTTATGGGATTAGAGGGAGTGTGGGAGGGGTTTCCACATGATTTCTCTAGCCAAATTGCACCTGAGTTCCTCTGGGTGTGTTGATATTTGTCTTGAGGGAAGATCTTTGAAGAAGCTTTTGGTGTTAAAGGCCATTGGCTACTCTGCCACACCGAGGAGGTGAAAAGATTTTGGCTACTCCGCCACACTGACGAGGTGAAAGGGATTTCAGCTAAACTGCCGCACCAAGGAGGTTAAAGGGATATCAGCTACTCCGCTACATTGAGGATGTGAATGGGATTCCAAAGACTCCACCGCATCGAGGAGGTTAAAGGAGAGATTCTTTGAGAGAGAAGAGTTTGTATAAGTTTCTCTGTTTAGCTGTGGATTGAAGGAGAGTCATTATTGATTAGTGTATAACCCGAAGAGAGAAACTTCAGGGAGTAGACATAGGTCAAGTTGACCAAACTACTATAAAAATTGATTTGCATTATTTTTCCTTTTCGCATTTATTTTCTATAGTTTTACTTTCCTATATATTTATTTTTCTATAATTTGGGTTAAGTTTAATTATTATTATGAAACAAAAATCATTGTGGTTGATAGGGATTTAAATTTATTTTTGAAAGATATAAAAAATTTAAAAAAAGAAAAAAAATATTATTTATTTTTTCTATAAAATCAAAAACATAAAAAGTTTAATTTTTGTTTTTGCTTGTTATTTAGAGTTGTGATTTTGTTTATCAAAACACTTGCACCTTAATATTTAATTTTGATTTTAGTCAAGAAGAGTTTTGAAAATAATTTTAAATCACCCATTCACCCCACCCACTCTTGGTGTGTTATTTTAACATTCAATTAATTTTATAGTCAACTATTAAACTTTCAAAATCTCCAAAACTAGGAACCCACAACCTATTCTTAGAAAAAATAATACTAGAATCAGACAATCAAAATTTTGATTTCTTGCTAGACTTAATATGATTAGTTAATTTCAGATACTCTATTTCTAACCTTTGAGATTCTTAAATCCTTTCTTATTGAGGCGTTTTGACAATCATCTATGTCAAAATACCAGAATTCTAATTAACAGGTGCATTCATTTTTAACTCTAATATTTTAATATCATGAATTAGATGATCATTAGAGGTAAGTAGAAGACTCAACATTCCTGAAGACTTCTTACTCAGAATGTTTGCTATAATATTTGCCTTATCAGGCTAATATTGAATAGTTAAATCACAATCTTTGATTAGTTCAAGCCACCTCCTTTGCCTTAGTTTTAGAACCTTCTTAGTGAATATATACCTTAAACTCTAGTGTGAAAGATCATGAAGGTTGTTAAACCTTCAGGAACTAGCCCGAGGCTCACCAAGAGGGGGTGATTTGATAATTTTAAGAAATTTTTTCAAATTTCAAAATAATAATGACAATATTTTTGAAAATGTTTTCATAAATTGAAAATACCAAATTTTAATTGATTGCAAAAGCGAACGAGTTTATCAAAAATATTGATTTAATTGTGATGATATTTTGATTTATGAAAAGAAATGATAATCACTAATTTTTCCAAGTAGTTATAACATAAATAAAATGCAGGAGAAATAAAAGTGCAAAAAGAAAAAAAATACACCATAGATTTTTATAGTGGTTCGGTCAACCTTGACCAACATCCACTCGTTGGAGTCATCTGCTCCAAGTATTACATTAACACTAAGTGACTCTCTTTTTGCTCCCACAATAAGGTGGAGAAGCCCTTACAGACTCACTTTCACTAAACCTGATGTGGCAGAGTGCTAGATGCAATGTCACCCTCTCGGTGATGGCAGCGGACTTTTACACATTTTTCTCCCTCCTGGAGAAGATAGTGAACTTCAGCACCTTTTTCTCCCTCCTAGAGAAGGTAGAGTACCTCAGCTCCTTTTTCTCCCTCCTGGAGAAGGCAGAGTACCTTGAGGACATGACTTAGAAGCCTCTCTCCCAAGAGAGCTTTCAAAGACACACCAAGGCCATAAGAGGAGCAAGGGTTTAACAAGCCCAGAGCAACCGTGTGATCCCCTCACACACCCTCTACCTTATGCTCAACCTCACCTTCTCCTTCCTCTCAAACCCTAGTTTTCTTCCAAAGCTCCTATCTCAGAGTTCCTTCAGCAATCACACACTCCTCTAAAAGTTCATGAGCGCTGCAAAACCCTATAGAACTAGCTCGAGGCTAACTAAGAGGGGGGTGAATTGGTGTTTTAAATATTCTTATATAAAAATAAAAATCCTTTTATCCTTTTTAAATATTTTAAAATAAATAATAATCCTTGATGCGGAAGAAAATATAATTTAATGATAATAACACAATAAGATATTTCAACCATAAAATAAATCACAGAAAAGTGTAGAAATAAAATGTGAAAAAATTAATAAGAAAGAACACACCAAATTTTATAGTGGTTCAGTCAAATCTGACATACGTCCACTCCCTAAAAATCTCCTTTCTAGGAATTGCACTAATCAGTTAATGTCTCTCCTTTTACTCCCATAGCAAGGCGGAGAATCCCTTACAAAATCTCTTCCACCAACTTGGTGCGGTAGAGGACCGTAATCCTTTCACAAGTAGAGAACCTCAAATCTCTTTCACCTTCCCCAATGTAGTAGAGTAGCCGGATCCTTTAACACCAAAGAGATCTGCTTCTTCCCAAAAAAATCCCTCAAGACCAACCTTGAATCCGATGGTACTAAGGTGCAAGCTTGCCGGAGCAACCGTGTGAAACCCCCTCCACACTCCCTTGAAACCCCCTGCAAGGATCTTCTCCCTCTCAAAATCCACCCTTTCCTCTCTCCCCTTCAAGGCTCTCTCTTCAAGTTTTCTTTAGAAGGAAAATGACTCAATGCTTGCTAAAGACACTTACAATGTCTTTGGAGAAAGCTTAAATAGAGGGCTTTAAAAAATTGTAGAAATTTAATTCTGGTGGCAAAGATCATCCAGGATGATCCTCAGATTGTCCTATACATTTAGTATAAAATAGTCCTTCCACCCTAGTATGATCAGCAATGACCTGTACGATCGATTCAAGTGTTTGTACAGATTGTTCAGTATGATTATGCGATTGTCCGGGATAATTAGTTCAAGATACTATATTAATCATCATGTACAGTATGGGATGATGGCGGTGATTTAAATATCATCTCACAAATTATTCTGGACGTCTAATATGATCGCCTGTACGATTAGAGGAAATTTATAGTTTTGTATTGGACAATTAGAAAAAAAAATTATGTTGGTAAATATCATCCAGTATGATATACAGATCGTTTAGGAAGATCAGATTGACTAATTTAATCATAATTAGTTCCCTAATCACAAGATCAATTTAGGTATGATTGACATTGATCATCCAGTATGATGTATATCATCTTGGACGATTAGAACAAAATTTGAATCTTAAATCCTTGCCTAAATTATCATTGGCAGCTATTTTTCATGATCATAATGGATTATCCTGGATAATTAAAATCATCCAGTATGATTAGTTCAATGACCTGATCATCCTATATGATCAAAATCATCTAATACGATTAGATCAAAATTAAACTTCTAGTTTTGACTTGATCTCACTCCCTTGAGTGTGTGTGCATAGTCACCAAGGTACAAAACTACCTTTATAGCACTTGACTCAAGAAATCAAAATTATATCAATGAATATTACGGACTCATTACAATATAATCTATTCTACCTAATCTTGAGCTCTGATTCTTCATTGGATGGTGCATGATGTTCCTGAAATGTTAGTATGCACACACAAGTTTAGATTGAAAATACTAGGAGACATAAAGATAAGAGCCATAATGTTTATTATCATCAAAAATATAAACTCGTGAGCTCAATTCACAATAATCTCCCCCTTTTTTATAATGGATTGGCTGAATTTGTAAGCTAAAAGTATTTTCTCCTAATCTCTCCCTCACTAAGATAATTATTTAAAAACAGAAGAAACTAAAATAATTTTCTTTCTTTTTAATTTTTATTTATTTATTTAAAAAAAGAAAATAAAAAGATAAACAAAAAAAATATAATATTACGTAAAAAAAATGCAACAGTATGTTCTTCCCCTTTGACATTATCAAATAGAAGAGGAGCATAGAAAAAATAAAATAAAAAATAAACTAAAGATCAAACGGACCTTGATTAGGTGAAGGTGATGTTTTAGAAGAATCAGTTAGAAATTTCAACAAATTTTCTTGGAATGAGAAAGTTTCCTATTGATTTTATTCAAAAACTGAGTAAGGTATGTATTGACAACGCATAACCCAGAAAGGTCAGAGATTCAGAATTTGTTCATCCAAGCTCAGGTTCCTTAAAGGCTCAACTCTTTTTAAGCAAACATCTAAATCAAGGAACAAATTAGAGAAGAAAATAATAATCTTTTGAAAACACCTTACATGAAATATATCTAATAAAATATTAATGATAAAAGGTGAATCAAAAGTCATGATTTTTAAACTCAAGTATCAAAAATATCAAAAGATATAAGGGTTTTCTCAAGATTTAAGAAATACAAGAAAGGTAAGATAACTTATTATGGGCTCATTTTGTACCTCTTTATTAGTTTTTGGCACACTTTATGCATCTTTTGATTTTTGGTACACTTTGTGCATCTTTTCATTTTGGCGTCATTGCACATCTTTTCAACTTTGGGCTCATTTTGTAACTCTTTTCCTTTTACAAATATGCTACCTTTCTACAATTTTAAAGACTAAAGCAAACTCAATTCAGTGATAAAAATGAACAGCTTGATTAAGAAAATAATGAAGTGGATTCAACAACTTGCAAAAGATCCCTATGAGATAGAAAAAATATAGGGAGATAAAAAAGTTCAATTTTAAAATCCAATTTATAATTTGATGAAGATTTTGAATCAAAAGTGAAATAGCCTCATTAAGAAATGGGATAGAGAGATAAAATCATGAGTTTCTTTCCTTTGACTTATTTTAGAGAAGTCATCCACAACTTACATAAAATTTCAAGAAAATAGGAGGTAAATTTTTCATTTTTTAGAAAAAATGATCTTTAAAAAGTGATTTGATTCTCTAAAGCATATACGAAATAAAATGTGATATATGTGTGTTGATCAGAGAAACTACACAAAAATTTATGGAAAAGAAAGAAAAAGAAAAAATAAAAGATCAAAAATATAAACATAAAAAAACATAAATAAAATACAGAATATAAACACATTTACAACAAATAAAAAACATACATGCATACATAAACAATAAAAATAAATAAACACACAAACAAAACTTCATTTATCAGTATTTTGCTCCTAATCTGATGATTCAAAAGCTTGGTCTGCCTAGGAGATTTTTTGCTTTTTATCATTTGCCCTTATTGCAATTTGCTTATTTTTATCCTTTTTTATTGTAGGAAGAGTTTTTAGATTGGGCACTCATTTTTTATATGTTTGGATTTCATATGCTTATTTTATAGTGGTTCCGTCAAATCTGACCTACATCCACTCTCTGAAAACCTCAATTCTAGGCATTGCACTAATCAATTAGTGTCTCTCCTTTTTCCCCCATAGTAAGGTGAAGAAGCCCTTACAAATCTCTTCCACCAACTAGGTGTGGTAGAGGACCGTAATCCTTTAACAGGCAGAGAACCTTGAATCCCTTTCACCTTCCTCGGTGTGGCAGAGTAGCCAGGTCCTTTGACACCAAAGAGATCTTCTTCTTCCCAAAACTTCCCTCAAGACAAACCTTGAATCTGATGGTACTAAGGTGTAAGCTTGCCAGAGGAACCACATAGAACCCCCTCCAAGGATCTTCTCCCTCTCAATCTCCACCCTTTCCTCTCTCCCTTTCAAGGCTCTCTCTTCAAGTTTTCTCCAGAAGAAAAATTACTTAATGCATGCCAAAGATACTTATAATATCTTTGGAGAAAGCTTAAATAGAGGGCTTAAAAACCCCAAGAAATTCAATTATGGAGGCAAAGATCGTCTTGTATGATTAGTATAAAATAGTCCTTCCAGCCTAGTACGATCAGCAATGACATGTATTTGTACAGATTATCTAGTACGATCCTACGATTGTCCGAGATGATTAGTTCAAGATACTATATTGATCGCCAAGTACGGTATGAGATGATGGGTGGTGATTTAAATATCATCCCATAAATCATTTGGGATATCAAGTATGATCACCTATATGATCAAAGGAAATTTATGGTTTTTATCTTGGACGATTAGGAAAAATAATTATGTCAGCAAATATCATCTAATATGATATATAGATCATCCAAGACGATCAGATTGACCAATTTAACCATAATTAGTCCCCTAATCATAAGTTCAATTGGGGCATGATTGATATTGATCATCCAGTACAATGTATATCATCTTAGACGATTAGTACAAAATTAAAATCTTAAATCATTGCCTAAATTATCATTGGCGACTATTTTTTATGATCATAATGGATCATCCTGGATGATCAAAATTGGCCAGTATGATTAGTTCAATAACCTAATCATCCTGTATAATCGAAATCATCCAATATGATTAGATCAAAAATTTAACTTCTGGTTTTGACTTGATCTCACTCCCTTGAGTGTGTGTGTGTGCATGGTCACCAAGCTAGCATACCACCTTTACAGGAATTGACTCAAGAAATTAAAATTATATCAATAAATATTACAAACTCTTTATAATATAACCTATTCTACCCAATCTTGAGCTCTAATTCTTTGTTGGATGGTGCATGATATTTCTGAAATATTAGTATACACACATACAAGTATAGAATAAAAATACTAGGAGATATAAAGATGTGAGCCATAATGTTTGTTATCATCAAAAATATAAACTTGTGAGCTCGAGTCACAACATTCTCTCCTAATTCCTAAGAGAATCTCTAAAAATAACTTAAGATTAGGTTCAAGAAACTCTAATAATTCAAGTTGTCCATCACTGTTTATATGGTACGATTGGAGTTTATAAAGTATGATCAGTTCAAAAACTAGGCCCATCCAGTATGATGTAAACAGTCATTCAAATGAACTGTTCAATTTTTTGAGCACATCATATAATACGATCAAGAGATTTTCCATTACGATCTATTTGATTTCCTCTATTCGTACAAAATAATTCCTGGGATGATAGAAAATCATCTCTATCAATCATCTCATACTACTCTCATTATATATTATGGTTAGTTAATTTCAAGTAGGTCGTCTAGTATGATATGAATATCATACTATACGATTAGTACAAAAATCATGGTTTCATTTGGTATGATCTTTGAGACGACTAAATTTCATCTATCAATCATATGATATGATAAAGATCGTATGGTACGATATGTTTTCATTAATTAAACCATGACTATATTGACTATTTATGGGAGTTAATTTAAGTAAGATTTCGAATATTCATACAGTATTATTAACATCATATAGTATGATCTTGATCATATAGTATTATTAATTCACAGAAACAAATGGTTCAATTAGTCGTTAAGCCCATTCTTTTTATACTAATCGTACAGTATTATTATAAGCCATACAGTATGATTAGTATAAAAATTTTAACTTTTAAATTTTATCTCACTCCCCCTGTGTGTGTGCACGGTCACCCGATTGCATACACTCTTATGAGGCTAGACTCAAGAAATAAAAAAATAAAATTACAGACTTTGTTTGCTTGACATTCTTATTCTACCCAATCTTGAGCTTTCAGTAGCCTTGAACAGTGTATATCTTACCTGTAATGTTAGTGCTCACAGATAAAAAAAATATCTAAAATATTTAATGAGAAAAGTAACAATTCAATCAATAATATTTGTCAGACTAGGGATCCTGGATTGCAATAATCTACCCTTTTTGATGTTGGAAAATAATGTTGGTTGGTAGGCAAGATAAAAATTCTTCTCGCCTAAGCTCCCCCTCACTAGGTGATAGATTTAAAAATTAGGAGTTGCAAATGTTTTGTATTTGTTTTTTTTTTTAATTTTTTTTAATGAAAGACAAAAGAAAAAAAAGATAACAAAAAATAAAGTAAAACAAACGTAAGATTATATTAAAGTGAAGCATATAACCAAGCATACAGTTTCTCCCCCTTTTGACATCACCAAAAGAGGAGGAACAACAAATAAAGTGGACATTACAAGAAGTAAAAGTAGTAAAACATAACAAATAAACACTAAAGGTAAGGAGGATCCTGATCAAATAGTGGTGGTGGTGGTAAGTATTGATAGATGGAGGTAATTGATTTTCAATTGAGGAAAACCTTTCTCCAAACCATCTCATGTCTTCATCTTGTTGTTGTTGTTGAATGTGATAGTCGAGCCTGGTTTCTAATCACTCGAGCAGCTGAATTATGTCATCATGAGGGTAGGAAGGGTAGGCAGGTGTAAGTGGTGGTATTGGTGGCGGTGCAAGTCCATATGTAGGAGTAGCTTCTCCTTCTTCAGTAAACTCTGACTCATTGTGCTCATGCCACCTATGGAAAAGAATACGAAATGAGACATCCGTATAAAAAATGGGAACATTATTGAGAGGAGCAGGATAGTTGATTTGATATTTTTTATCTAAGATATATCCTATAATGTGTCCTAATGTTAAATTTTTCTTTCTTCGGGTATTGGGATGTTGAATATGAGTCACATTTTGGATATAATCAAGAATAATTTGTGCTTCATCAAATTGGGTATTCGACATTATTAGGTAGGTGACTATGGAAAGAAGTAGGTTATGTTAACCCGATCCCTAGCTTTGGGTATAATTGAGGTTCTAAGGACATACTGGATAACTCGAGCTTCTGATTTAAGGTGTGGATGAATGGTTGATGTTAGTTTATGTCCACATTCATAATAGTTAAGTTTATAGAACTCCAATCAAAGTAAGTTGTAAAGATAAGGGATTGTGGATGAGGTCCTTCAATAGAAAAACCAATTTGTTCCCCTAAATCTTACTTGGTTATATCTAAGGGTTGTCAGCAAATATATGAAGTCATGACAAAGGTTTCCAAATATAGCCTAAGGTTGGCTAAGAATTATATAGCAGTTCGGAGTTGAAGGGAAAAGCTAGTTTGAGTAAAAATTGAAGAGTGGGGGAGGCAAAGAGGTTCATCACCTTGAAGTTAAGCGCTAGTTGATTTAACATTCTAGATGGAGTGATTTTAGCCTCCTTGAACTTGTAGTAGGCATCTTCATCCCTTACAAATAGAAAATGATTGTCAAAGTGATGAGAGGAGGAGGAGCTCCCCTAGGTCATTCTAATATATTTGCTTGCATCGGCCATTGGACAGTTAAGGTTTAAAGGGTGGGAGATTGAGGGAGGTGAGTGAATTGAAATGTGAAAATCCATCCAATTTATAGATTTTAGGGTAGATCCTATAGTATGATCTTGGTTTATAAAGTATGATCAGAGAAGTGAATTTGTCTGGAATACTTGTCAGAAAAAGTGGTCAAATCATACAATACTATATATATTGTATTGGATGATATTAAGGAAGTTTATTCATCCTTAGGAGTCATCGATACAGCATTTGATGAAAGGTATCATACAATATAAACAGATATTTGTATAGTATGAAACATAATTATTTTCATACCGGCCGAATTGAGTTCATCCCAATCTAGTTTGACATGTGTATCATACAGTATGAAGAGAGGTATCGTTCCATGGGATTGAAAAAAATTTCATACCAAACAAATTGAATTCCTCAATGGTTAGTTACACATAGATCATACAGTATGAATAAATGTTCATACAGTATGATGTATATAGCATGGATCTAATCTGGACCATTGAATAAACTAAGGGCTATGATTTGTGCATCTGTGCATATCGTATAGTATAGACAGGGATCGTACAATATGATAAAAAAAATTTTGAAAAATTTTTTGAGTCAGTGAGGTGTGTGTGTGTGATGGTTAGGAAATATTTGAAACCATTTTTTTTGTACGAAAAAAATCATAAACAATAAACAATAACTTATAAACATACACAAGATCAAATATGTACAGTTAAACACATATGAATGAATAATTCCAAATGATTTTATTTTTTGATTTATCTTGAGTTAAGTACGAATGTCTATAACACCTAGTTTAGTACTCAAGGTACTAAAGGTGTCATAGGCTAGGGGTTTAGTGAAATGCTTCCAATTAATCTCTTGTAGTTATATGATGTAATTCTATATCTCCCTTGGCTATATATTCTCTTATAAAGTGGTGCCTAATGTCTATATGCTTTGTGCAGGAGTGTTGAATTAGATTTGTGGACATGCAAATAGCACTACTATTTTCACACAAGATTAGAATGGTTCATATATGTAGTCAAATATCTAAGAGTTATTTTTTTAGCCATAAGACATGAGTAACAAAGCTCCCTACAACGATATATTCTACCTCATCTATGAAAAGAGCTACTGAGTTTTGTTTTCTACTAGACCAGGAGACTAAAGATTGTCCTTTGAATTGGCAGGTTCAAGAAGTTCTTTTTTATCTACCATACATCCTGTAAAAAAAGAATCTGAATATCCTATGATTTTAAAAGAAGTGTTGTGTCAAAGATACCAAATTCCTAGGTTTGGAGTGCCTAATATGTATCTAAGGTTTCTCTTAATAGTAGTCACGTGGGATTCTTTTGGATCAGTCTAAAATCTTATACAGAGACACACACTAAACATTAGGTTCAGTCTACTAGTTATCAAATAGAGAAGTGATCCAATTATCCCCTAGACTTTTTCTGATCTATAGATTTTCCATTTGGGTCCTTGTCTAATTGAATAGTAGAGCTCATGGGAGTGTTCATGGCCTTAGTATTATCCATTTCATACTTTTTAAGGATGTCCTTGATGTATTTATATTGGCTAAGGAAGGGTTCATCATCCATCTACTTTACACTAAATCCAAGAAAGTAGTTTAGCTCTCCCATCATACTCATTTCAAATTCTCTACTCATTATTTTTGAAAATTCATCACATAGATTTTTATCTAGGATCCAAATGATATGTCATCAACATAAATTTGTACAATGAGTAAGTCTTCTCCTTCTTTCTTTAGTAAGAGGGTGGTGTCTATACTATCCTTAATAAAGCCTTTATCTAGAAGAAATGTGCTCAACCATTCATACCATACTCTAGGTGCTTGCTTCAACCCATATAAGGCCTTCTTTAGTTTGAATACATGAATTGAGAATTACAAATTTTTAAAACCTCAAGGTTGCTCAATATAAATATCCTCTTGAATCACCTCATTTAGGAAGGCAATCTTAACGTCCATTTGATACAATTTAAAACCCTTAAAGTAAGTAAAAGCTACTAGCGCCCTAATGACATTTAGTCTTGCTACAGTGGTAAGGGTTTCCTCAAAATCTATTCCTTCGATTTGGTTATATCCCTTAGCTACTAATCTGGCCTTATTCCTCACTACTCTTCCAGAGTCATTCATCTTATTTTTGAAAACCCACTTCATTCCAACCACACTCTAGTCCTTAGGTCTCTTGACTAGTTCCCATACATCATTCCTCATAAATTAGTTTAGCTCTTCTTGCATTGTTAGGATCTAAAATTCATCAGCTAGGGCTTAATCTATATTGGTGTGTTCTATCATAGAGATAAAAGTTGAATGACTAATTTCCTTCCTAAGTTCATTCTTAGTTATAACACCTTCAGATGGGTCTCCTAAAATAAGTTCTTTAGAGTGACTAGAAGAATATCTCCATTCTCTATATAGTATTTCCTGAGGTTTTACTCTATCTCCTATAGCAATGGCTTTTACCCCTCCAATGACCTCCACTTCTTCTTATTTAGGTTTGGATTTAGAGGTCCTATCAGATTCATCAAATATCACATGGGAAGACTCTTATACTACCAGGATCCTCTTATTGAAGATTCTATAGGCCTTACCTACATATGAGTAACTTAAGAAGACACCTTCATCAGACTTGGGATCAAATTTTCCCAAGGGTTATTTTTTGTTGATTAAGATGAAGCATCAATAGCCAAAGACATGAAAGTGATAAAGGTTGGGTGTCCTACCCTTAAGGAGTTCATAGGGTATCTTATTAAGCTTGGATCTAACATTTACCCTATTTAAAATATAACAAGCAATACTCACTGCTTCTGCCCAAAAATACCTAGGGAGTGAATACTCAGCTAGCATTGCCCTAGTAGCTTCCACCAAGGTTTTGTTTATTTTCCTTTCATCTATTCCATTCTATTAGGAGGTCCTAAGGGTAGAGAAATTATGTTTTATTCATATCTCTTGACAGAAGGATTCAAACTTATCATTTTCAAACTCTCCACCATGATCACTATGAATTATTGAGATTTCACATCCTAATTCCCTTTGAATCAAGGTGGAGAAAATTCTAAATTCCTTAAAAGACTCACTCTTATGTGCTAGGAATCTAACCCAAGTAAATCTAGAGAAGTCATATACTATTATAAACCCAAATATCTTTCCTCCAAGGTTGGCTATGCTAATTGGTCCAAATAGGTCCATATGAAGGATTTCTAGTGTCCTAGAGGTGTTAATGTATTTGATTGAATGAAATGAAGATCTAACTTATTTTCCTAGTTGGTAGGCACACATAGGTGGTCCTTAGTGAAGTCTAACTTAGGTATTCCTCTAACTTAGTTTTTATGGGTGATATTTCTAAGAGTCTTCATGCTCACATAACAAATAGTCTCATACACCATTGCCAAGATTCATCAATTATAGCTTTTAAGCACAAGGAATTTGAATATTTAATGCAGTTCAAGTCTCACATGTAAATATTGTTCATTCATTTTCCTTCTAACACAAGTTTTCCATTTAAACTAATCATGCATTTTTAGAAAGAAATTTTATATCAAAGCCTTTATCACACAGTTGACTAATACTTAATAAATTATACTTTAAACCATCAACTAATAAAATATTTTCAATCATAAAGTTTTTAGAGTTTCTAATTATATCTGAGCCCACCACTTTCCTAGTGGTGTTGTCTCCTAATGTCACCTTGCCTCCTTACCTGAACTCCAGTGTGATGAATTGCTTCATATCACCAGTTATGTGCCTCAAGCATCCACTATCCAGGTATTACATACTCTCACTAGGTCTTTTGTGAGAGCACCCCTATAATGTCACTTAAACATTAGATTTGGGAACCCAAGTGATTTTGGGTTCCACCTTATGCTTGAATGAAAGACATGAATGCATGTTGTACTGTGATGAATGTAATTTAGGCCTCCATACTATATGTGTCCTATAGTGGATTGTGCAAGTGTGGGCTATGTGACCTAACATGCCACAAGCATAACACCTAATACCGGGAAATAGATTTACTAACCTATGTGGGTCATGTTGCCTCTTCCTAGGTTTATGCAATGCATGATGTGTTATGGTCTTTTGAAATTATTCTAAGGTAGGTGGTGGTTTTTTATTCTCAAGTGCAAATAGTTCTATTTTTAAAATTTTGTTTGTTCTTTCAAGAATGGACATTTCAATTTTTAATGCATGCTCCATACCATCTAGTTCAGTTGCACATGCATCTAATTTCTTGTATGCTTTCTCTAGTTCAATATGTGATGTTTTCAAGGAATCATGTACATTAGAAAGGTCGGTATACTTCTTATTTAATGCATCAAATTCATCTAATAAATTCAAATGTTCGCTATCTAAAGTAGAGTGCTTGGTAGTTAAACTAGAAAGCTCCTTTTGTAAATTAAAGAATTCAGTATTGAGACTAGCAAGCATCTTCATTAACTTCCTATACGAGTCATGAATTCTTTTTCAAAAATAATTAGTAATTTATCATAAGAAAGTTGACATACCTTATCTTGATCTGATTGATCAAGATTATTATTAGCCATAAGCCATGGGTTTGTTACCTCCTCCTCTGTTTCTACTTCTGATGATTCTGAAGTGGAGTTGACCCAAAAAGCTTTCAGCATCTTTTGCTTGCCCCTCTTGAACTTTAGCATCTCTTCACCCTTCTCCTTGATCAAGTGAGTCTTAAGGTTGGGGAATTCATCTCAGAGGTGGCCTGATTTCCTACACTCAAAGCAAATTGTGTCAGAAGAAGCTTTAATATTTTTGTTATTTTTACCTTTACTCTAATTATATTGATGACGTCTCTATTTTCTTTTTACAAAACTCTTGAACTATCTTGTCATTAAGTCAATGTCATCATCCTCCTCGACTACAGAACTATCGTTGTTTGAATTATTTGCTTTTAGTGCTATAGTTCTCTCCTTCTTCTTCTCTCTTGCATCACTTTGCCTTTGACTCACTCCTTGCTTGTAGGCAATGAGTGACCCAAGCAAATTGTTAATGGAATAAACATTCAAGTCTTTAAATTCAAAAATTGTAGTTATCTTGGCATCATAAGAACTAAGTAAACAGTATAGAATCTTATTAACTTTTTCAAAGTTTGATTGGTCTCTACATAGTGCATGTAGAAACTCATATATAGTATTTAGATTTTAAAGAACAAAAGAAATAATTCAAACATTTATCATTTAACTATGCAAGTTCCTTATCCTCATAACTTCATTTAGTAAAAGGAATATCAGTTTTTATACCATTAACAACATGCGATGGAAGTGAATAGCTAGTTTGAATTATATGCCAAATTCTATAGTCAATGGATTGTAAAAAAGTACACATGCCTATTTTTCAAAAATCAAAAGGAATATTTTCAAACAATGGTGGAAAGGTTATTGAATAACCCTCTGTAGTGTTATGATTGCCAAAATGCACCATTGATCATTTTTTAAAAATTTTCTAAACCATATTTTTAAAACTCGCTCAGATACCACTTGAATGTTCATGAAGATTATTAAACCTTAAGGAACTAACCTGAGGCTCACTAAGAGGGGGGGGGGTAAATTGGTAATTTTAAGAATTTTTTTCAAACTTTAAAGTAACAATGACACATTTTTGAAAAAGTTTTCATAAATAAAAAAACCAAATTCTAATTACGGAAGTTTTTGCAAATCTGGATTCAAGGATCATAATTTTGATGATAATAAATATTTTTGTTTCGCTATTGATGTTACTACTGCACATCAGTTTGTAGTTATCCTGCCTACTAATATTTTAGGTCCACAAGATCAAGGGCAATTCAACCCAGCACAAAATTGGGTAGATTAAGACTGAGTGAGTTTGTAATTTCAAATTCCAATGGTTTTTAACTTTTCTTGAGTCAAATATAATAAATTGGATCCTGATGCTAAGTAACCTTGCACACACACACACACTCAGGGGGAGAAATTTAGTGAGTTAGAAAATTTTTCTATTTTTGATCATATCATACAGGACAATCCAAATAACATCCTGGACGATTTATTAAAAATAGAAACCCTAATTAGGGCATCTAGGATAAGTTAGCCTGATTAAGTACATCATCCTAGACGATGCTCCCATCATCTTGGATGATATTCTTAAATAAAAAATCTAAGCCGCTAAACTTATTTAGGCAAGATTTAAAATTAATTTTATGTGTCTAATCATATAGGATAATCCCACATCATCCTGAAAGATTCATACCAATCATGCCTAAATTAGTCAAGTGATCAAGGAGAGTAACTAAGGTTAGATTAATTGATCATATTGTTTGGGATGATCATAGGATCGTCCAAGATGATCAGTAAGAAAAACTTTAACTTTCTCCTAGACATCCCGAACTATCTACTAGATGATATGTCCCCTTTTGTACTAATCATACAGGATGATATATACATCATCCGGGATGATCAATTTTTTTTAAATCATCCCAGCTCATCTGTTGGATGTCCCGACCTATCTACTGGATGATAATGTATTATTTTGAACTAATCATATAGGACAATGTGAGCATCATCCTGAATGATCAGTTATATTTCTAACTATCATCCCGACTTATCTGGTGGATGACCCAAATAATGTTCTAGATGATTTAGTCAGTTTTGTACTAATCATACAGGATAATCCGAAGATCATCCAAGATGATCAGTTGTGCCAAATTAGAAAATTATGGTTTTTTAAGCCTATTATTTAAGAAAATTATTTTTACTTGGAAAAGAGATCTTCTGTTGTATTCCACTCCAAGAGAGCTTAGAGGAGAGGGAGAGTTTGGGAGAGAGAGAGAGAGAGAATCTTATGAAGGGGAGTTTGTGATGAGTTTCATAAAGGTTCCTCTAAGTAAGGATTCGATCGTGCTCTTCCTTCGTCATCCTTGCTTCCATGGTGGCTCTAGGGAGATGATCATCAGCATCAGATTAGGGTTCTCTGCCTGCTTCAGGAGGAAGCAAAAGGATTCTGGGTTCTCTGCCTGCTTCAGGAGGAAGCAAAAGGATTTAAGGTTCTCTGCCTCATCGGTGTCGATGGAAATATTTTGTAAGGGCTTCTTCTCCTTGTTATGGGAGCAGAATGAGAGTCACTATAGTTTAGTGTAATACTTGGAGGGGGGGCTTCGGAGAGTGGACGTAGGTCAAGTTAACTGAACCACTATAAATTTGGTGTGCTCTTTTCATTTATTTTTTTGGATTTTAATTTTTGCATATTTTTGTGATCTGATCTGTGGTTGAAAATCTGATTTTGGTTATCTTCTTCTGCTTACATTATTTATATTTTAAATATTCAAAAAGATAAAAATATTTTTTGTTTTGTGCAAGAATTTTTAAAATATCAATTCACCCCCCCCCCCCTCCCTCATGATTAGCCTTGGGACTAGTTCATAAGGGCTTAATAACACCAACAAACTTTCAAGTGGTATCAGAGCTTGATTCATAAAATTAAGTTTTGAAAAACTTTTAAATTCTGATCCATGGCTAATTTTGGAAATCGTAATACTGTAGAACGTTATTCAATCACACGACCACCTTTATTTGATAATATTCCTTTTAATTTTTGGAAAACTCGCATGTCCACCTTTTTATAATCAATTGATTATCCCATGTGGATGCTTATTAAAGATGGATATTCTGTACCTTTTAGATTGATAGATGCCATAAAAATAGAGCTTCCTTTTACTGAATGGACCTTTGATGATAGAGAGTTAGTACAACTTAATGCAAAATGTTTGAACTATTTTTTTTGTGCACTAAAATTTGAAGATTACATGTGTGTCTCTACTTGCACTACTTGTAAAGAAATCTAGGATAGATTATGCATTACTTATGAAGGCACATCTAAAGTTAAACAATCTAGGCTGAATATTTTGCTTCATGACTATGAACTCTTTTGCATGAAACCAAGTGAATCAATTTCTGAAATGTATATTAGATTTACATATATTGTTATTTCTTTGCATGTCTTAGGAAGAGAGATGACTAACTATGAAAAAGTGAACAAGATCTTGTGATGTTTACCTTCTTCCTTTGATGTTAAAATTACTGCAATTACTGAATCAAAAGATTTGAATAATTATTCAATTGATAACTTACTTGGATCACTAATTACTTACGAGCAAGGAGTGAACCAAAATCACCTTGATGTAGGAGAAAAAAAAGGAGAAATCCATAGCCTTGAAGACTGATGATTCTGACTCTAGATCTTCATGTTCTGATGATGATGACATGGCCTTAATCATAAGGTAATTCAAGAGCTTCTTGAGGAACAAACAAAAGCATGATCAGAAGTGGAACAAAGGTAAATCTGGTAAGAATTTTAAAGGTTCATCTAATGTTATTTACTTTTAATGTAGGAAGCCTGGGCATCGGAAGTCTAATTGCCCTACACTTAAGACTTACCCAAGCAAGGAGAAGGGTAAGAAGAAACCTAAGTGAAAGTTCGAAAGGGATGTTAAGCCCTAGTGAACTAGTCCCGAGGCTAACCAAGAGGGGGGTGAATTGGTTATTTAAAAATTTCACGATAACTATGAAAATCTTTTCGATACTTAGCAGCGGAATCAAGTAAACAATAACGAAAAGATCAACCAACGATATTCACCCAAGCAGTTTATATTGAAAAGTAAAATGCAAAACTGAATCAGAAAAGCAAACCAGATTTTATAGTGGTTCGGTCAACTTGACCTACGTCCACTCCCCGGAGCCTCCCCTCCGGGTATTGCACTAAACAAAAGTGACTCTCCTTTTGCTCCCACAGCAAGGCAGAGAAGCCTGTACAAAACACCTCCTTTTCACCACACGGTGAGGCAGAGAACCTGACCTCCTTTCGCTTCCTCCTGAAGCAGGAAGAGAACCTTCGAACTCCTTTTGCTTCCACTTGAAGCGGGCAGAGAACCCACGAATTCCTTTCGCTTCCTCCTGAAGCGGGCAGAGAACCAGGATCTTCTTGCGAACGATCCTCCCACGAAGAACACCGACTAGACGACAGACGACGAGCGGAGAAGACGACTCTGATCCGTGCTTGGAGCAACCTTAGTGAATCCCTCACTAACTCCCCCTCACAAGATCTCTTCTCTCTCTCCCAACTCTCTCTCTCTCTAGGATTTCTCAGGGAAGGAAGGCAGCAAAAGATTTTTCCAAAAATTGGAAAAAGTTCTTTTAAAGGAGGGCTTAAAATTTGCCCTAAATCTCAACTGGTCGGCCAAGATCGTCCAGGACGATCGGTATATCATCCTGTACAATCAGTTCAAAATCAGCTGATTCAGTCTGGACGATCAGAAGAAAAAGTTGTTCATATCGTCCCGTACGATCCTACGATCGTCCGGGACGATTAGTTCAAATTGAAGGAAATCGTCCAGAAGACAGTTCGGGTCGTCCAGAGAAATCTGTGCTGGACGACCAAAAAATGACTTGATCGTCCCGGACGATATGGTAATCGTCCGGTACGATTAGTTCAAAAAGGCCCCAAATCGTCCTGTACATAGTTCTGGACGTACAGCTGAAATGCACAAGACGATCACGATCGTCCAGGATGATGTGATCGTATCAATTAAACATTAATTGTTTTCCTTAATTACCAGACTAATTTAGGCATGATTGTAGTGAATCGTCCAGGACGATACACGTATCGTCCGGGACGATCAGACCAAAATACTTAAAATAAAACTTGCCTAACTTAATCTGGCGGCTGAGAATTTCTGATTTGGGAATATCGTCCCGTACGATCCGTAGATCGTCCAGGACGATCGGCTCAATCAGTCCTTCTTAATTTAGTCGCCCTAATTAGGATTTCTATTTTAACTGGATCGTCTAGGACAATGTGGATATCATCCAGGACGATCTGAACAAATTTTCAACAGAAACTCTAATTCACTTAATCTCTCTCCCTGAGTGTGTGTGTGCAAGGTTACTTAGCTAGGGAATCAGTTACATTACAATTGACTCAATAAAAGGAAAAATCATACATTTGACACACTTGGACCCGATCTTGAGTTGGCTTGAGTGGCTTGCGGTCTTTTGTGCCTGAAACAGATTAGCCAAGCAAAACACACTGGAAACATATTTGTCATCATCAAAACCAGATTTGCAACAATCTCCCCCTTTTTGATGATGGCAAACATTTGTAAAGTAGTCTGAAAACAAAGGTAAACTAGGAGATCAAACAAAACAAACATTTTTTTTTTAATTTTCATTTAACAGCTCAAACAATACAGAAAATATGAAACAGAAAACAGAAACAGACAAGACACGACTACAACTGACTCCCCCTTTTGACATCACAAAAAGGAGGAGGGAAAAACATAAACACGGAAATAAAACATAATATATAACATACACAGAACAACAACACGACAGAAAACTAAAACTGAGGCGGATCCTGATCGGAAGAAGGAGGTGGCGGTGGAGGGTAGAAGTAATGGTGAATGGCCTGAAAGTGAGCTCCAAACCAGGCCATGTCCTGGTCGTGCTGCTGCTGCTGCTGCGCAGCATAGTCCGCGAAGCGTTGGAGGTCCTCGTTGTGCTGCTGCTCCTGGGCAACCACGTAGGAGTCAAAACGGGCCTCCCACTGGTCGAAGCGCTGCACCAGGTGGTCAAGGGGAGAGGCAATGCGAAGGGGTGCAGGTGCCTCTGGTGTAGCAGGAACTGGAGCAGCCTCTTCCTCTTCTTCCTCAACATCCGGGGCAGGCTCCGGATGTAGGCGGGTGCTGTGTAGGATGTGGAATGAGTTGTTTGTGAAGAAGGAAGGAGGGACATCAGGAGGGACAGGATACTGAAGGTCATATTTTGTCTCTAAGGCATAGTGAATAAGATGACCTAAAGCTAGATTTGGGCGACGCCTGTGGCCCGGATCTCTAATGGTGGTGAGATGTTCTATGTATCGGATGATCAAATCAGAGGCATTAAATTCTCGACGGGCCATGATGTAGTAGGTGGTCAAGGACAGGAGCGGGGTAATGTGAATCCGATCCCCCACCTTTGGAATGACGGAGGAACGAAGGACGTGCTGAATGGTCCGGGCGTCCTTGAGAAGGGAAGTGCAAGCATTGTCGTGATAAGGTGCGTTGGTATGGCGAAGGAAGTGATTGGCGACACTCCAATCATAGTCAGGATCGGTGATGATCGTGTGGATCTTGTCGCCAGTGACAGACAAGTTGAGGATATTGTGAAAATCGTCGGTCGTGAGTTCCACGGGACGTTGATTTACGTAGGAGCGAAGAGTGGAGTAGTCCGCGGAAATGCGTAAGTTGGCAAAGAAGATGCGAAGGAGTTCCAGATTGAAGGGAAAGGCTAAGGTTAGAATGAAGGTGAGGGAGGTGTGTGCGAACAAATCTAAGATGGGATACGTGAGAGTGCGAGGATTGACAATCTTTGAGTGCGTGATACCAACATTACGATAGCATTCGAAAGCCGCCTGATCGGCGGCATTCGGGAAGCGAGGATCTACATGTCCCCGGGACGAACTGGCCCCCTTTTGACGAGATCTTTTGCCACCAGCCATTAGGAAACCAAAGAGGAGGAAAGGAGAAGGAAAGTGGAGGAAAAACGGTGTGAAAAACATGAAGAAAACCGCTGTTTAAATAGAAAACGGGCTGATCGTCCCGTACGATCGCGGGATCGTCCGGGACGATGTGGTCATTTATGACGTTCTGGATGATTGGTCAAAAAGGCGGTCCGATCGTCCAGGACGATTAGACACAGGCGATCGTCCCGAGGAGTCAGGCTGGACGACCGTTGACGAAAAGTATCGTCCAGGACGATTAGGTGGATAGTCCAGGACGATATGCAATAAATATGTCGGACGGGCCGAATTCCAATCGTCCAGTGGCTGACACGTGGATCGTCCAGGACGATGAGGTGGATTGTCTAAGACGATGGGCAATAATTGGTGCAATGTCAGCCATTTAATCGTATCAGGAAGATATGGATCATATCGTCCAGGACGATGTAAGGATCGTCCAGGACGATCACCAATAATTGGGGTAGTTTCAGCAGCAGGAGCAGTGGGAATGATTTTGAATGAATCGTCCAGGATGATGTTTTGGATCGTCTAGGATGAAGAGGATCGTCTAGGATGATAGGTGTATCGTCCAGGACGATGTGAAGAAAAGCAGAAAAGAATGGAGGATGAAGATGATTGATCAGGATCCAAAAAACACAACCATGAAATCAAAATAACAAAAAGACGAATAAAACGTACGTCAAAAACACATAGAAGTATTTTTTTTTTTTTATTTAAAATTTTTGATTAAACTGCTCTTAGAAAATCAGAATTTTTTCTTGACTTTAGATTCGAAAACCAATGACAGGACGAATGACAGCGCTGAAATCCAGAAAAGGTTGGAAATAATCAACGTTCGTAGCGCCGACCCCGGGCACCTTATCGATGCAAACCCCTTTCAAAAAAAAAATCTGATTCAGAATAAAAGACATTAGATTTGAAAAGAAATCCTTTCAAGCCTCGTTCCAGAAAAATATCTGATATAATAGTGTTACAAAGTAAAAAATCAGAAATCAGGATTTTCAAGACTCAAGCTTTTGAAAATATTAAGTGGCGCACAGATTTTTCTAAGACATTTAATAATCTGAAAGGAAAGAAAGCTTGTGTTGGGCTCATTTTGTGCCTCTTTTTCAAATTGGTTGGCGCTTTGCGCATCTTTTGATTTTTAATACACTTTGTGTATCCAATTTGGCAATTTCGCATCTTTTCAGTTTTGGGCTCATTTTATACCTCTTTTTCAAATTATCTGGCGCACTACGCATCTTTTATAAGCTTTCTCCTTTTCATAATCATTAAAGAGTCTCAGCTGTGAGATTATCTTCCAGACATAGGAGATGACTCTCCGCAGTAAGGAAGAATGATTCACAAAACAAAATCCATACAACATATGATAAATGTAATCACTTGGTTTAGAAAATCAAACTAATGACTCAAGACTTTGAAAAATAATATTGATATGAGGCAGATTACTGTATGAAGATAAAATAATCTCTATTTCAAAAACTAACATTTTAATTTTGAAAAGGATTTTTATTCAAAAGAAACTACACACCAGTAAAGGAGTTAGAGGAAGAGAAACAATTATCAATGTTTCTTCCCTTTAATAGATTCAGCGAAGTCAATCACTGCTTATCAGCTTCCAAACCAAAACAAGGTAAAAACTCCCAGTCAAAAATTCAGATCACCAGAAGTAGTGAGCGGTGATCAGATCTTGAAAAGCATAAAACAGTAAGTGCAAGATATGAACCCGTAAATAAATAAAAACAGGTAGAAAATCATAGCAAAGTAAATACTCAAATCAAACTAACAAAAAGGGTAACACAGAAATCAGCAGAAGAAATAAAATCAACTGAAAGCAAATAATCAAACCAAAACTAACTAACAGAAATCAGAAATCAGAATACAAAAACTAACTAACAGAAATCAAAAAACAGAATATAAAAAACTAACTAACAGAAATCAGAATACCAATCATAACAGTCATAAATCAGCAGTCATCAGAATCAAGCATTTATATCAATCACTCCTAATCTGGTTCTCAAAATGCTGAATGAGTCAAAGGCCAGTGGTTTAGTGAATATGTCAGCCAGCTGATTTTCAGTTGCTACGTGGTGTAGCTCAATGTCCCCTTTTGTAACATGGTCCCTAATGAAGTGATGCCTAATGTCAATGTGTTTGGTCCTAGAATGTTGGATTGGATTCTTAGAGATACAGATGGCACTAGTATTATCACACAGAATAGAAATTGTGCCAACAGGTACTCCTAAATCCAAGACTTGCTGCTTCAACCAATGAACTTGGGCCACACAACTCCCTAAGGCAATGTACTCAGCTTCAGCAGTGGAAAGTGCAACTGAGTTCTGTTTTCTACTGGACCAGGAGACTAACGACTGTCCTATAAATTGACAAGTCCCAGAAGTACTCTTCCTATCCACCCTACACCCCGCAAAGTCAGAATCAGAATATCCAATGATCTCAAAAGAGGTGCTGTGCCTAGGGTACCAAATTCCTAGGTTTGGGGTTCCTAAAAGATATCTAAGAATTCTCTTAACAGCAGTCAGGTGGGATTCTTTAGGATCAGCCTGAAACCTAGCACAAAGACAGACACTAAACATGATATCAGGTCGGCTAGCAGTCAGGTAAAGCAATGACCCTATTATCCCTCTATACTTCTTCTGATCAACAGATTTTCCATTTGAATACTTATCTAACTGAACTGAGGAGGGCATGGGAGTATTGATTGGCTTGGCTTTGTCCATTTCATATTTTTCAAAATGTCCTTAGTGTATTTTGATTAATTGAGAAAGGTTCCATCATCCGTTTGCCTTATGCTAAACACCAAAAAGTAGGACAATTCTCCCATCATACTCATCTCAAACTCTTTACTCATTATTTTAGAAAACTCTTCACATAAGTATTTATCAGAAGATCCAAAAATTATATCATCAACATAGATCTGGACAATGAGTAAGTCATCTCCTAATCTCCTCAGAAAAAGGGTGGTATCTACGCTCCCCTTAACAAACTCTCTTTCTAACAGGAATGTGCTAAGCCTCTCATACCAAGCTCTGGGTGCCTGTTTCAATCCATATAAGGCCTTTTTTAATTTATAGACATGATTTGGATATTGGGAACTCTCAAAACCTGGGGGTTGTTCTACGAAAACATCTTCTTTAATTACCCCTTTTAAAAAGGCACTCTTGACATCCATTTGAAACAGCTTAAATCCCTTATAACAGGCAAAGGCTAGTAGCACTCTAATGGCTTCCAATCTAGCTACAGGGGCAAAAGTTTCCTCAAAATCTATCCCTTCTATCTGATTATACCCCTTAGCCACCAATCTTGCCTTATTTCTCACCACCACATTAGAATCATTCATCTTATTCTTAAAGACCCACTTGGTTCCCACAATACTTTGATTTTTAGGTCTTTCTACTAACTCCCAAACATCATTCCTTACAAATTGATTCAATTCTTCCTGCATAGCTAAAATCCAAAATTCATCCGACAGGGCTTGATTGATGTTGGTGGGTTCAGTCATTGAGATAAAGGCAGAATGGTTTACTTCCTTCCTAAGTCCATGCCTAGTCCTAACACCTTCAGAAGGGTCTCCTAAGATCAGTTCTTTAGGATGACTCGAAGAATATCTCCAATCTCTAGGCAGTGTGGCTTGAGGTTCTACCCTTTCCTCCAAATTTGTATTTCCAACTCCTTGGGTAACCTCAACAATCTCTTCATCTTCTACTTCAGATCTAGACTCCTTAGGATCAGATTCATCAAACACTACATGGGTTGTTTCTTCCACCACCAAAGTCCTCCTATTGAACACCCTAAAGGATTTCCCCACACTTGAATATCCTAAGAACACTCCTTCATCAGATTTGGGGTCAAATTTTCCTAAGGGTGACTTCCTATTGTTCAGAATGAAAACCTTATAGCCAAAGACATGGAGGTGGGATAGATTTGGTGTTCTACCCTTAATGATCTCATAAGGTGTCCTGTTCAGTTTGACTCTCACATTCACCCTATTCAGCACATAACAGGCAGTGTTCACCGCTTCAGCCCAAAAGTATTTTGGAAGTGAATACTCGGCAAGCATGGCTCTAGCGGCTTCCACTAAGGTCCTGTTCTTCCTTTCAGCTACCCCGTTCTGCTGAGGGGTCCTAGGAGCTGAAAAATTGTGACTAATCCCATGATCCTCACAAAAACTTCCAAATCTTTCATTTTCAAACTCCCCTCCGTGATCACTATGGATGGTAATAATCTCACATCCTAACTTCTTCTGAATCCAAGTAGAGAAAGATCTAAACTCATCAAATGACTCAGATTTGTGTGACAAAAACTTAACCCAAGTGAACCTTGAATAATCATCAACAATCACAAAACCATAGACTCTCCCCCCTAAGCTGGCAGTGCTAATGGGTCCAAAGAGGTCCATATGAAGAACTTCTAAAGGTCTAGAGGTGCTAATGTCCTTAACTGAGTGAAAAGAGGACTGGACTTGCTTCCCCAACTGACAGCATCACACAGGTGATTCTTAGTGAACTTAAGCTTGGGCACACCTCTAACTAAGTCCTTTTGGGTGACTCTCCTAAGGGTTTTCATACTGGCATGACACAATCTCCTATGCCATAACCAAGACTCATCAGCAGCAGTTTTTAAGCAAATTGAATTATCAGATTTAATGCTACTTACATCCAGCTTGTAGACGTTGTTGATCCTTTGCCCCTGCAAAACAACTTCATTATTTAAGCTTAAAATGCAGCCAGTGGGCAGGAATTTAATGCTGTATCCCTTGTCGCAGAGTTGACTAATGCTCAGCAAGTTGTGTTTCAGTCCATCTACAAGCAAAACATTATCAATCACAAAATTCTTTGAATCACCAATCATACCTGTGCCTACCACCTTCCTGGTGGTGTTATCTCCAAGTGTAACCTTGCCTCCAGCTCTGGCCTCCGGCGAAATGAACTGATTTGCATCTCCAGTCATATGTCTAGAACATCCGCTGTCCAGGTACCACATGCTCTCACGAGGTCTTGTGTGAGAGCACACCTACAAAATCATCAAATGTCAGTCTTAGGAACCCAAACAGGTTTGGGTTCCTTCTTATGAAAAGAAGAATGCGATGCATGCGTGCTGTGCTGTGCAACAGGTAGTTTGGGTCTCCACACCCAATGTGTACTACGGTGAACAGTACAAGTGTGTGATATGTGTCCTAACATGCCACATGAAAAACATCTAACACCAGGAAAAGGATTAACTAAACGTCGTGAGTGATAGTGCCTCTTCCTAGTAGTGTATGAAACATTCTTTGATGAACTTGCAACAGAATTTTTAAAAGGTGGCGGTGCATAAAATTGTTCAAAAGTAGGCGGTGTTTTGTTATTTTCACAAGCACTGATTTTCACTTTGAAAAACTCAATGTGTTTGTTTAAACTTCCAATTTCAAACGTTTTTGCACTTTCAATACTTTCTAACTCAGAGGCCAAATCATTCACTTTCTTAAAAGCAAGTTCTAATTCACCATGCGATGTTTTTAACAAGTTATGCTCAACAATTAAATCAGAATGCTTTTTATTCAGTTCATCAAACTCATCTAGTAAAGACATGTGATTGCTATCAATGGTGGAATGATCCTTAATCAAAACTTCATGCTCTTTTTGCAAAGTCAGATAATCTAGTTTCAAACTAGCATGGGTTTTCTTAAGCTTCCTATACGATGTATGAATCTTTTCAGAAACTTCAAATAACTGATCGTAAGTAAGCTCACATACCTCTTCCTGGTCCGACTGACCAGGGTGATCATCCGCCATCAGACACAAGTTTGTTTCCTCCTCTTCAGCTTCAGTCTCAGAAGAGTCGGATGCAGAGTCTGCCCAGAACGCCTTCTGAATCCGCTTCTTGTCCTTTCTGAACTTTGGTTTCTCCTCACCCTTCTCCTTGCTTGGGTGAGCTTTAAGTGTTGGACAATCAGCCTTAATGTGTCCAGGCTTCCTGCATTTAAAACAAACCGATTCAGATGAACCCTTAAAGTTTTTATTGAACTTACCCTTGTTCCACTTCTGATAGTTCTTATGTTTCTTTCTTAGAAAGCTTTTGAATTGCCTTGTGATTAAGGCAACTTCATCGCTATCAGACTCGGAAGTGCTAGCATCTGAATCTTTGGCCTTTAGTGCCACGGTCTTCTCTTTCTTGCGTTCTCCTGCATCAAGTTGCCTTTGGTTCACCCCTTGCTCGTAAGCAATGAGTGATCCAAGTAAGCTGTCAATAGAATAAGTATTTAAATCTTTGGATTCAGTAATAGCAGTAATCTTAGCATCATAAGAAGCAAGCAAACATCTAAGAATCTTGTTCACTCTTTCGTAGTTGGTAAGTTCTCTACCTAAAGCATGCAAAGAGGTAACAATCTGAGTGAACCTTGTGTACATTTCTGAAATAGTCTCACTAGGTTTTATGCAAAAAAGTTCGTAATCATGTAACAAGATGTTTAACCTAGATTGTTTGACTTCAGTTGTACCTTCGTATGTTATACATAACCTATCCCAGATTTCCTTTTCCATTGTACAAGTAGAAACACGCATATAGTCTTCAGATTTCAAAGCACAAAAGAAACAGTTCAAACATTTTGCATTCAACTGTGCTAAATCACGATCATCAAACGTCCAATCAGCAAACGGCAATTCAGTTTTCACATTGTTAATCATTCGAAAAGGTGGTTCGTATCCGTCCTTAACTAACATCCACATGCAATAATCAATAGATTGCAGAAAAGTAGACATGCGTGTTTTCCAAAAATCAAAAGGAATATTGTCAAACAACGGTGGTCTAGTAATAGAATAACCTTCAGCAGTATTACGGTTGTTACAATTAGCCATTGGATCAAATTCAAAAGTTTTTAAACAGAAATTTTGAATCCCGCTCTGATACCACTTGAAAGTTCGAAAGGGATGTTAAGCCCTAGTGAACTAGTCCCGAGGCTAACCAAGAGGGGGGGTGAATTGGTTATTTAAAAATTTCACGATAACTATGAAAATCTTTTCGATACTTAGCAGCGGAATCAAGTAAACAATAACGAAAAGATCAACCAACGATATTCACCCAAGCAGTTTATATTGAAAAGTAAAATGCAAAACTGAATCAGAAAAGCAAACCAGATTTTATAGTGGTTCGGTCAACTTGACCTACGTCCACTCCCCGGAGCCTCCCCTCCGGGTATTGCACTAAACGAAAGTGACTCTCCTTTTGCTCCCACAGCAAGGCGGAGAAGCCTGTACAAAACACCTCCTTTTCACCACACGGTGAGGCAGAGAACCTGACCTCCTTTCGCTTCCTCCTGAAGCAGGCAGAGAACCTTCGAACTCCTTTTGCTTCCACCTGAAGCGGGCAGAGAACCCACGAACTCCTTTCGATTCCTCCTGAAGCGGGCAGAGAACCCGGATCTTCTTGCAAACGATCCTCCCACGAAGAACACCGACTAGACGACAGATGACGAGCGGAGAAGACGACTCTGATCCATGCTTGGAGCAGCCTTAGTGAATCCCTCACTAACTCCCCCTCACAAGATCTCTTCTCTCTCTCCCAACTCTCTCTCTCTCTAGGATTTCTCAGGGAAGGAAGGCAGCAAAAGATTTTTCCAAAAATTGGAAAAAGTTCTTTTAAAGGAGGGCTTAAAATTTGCCCTAAATCTCAACTGGTCGGCCAAGATCGTCCAGGACAATCGGTATATCGTCCTGTACGATCAGTTCAAAATCAGCTGATTCAGTCTGGACGATTAGGCTCTTCTGGACGATCAGTAGAAAAAGTTGTTCATATCGTCCCGTACGATCCTGCGATCGTCCGGGACGATTAGTTCAAATTGAAGGAAATCGTCCAGAAGACAGTTCGGGTCGTCCAGAGAAATCTGTGCTGGACGACCAAAAAATGACTTGATCGTCCCGGACGATATGGTAATCATCCGGTACGATTAGTTCAAAAAGGCCCCAAATCGTCCTGTACATTATTCTGGACGTACAGCTGAAATGCACAAGACGATCACGATCGTCCGGGACGATCCTGCGATCGTCCAGGACGATGTGATCGTATCAATTAAACATTAATTGCTTCCCTTAATTACCAGACTAATTTAGGCATGATTGTAGTGAATCGTCCAGGACGATACACGTATCGTCCGGGACGATCAGACCAAAATACTTAAAATAAAACTTGCCTAACTTAATCTGGCGGCTGAGAATTTCTGATTTGGGAATATCGTCCCGTACGATCCGTAGATCTTCCAGGACGATCGGCTCAATCAGTCCTTCTTAACTTAGTCGCCCTAATTAGGGTTTCTATTTTAACTGGATCGTCCAGGACGATGTGGATATCGTCCAGGACGATCTCAACAAATTTTCAACAGAAACTCTAATTCACTTAATCTCTCTCCCTGAGTGTGTGTGTGCAAGGTTACTTAGCTAGGGAATCAGTTACATTACAATTGACTCAATAAAAGGAAAAATCATACATTTGACACACTTGGACCCGATCTTGAGTTGGCTTGAGTGGCTCGCGGTCTTTTGTGCCTGAAACAGATTAGCCAAGCAAAATACACTGGAAACATGTTTGTCATCATCAAAACCAGATTTGCAACACTAAGTTCAAAAAGGATAAGAAAAAGATCCAAAAGGCTTTCTGGGTTGATTCAGCATCTGACTCCTCTAAAACCGAAGCTGAAAAGGAGGTAACCAACTTGTGTTTGATGGTGGATGATAATCTTGGTCACTCTGACCAAGAAGAGGTATGTGAATTAATGTACAATCAATTGCTTGAAATTCCTGAGAAAATTCATACATCATATAGGAAGTTAAAAAAATTACATGCTAGCCTGAAACTGGAATTTTTGAACTTACAAAAAGATCATGAAATTTTGATTAAAGATCATTCCACCTTGGATAACAATCATATCGCATTACTTGATGAATTTGATAAATTAAATAAAAAGCATTCTAATTTATCTACTAAGCATGATTCATTAAAAACATCAAATGTTGAATTAGAAATTGCATTCAAGGAATTAGAAACTCATACATTTGATATAGAGAGTAGAGAGCATGCATTGAGAGTGAAAAATTTAATTCTTGAAAGTTTAAATAAATTTTTTGACGTCGAATTAACTGCTTTCATGAAAAATAAACAACCACCATCACTTGAAGAATTTCATACACACTCATCCAAGCATTCATTATCTAAACCTAGGAAAAGGCACTATCACCCACGTAGATTAGTTAACCCTTTTCCTGATGTTCGATATTTTTCTTGTGGCATGCAAGGACATATCTCCCACACTTACACCATTCACTGTAGAACATATTTGGTGTGGAGACCAAAATTAAAAAATTCACAGCATAGCATGCATGCATCACATTCTTCTATTCATCACAAGGGACCCAAACCTGTTTAGGTTCCTAAATCTGACATTTGATGATTTTGTAGGGATGCTCTCACAAAAGACCTCATGAGAGTATGTGATACCTAGATAGCAGATGTTTAAGGCATATGACTAGAGATGCGAATCAATTTATTTTGCTGGAGACTAGGGTAGGAGGTAAGGTAACACTTAGAGACAACACCACCAAGAGAGTGGTGGAATTAAGTATAATTGGTGATTCAAAAAATTTCATCATTAATAATGTTTTACTTGTAGATGGACTAAAACACAATCTAGTCAGCATCAGCCAGCTCTGCGATAAAGGTTCAGCATAAAATTTTTACCAATTTGTTGCCTTATAAGCTTAAATGATAAAATTATTTTACAGGAAAAAATGATCAACAACGTCTATATGTTGGATTTAAATTACTTTAAAGCTGATATTGCTATTTACTTAAAATTAATTATTGATGAATCATGGCTGTGTCATAGGAGATTGTGTCATGCAAGTATGAAAAGCCTTAGGAAGATCACCCAAAAAGACTTAGTGAGAGGTATCCCCAAGGTAGAATTCACTAAGGACCACCTGTGTGATGCATGTCAGTTAGGAAAGCAAGTCAAATCCTCCTTCCACTCAATCAAATATATAAACACTAGCAAACCCTTAGAAGTCCTACATATGGATCTCTTTGGACCTATCAGCACTTCAAGCCTAGGAGGGAAAGTCTTTGGGTATGTGATTGTTGATGATTATTCGAGGTTCACCTGGATTAGATTTATGTCTCATAAAAGTGAATCATTCGAGGAGTTTAGATCTTTTTCCACTTAGATTCAGAGGAAGCTAGGTTGTGAGATTGTGACTATTCATTTTGATCATGGGGGAGAGTTTAAAAATGTGAAGTTTTAAACCTACTGTAAGAAGCAAGGGATATATCATAATTTTTTAGCTCATAGCACCCCTCAATAGAATGGGGTAGCTGAAAGGAAGAATAAGACCGTGATAGAAGTCGCTAAAGCCATATTAGCTGAGTACTCACTTTCTAAATACTTTTGGGCAGAAGCAATGAATATAGCATATTATATTCTGAATAGGGTAAATCTTATATCTAAGCTGAACAAAACACCCTATGAAATTCTTAAGGGTAGGACTTCTAACCTCTCTCACCTCCATGTTTTTGGATGTAAGGTGTTCATTCTGAATAATGGGAAGTCTCAACCAGGAATGTTTGACCCAAAATCGGATGAAGGAGTGTTCCTAGGTTAATCAAGTGTTAGGAAATCCTATAGAGTTTTCAATAAAAGAACCACGATTATTAAGGAGAACAGTCATGTTGTATTTGATGAATCTAATAATTCTGGAGGGTCAAGGGTAGAAGAAGAGGAGGTTATAGAAGTCACCGAATGAATAGAATCTACAAATCTAGAGGAAAGGGAAGAACCTGATGTTATACTGCCTAGAGAATGGAGATGTTCTTTGAGTCATCCTAAAGAACTGATCTTAGGAGATCCTTTTGAAGGTGTTAGAACTAGGCATGGATTAAGAAAAGAAGTGAACCACTCTACCTTCATTTCAATGATTGAACCCACCAACATCAATCAAGCCCTTTCTAATGAATTTTGGATCCTAACCATGCAAGAGGAACTAAACCAATTTATTAGGAATGATGTTTGGGAGCTAGTAGAAAGACCTAAGGACCAGAGTATAGTAGGAACCAAATGGGTGTTTAAGAATAAAATGAATGATTCTAGTGTGGTGGTTAGGAATAAGGCAAGATTAGTGGCTAAGGGGTACAACGAAATAGAAGGGATTGATTTTAATGAAACCTTTGCCCCAGTAGCCTATTTGGAAGCCATTAGAGTGATATTGGCCTTTGTCTGTTAGAAGGGATTTAAACTTTTCTAAATGGATGTCAAGAGTACCTTTTTAAATGAGATAATAAAGGAAAATATATTTATAGAGCAACCCCCTGGCTTTGAGAATTCTTAATTTCCAAATCATTTTTTTAAATAAAAAAAGGCCTTATATTGATTAAAATAGGCACCCAGAGCATGGTATGAGAGGCTTAGCACATTCCTACTAGAAAGGGAGTTTGTTAAGGGGAGCGTAGACACTACCCTTTTTCTGAGGAAGTAGGAGATGAATTACTCATTGTCTAGATCTATCTTGATGATATACTTTTTGGATCTTTTGATAAAAATTTATGTGATAATTTCTCTAAAATAATGATTAAGAAATTTGAGATAAGTATGATGGGATAATTATCCTACTTTCTTGGATTTAACACAAGGAAAATGGATGATAAAACTATTCTTAATCAATTAAAATATATTAAGGACATCCTGAAGAAATATCAAATGGATAAAGCTAAGCCAATCAACACTCCCATGACCTCTAGTGTCCAGTTAGATAAGGATTCAAATGGAAAATCTTTTGATCAGAAGAAGTACAAAGGAATAATTAGATCACTTCTTTACTTAACTACTAGCAGACTTGATATTATGTGTAGTGTTTGTCTCTGTACTAGATTTCAGGCTGATCCAAAGGAGTCCCACCTGACTACTATTAAGAGAATTCTTATATATCTCTTAAGGACCCAAAACTTAGGAATCTGGTATTCTAGGCATAGCACCTCCTTTAAAATTGTATGATACTATGATTCTAACTTTGCAAAATATAGGGTGGATAGAAAGAGCACCTCTGAAACAGGTCATTACATAGGACTATCCTTAGTCTCCTAGTTTAGTAGAAAATAGAACTCAGTTGCACTGTCCACTGCTAACACTGAATACATTGCCTTAGGAAGTTATGTGGCCCTGGTCCTTTGGTTAAAGTAATAATTTCTAGATTTAAGACTTCCTGTAGACACAATTTCTGTCCTATGTGATAACACTAGTGTCATCTGCATTTCAAAGAACCCAATCCAACACTCCAGGACCAAACACATCGACATCAGCCACCACTTCAATAGGGACTATATTACCAAAGGAAACATAGAGCTATAATATGTAGCCACTAAAAATCAACTGGCAGATATCTTCACAAAACCACTGGCCTTTGAAACCTTTAGCATTATAAGAACCAGATTATGTATAATAGATATTCATGCTTAAAATTGTTACTATCTGTTTATGTTTCAGCACTTAGTTTTTATTTGATTTGTTTGACTGTTTCTTTTTATGTATTTGTGATTTCCTACTGATATTCCTCATTTTTTCCTGTTGTTATTTGCTTAATTTGGTTATTTCTTTTTATTTGATTTCCTTTTGTTTTTGATTTCCTGTTTATTTTCTTTAGAAACAGATCACTGCTCACTACAAATGATGAACTTGATTTTTAAATGAGAGTTTTGCTTTGTTTTTTATTTAGAAGCTTGTATGCAGTGATTGACTTCTCTAAAATAGTTAAGGGAAGAAATATTAAGGATTTTTTCTCTTCCTCTAACTCATTTAATGGTGTATTTTTCTTTTTGAATAAATTTTTTTTTCAAAATTAAAAGGTGGACTTTAAAATAGAGATCTATTTTATCTTCCTACAATAATCTATCTCATATGAGTAGTGTTCCAAATCATTGAATCACTTTCATATTTTCTTAATCTGGTGATTGTATTTATCATAGGAGAATGATTTTGAGAATTCTTAATTTCCAAATCATTTTTTTAAATAAAAGAAGGCCTTATATTGATTAAAATAAGCACCCAGAGCATGGTATGAGAGGCTTAGCACATTCCTACTAAAAAGGGAGTTTGTTAAGGGGAGCGTAGACACCACCCTTTTTTTCTGAGGAAGTAGGAGATGAATTACTTATTGTCCAGATCTATCTTGATGATATACTTTTTGGATCTTTTGATAAAAATTTATGTGATAATTTCTCTAAAATAATGATTAAGAAATTTGAGATAAGTATGATGGGATAATTATCCTACTTTCTTGGATTTAACATAAGGCAAATGGATGATAGAACTATTCTTAATCAATTAAAATATATTAAGGACATCCTGAAGAAATATCAAATGGATAAAGCTAAGCCAATCAACACTCCCATGACCTCTAGTGTCCAGTTAGATAAGGATCAAATGGAAAATCATTTGATCAGAAGAAGTACAAAGAAATAATTGGATCACTTCTTTACTTAACTACTAGCAGACTTGATATTATGTGTAGTGTTTGTCTCTGTACTAGATTTCAGGCTGATCCAAAGGAGTCCCACCTGACTACTATTAAGAGAATTCTTAGATATCTCTTAAGGACCGAAAACTTAGGAATCTGGTATTCTAGGCATAGCACCTCCTTTAAAATTGTATAATATTATGATTCTGACTTTGCAAAATATAAGGTGGATAGAAAGAGCACCTCTGAAACAGGTCATTACATAGGACAATCCTTAGTCTCCTAGTTTAGTAGAAAATAGAACTCAGTTGCATTGTCCACTGCTAATGCTGAATACATTGCCTTAGGAAATTATGTGGCCCAGGTCCTTTGGTTAAAGTAATAATTTCTAGATTTAAGACTTCCTGTAGACACAATTTCTTTCCTATATGATAACACTAGTGTCATCTGCATTTCAAAGAACCCAATCCAACACTGCAGGACCAAACACATCGACATCAGGCACCACTTCAATAGGGACTATGTTACCAAAGGAAACATAGAGCTACAACATGTAGCCACTAAAAATCAACTGGCAGATATCTTCACAAAACCACTGGCCTTTGAAACCTTTAGCATCATAAGAACCAGATTATGTATAATAGATATTCATGCTTAAAATTGATACTGTCTGTTTATGTTTCAGCACTTAGTTTTTATTTGATTTGTTTGTCTGTTTCTTTTTATGTATTTGTGATTTCCTACTGATATTCCTCATTTTTTCCTGTTGTTATTTGCTTGATTTGGTTATTTCTTTTTATTTGATTTCCTTTTGTTTTTTATTTCCTGTTTATTTTCTTCAGAATCAGATCACTACTCACTACAAATGATGAACTTGATTTTTAAATGAGAGTTTTGCTTTTTTTTGTTTAGAAGCTTGTATGCAGTGATTGACTTCTCTAAAATAGTTAAGGGAAGAAATATTAAGGATTTTTTCTCTTCCTCTAACTCCTTTAATGGTGTATTTTTCTTTTTGAATAAAATTTTTTTTCAAAATTAAAAGGTGGACTTTAAAATAGAGATCTATTTTATCTTCCTACAATAATCTATCTCATATGAGTAGTGTTCCAAATCATTGAATCACTTTCATATTTTCTTAATCTGGTGATTGTATTTATCATAGGAGAATGATTTTTTTTATGGATTATTTTTCTTTATCTAAGAGAGTGAGTTTTTTCTTCTCTTATATCTGGAAGATAATCTCACAACTAAGAGTCTTTTAGAGGTTTTGAAAGAAAGGAAGCTCACAAAAGATGCGCAAAGTGGTCCAATCAATTGAAAAAGAGGCTCAAAATGAGCCCAATACTGAAAAAATGCGTAATGTTCGCTAAAAAATTAAAAAAATATATAAAGTGTATCAAAAATCAAAAGATGCACAAAGTGTGCCAAATATTTGAAAAAGATGCACAAAATGAGCCCACAAAGAAATAAGCTTCCTCCTTTTTCAAGTCTTTAAAAAATCTTAGAAGAATTTGTGCGCCACTTAATATATTCAAACACTTGAGATAGAAAATCATGATTTCTAGTTCTTTAATTTGTAATACTATTTTATGAGATATTTTTTTGGAACAAAGTTTGAAAGGATCACTTTTCTTATCTAATTTCTTTTCTTCTGAATTAAATTTTTGTAAGAAAAGAATTTGAACATGTAAGGTGTCAAAGGTAGGGTTTACAAAAATCAATTTTCCAACTTTTTTAGATTTTAGCTCATCAGTTTCTTTTTATTGGCTTTAGAATTGAAAATTAAGGAGGAATTTTGATTTACTGGAGCTGATTGATTCAAAAAAACTTTGTTTTTTTTTTTTATTTTCATTATTTGTTTGATTTTTCGTTTATATTTTGATTTGAATTCTTTCTTTTGTATTTTGGACTCCCTTGATCATTCCTCTTCATCATCCAACAACAAAATCATGACCAGGATCTGGCCTGGTTTTGGGAGCTATTTACTTCCATTCACCAGTTCTTTCAACCACCTCCACCTCCTCCACCTAATCAGGGTCCATCGTACATGTAGTTTATTTTTGGTTTTTTTTACTATTTGCTTCCATTGTGATGTTTATATTATTTTTCTTTCATGTATATGTTCTGCTTTGTATTTTTCCTCTTTTTTGTGATGTTAAAAGGGGGAGTAGTGTTAGGGTTATTGTTGTATCAGTGGTGTATCATTTGCCTGTTTCAGTAAAATGTGCTTTGCTTTACTTATAGTGTTTTGCTTTGCTTTGCATCATCTGGTTGATTTGAAATTATCTAACAAATGTTTACCATTATAAAAAAAAAGAGATTCTTATAAATCTGGATTCAAGGATAATAATTTTGATGATAATAAATATTTTTATTTCTCTATTAATGTTACTACTGCACATCTGTTTGTAGTTATCCTGCCTACTAACTTTTTAGGTCCACAAGATGAAGTGCAATTCAAGCCAGCCCAAAATCAGGTAGATTAAGACTGAGTCAGCTTATAATTTTAAATTCCAATGGTTTTTTATCTTTTCTTGAGTCAAATGTAATAAAGTGGATCCTAATACTAAGTAACCTTGCACACATACTCAGGGGGAGAAATTTAGTGAGTTAGAGTTTTTTTTTATTTTTGATTATATCGTACAGGATGATCCAAATAATATTTTAGACGATCTGTTAAAAATAGAAACCCTAATTAGTGCATCTGGGATAAGTTAACCTGATTAAGTAAATCATCTTGGACGATGCTCCCATCATCTTGGACGATATTCTTAAATCAAAAATCTTAGCCGCCAAACTTATTTAGGCAAGATTTGAAATTGATTTTATGTGTCTAATCATACAGGATAATCCCACATCATCCTAAATGATTTGTACCAATCATGCCTAAATTAATCAAGTGATTAAGGAGAGTAATTAAGGTTAGATTGATCGATCATATCATCCGGGATGATCGCAGGATCGTCCAGGATGATCAGTAAGAAAAATCTTAACTTTCTCTTAGACGTCCCAAACTATCTGCTGGATGATATGTCCCCTTTTGTACTAATCATACATGATGATATATACATCGCCCAATACAATCAGTTATATTTCAAATCATCCTAGCTCATCCGCTGGACATCCCAAACTATCTGTTGGACGATAATGTCTTATTTTGAACTACTCGTATAGGAAGATATGGGCATCATCCTGGATGATCGGTTATATTTCATCCTATCATCCTGACTTACCTCCTAGACGACCTGAACTATGTTCTCGATGATTTAGTTAGTTTTATACTAATCGTACAGGACGATCCGATGATCATCTTAGACGATCAGTTCTACCAAATTAGAAAGTTAGGGTTTTGGAAGCCTGTTATTTAAGAAAAATGTTTTTACTTGGAAAAGAGATCTTTTGTTGTATTCCAATCCAAGAGAGCTTAGAGAAGAGGGAGAGTTTGGGCGAGAGAGAGAGGATCTTGTGAGGGAGAGTTTATGAGGAGTTTCATAAATGTTGCTCCTAGCAAGAATTGGATCGTCGTCTTCCTTCCTTATCTTTGGATTTGTGGCGGCTCTAGGGAGAAGATCATCAGCATTAGATTAGGGTTCTCTGCCTGCTTCAGGAGGAAGCAAAAGGATTCTGGGTTCTCTGCCTGCTTTAAATAGAAGTAAAAGGAGTTGGGGTTCTCTGCCTACTTCAAGAGGAAGCAAAAGGAGTCAAGGTTCTTTGCCTCATCTATGTCGGTGGAAAGATTTTGTAAGGGCTTCTCCGCCTTACTGTGGGAGTAGAAGGAGAGTCACTATAGTTTAGTGCAATACCTAGAGGGGAGGCTCCGGGGAGTGGACGTAGGTCAAGTTGACCGAACCACTATAAATTTGGTGCGCTCTTTTTATTTATTTTTTTGCATTTTAATTTCTGTATATTTCTATGATATGATCTGTGGTTGAAAATTTGATTTTGGTTGTCTGCTTCTGCTTACATTGTTTGTGTTTTAAATATTCAAAAAGACAAAAATAAATTTTTTTTTTGTGTAAAAATTTTTAAAATACCAATTCACCCCCCCCCCCCTCTTGGTTAGCCTTGGGACTAGTTCATAACGGCTTGACAACCCTAACAAACTTTCATAAGCAAATAAGTGTTGTCCTCATTTTTGTATGAGGTCACTAGGATCAAACTAGACCGTAGGATCAATCCAGATCTTAAATCAATCCAGATTCAAATCAACCTAGACCCCAGAATTTTCTTAGACCCTAGAGTTCCTCTAGATTTTAGAAATAATCCAGATTCAAATCAATCCAAACTTCTGATCAATCAAGATCTCAAACCAACCTAGATTATAAACCTATTCAAGCTTCAAACCTGTCTAGACTCCTAGGTAATTCAATTTCTAGCTCAAACTCCAATTAATCCATCCTATGATCAAACTCCAATCCTATCCAATCACTCATAATCACCCATATGATTATGCATGATGAGGGTAATTCAAATTTAAGCAACCAAATCAAAACTCCAGATCAAATCAAGAAATTCCAGGCCAAATCCAAGGCTAAGGGGCCCTGACCTAAAACCCTTTTCTAGGGATTTTTTAAACATTTCAAACCCTAGTCAAGTGAACTCTGATTCAGAGTCTAACAATTGCATATTGATAGGACATGTCTCTAGAGGACATCCTCTAAATTTGAGCTCATTCTAAGTCTCTAACCCTAAAAACTGAATTGATTTTCAAAGGCTATTAAACCTTCAAATATTTACGGCCTATGCCGCTAGACTTACCACCCAGTGGATTTAGACCTTAGAGCTTTTGCCAAAGTCTCTAATCACCTCCAGACCCTTGATTATGTCATGTTGAGTAGTAAAATGTATTTTGGTGGACCCACTTTGACCCCTAGTTTACCAGGGGTCAAAATAACCAAAATGCCCCATAAGATCAATTTTGGAGTTTTCTCCAAACTTCAACATGCCTAATCAAATCATATTCTAGAACTCCTTCCAATGCATCCTAATTATCATTAGAAGTGCAATAGACCCAGACCCAGACCCTTGTCAAGCCTAGTTGACCAGGTCGACTCTTTTTGACCAAATTACCCCTTAGGGGTTTGAACACCCATTTCAAATTAAATGACCTTCAAATTGCATGGAACCACTTCCAACAAATTTTAAATATCATTTCAAACCTATTAAGCTCAAACCTAGCCCTTTGGTCAACCTGGTTGACCTACTGAACCTAGGTTGACCCAATGACCCATTAAGGGATCAAATAGGTGATTTGACCTAGATGACCATTTTGATCCTTCAAACCACCTCCATTAGACTCAAAATATCAAATCAAATCCATTGAACTCAAATATAGGTCTTGGGTCGACCTGGTTGACCCAATAGCCCCTTAACGCTTTAAATGGATTATTTCAATCCATTCAATCCATTTGACTACACCAACCCATATTAAACCTTCAAATTAACCCTAAATCACACCGCAAGCATTAATCAATAAAATCCAAGTCAACTTGACCAAGTTAACTTTCCAATACTTGGTCAAACAACCTTTAAACCTTCCATAACTTATTCAAATTTCAAGTCCCTAGCCATCAAAACCTCTTCTCTTCATTCAAACAGCTCCTTAAGTCCCTTTGGTTGCCACCTCAGCCAAAGTAATATGTTGACTGATCAACAAAGTCTTTCAAAGGCTTTAAGAGGCTTTAAGTGGTCAAATCATCCCCTAGGAGCTAGTCCACTCCATTTAAAACTATCCCAACAGCTTAGCCATGGTCTAGAACCTTCCTACGCCTACTCCCAGCCCTTAAATCAAAATCAAATGGCTTGGATCACTTCCACATGCTCAATTGGGGACCAAGAGGCCTTTCTACCTCATGTGTCCTCTTGTCCTTTGATCCTCGTGCTCTCAACTACTCCCTGAATAGGTGGCATGCATCTGAGGAGCTCTTTAAGCCATCCTAGTTTCCAATTCAAGCTGGGGTAGGTAGAAAAAGCCAAAACAAGGAAATTGGAGATCATTCTATCACCCATCCTCTCTCTCCAAATTCAAGCCCTTCCAGTTGAGCTCTCTATTCATTCAAGTCTTCAAGGATCTCCCCCATATTTCCCAAGTTGGATCCAGCCGCTAGAAGTCGCCGGCGATGAGCTTTCCGGTGACCTCAAGCCAAAGTCCATCCAACCCAAGAACTTGTGATCGGGAGCTTATGAGATCGCAATTTCTTCTAGACAATTGAGCGTGGAAAGTCTACAAGCTCAAAGCATTCAAAAATATCCAAATCGAACGGTTAGTTTGTTCAAAATCCTTAACCCTAGCTTAGGACACATAAGCAAATTTAACTTTTCAAAAAGTGCTTTTTAGACTTTAAAATCTATTCCTCATTAATGCTCTTCATGAATATTATCTATGTTTAAAATTTCATTAAGTTTGATTAGTTAGATCAGAAGAATGAGACGTTTTATCATTCTAGCATTTTGGTTTTGCTATCCTTGAACTGCATGTTATCCTGACCATTGATCATGCGATCAATGGTTCAGATCTGGCCTTTCTACAGTTCGATCTAAACCCAAAATCGATCATGTGGTTCTGCTTACGGTCTGGCGCAACCTGGATAGTAAATCTCAAACCGTGGGTGATCCAACGATGGGCGAGATTTACTGATTGTATTAAGTAAATAGCACATGGGTCCCACCACCACTTTAATCATTTGACAATGATTGCACGGTGGTGCAATCATTGTCAATGATTGAGCACCGTCACTACGGTTTGGATCACCCAACCAGCTCCAGCCACGTGGCATTCCACGCTAGTATTTTATTAAATCATTTTTAGTTAATTTTTTTAATCATTTTAAATTCAAAAAATCATATAAAATATTAAAAATTAATTTTAAATAAAAAGATATATATATTATATATTAAAAGTTCCAAAAAATTTAATATTTAATTTAAAATTAATACTAATTTAAAATATTAAATATATTTTAAATTATTATAATTAATTAAATATTTGATATTTTAATTCAATAATTAATTAAAAATGATTAAATACTATTTAAAATTCAAAATTTTATTTTTAAAATATATTTTAAAATTCTAGATAAATATTCAAGATATTTTTATTTTAAAACATAATTTAATTTAAACTTTAAATTAATTAAAAATTATTTAATTATCTTAAATAATATCTAATTAATATTTAATTAATATTAATCTAAATATTTCAAAATATTTAATTTTTTTTAATTTTAAATATTTAAAAAGAAAAATTAAATCAAAGAGTTATTTTAAAATATTTAATTCTAAATTTAATTTAAAATATAATATATACTTTAAATATTTTTAAAAATATTAAAATATTTAATTAATATTTAGTTTAGAATAACCCTAAGGTGTGTTATGATTTCCAAAATTAGTCATAATCAAATTTTGAAAATTAATTTTTACAATAATTTTTGAAATAGGCTCGGATACCACTTGAAAGTGCGAAAAGGTTGTTAAACCTATTGATTATGTTCCTAGGCTAACTAAGAGGGGGGTGAATTGGTACTTTTAAAAATTCTCTTGGATGTTTTGAAAACCCTTTTTAATAAAAACTACATATATCGTACAGTACGATTATGTTCGTATAGTACGAACAGGTATAGAAATTTTACTTTTTCAACCACAAAAAAAATAAAGTGCAATGCAGAAATTAAAATTATAGTAAAAAAACACAAGAACAAAGAACACCAGATTTTAAAGTTGCTCAGTCAAACACGACCTACATCCACTCCCTAAAGACTCCTCTAGGTATTGCACTAAATCAAAGTGACTCTCATTTAGCCCCTACAGCAAGGCGGAGAAGCCCTTACAACTCTCTTCCACCAAACCCCAGTGTGGTAGAGTACCATTATCCTTTTTCATCCTCTCTAGTGATCGTAGAGAACCACTCATCCTTTCACACCCTCCTGGTGTCGGCAAAGAACGATCATCCTTTTTCACCCTTCTGGTGACGGTAGAGTACCAAGCCTTCTTTTACAATCCTCTTACAAGAGTCTTCAAGGAGATTAGGAAGAACTTTGAAAAATAAGAGAATCTCACCATTGGATAACCTTGTGAATCCCCTCACAATTTCCTTACCCTAGATCTCTCACTCTCCACTCTCAAAACACTCTCCCAAACACACTCCTCAAGAGCACTCAAGAGAAATTCATGGAAGGACTATTAGACAGTCAGTTTTTAGGAACCTTATATACAAAGCACAAGAAAAATCATCCAAAAATTGAAACTTTCAAGTTTTACGAACATGGATCGTAGCGAACGATCAAGATTCGTACCGTACGATCAGTTCAAAAAATATGAGGCATTCATTTGTACGAACGTGGACGACTCGATTTCGCACTCTGATCGGTGTCTGTACGAACTAACTTCATACAGTACGATCAGTTCAGAATTTTTCCAATAACTTCCACATCATCTGTACGATCGTGTACGAACCCTATTTCATACTCTGATCGGTATTTGTATGAACCATGTTCATACGGGATGATCAGTTCAAATTCGGTGTGTTCGTACGGGATGATCTGGATGGGCTTAATTTCGTACTCTGATTGGCGTCCAGGACAAAACCTCATTGTACTGTACGATCAGTTCAAAAAAATGTACTGGATCATACGCGACGGTCTAAATGAAGCTAATTTCGTACTCTGATGGGCATCCGAGATGACCCCATTTTGTACATTATGAAATATACTTAGAAAATTTTCCAGTTACGCACCAATTAACTTCATTTCGGAGGGACACAAAGGATAAATTGTCTAGTACGATATAACATCGTACAGTACGATTAGGTTAAAAAAAATTATCTCATTCCCTCAGTGTGTGTGTGTACAGTTATCCAATATACAATCACACTCTCTCAGACTCAAGAAAAGTAAAAAATACAGACTTTACTTATAATAACCCTTAATCTAACAGTCTGGAGTATGATTTTCCTGAAAATTATGCTAGTACACACAACAACAAACTTTCCAACATATGTTAGGAGAACCAATAAACAAATAATAAAATTTTGTTATCATCAAAAACTCACATGATTATAAAGATAACCTAATATGCAACAATTTCAATAATCTCCCCCTTTTTGATGATGGCAAAAAAAATATTATTTGAGTTTAAACATTTAAACATTAACACTCATTTTCTCCTTAGCTCCCCCTAAATATATGCTCGCCCTAAATGAATGATCTATTTGAAAAAAGTGGTACAAATAAAGATCAGAGATAGACATATAACATGCATATCACACAGAACAAGCATATAAAACAAAACAAAACACATGAAACAAACTCCCCTTTTGACAACAATAAAAAAGAAGGTAATTGAAGTAGTTGATGATTAAGATAATGTTAAATGAATTATACTAAAATATTGAAATCGGATGTAAAAGATAAAGACTCAAAATTTTAAATCACAGAATAACAAGAATAAGAAAATTTGATCTATGTTAGTAATGTAATAGACAGATTGTGTAACCACAACTATTTCATAAATGATCAAATAAAATTAATAATTTTTTATTTCAATAGCGACGATTATTGTTTAGCATGAATGAGAAACTGATAAAGAAAAGAGTAATTGGCGACATTGCGCATCTTTTCAATTTGCAAGGCACACTTTGTGCATCTTGTCAATTTTAGGCTAATTTTGTGCCTCTTTACAATTTGGTGAACATTGCACATCTTTTTGTATTCATGGCACACTTTGTGTATCTTTTCAATTTTAAGCTTATTTTGTGCCTTCTTAACAAAATTTCTTTCCAAAACCATTATCTCTTAACACAAATATAATAATGAACACTATGAGATAGAAACATGAGCAAAAGTATGACATCAAATAACAAGGCCTAATAAAGACAAAGATCAACACAATAATGTTAAACACAAAGACCTGTCAAGAGCAACAGTAGAACAACAGAATCATAGATAGAAATTTAAAGGACTCTCATCTAGAGGAGGTGGTGGAGCACTGAACATTGCAAAATAGCTATTAAATGTAGCAAGATTTGTGTTCAGAGCATCAAATTGATCTCGTATCCACCCCTATCTTCATTATACCTCTTGTCCAGCTGCTTTAAATGAGCCTCCATATTATCAAACCTTTGATCAAGATGATCAAAATGTTGGACCATATCTTGATGGAAGTTTTGGTCAGGTCCAGGTGCAGGTGCAGGTGCTTCCCCTTTTTCTTAAGAATCATATCCCCCTGAATCTAAATCTTGATGAAATAGTGCACGGAAGGAGGCGTTGGTGAAGAAAATAGGTAATTCGATGGGAGGATCAGGATTGATTAAATTATATTTCTTCTCCAGAATATATATAACCAAATGTCCCAAAGCTATATTTTTCTTTCTTTTATTACTAGGTTGCCCAATGTCAGGTAGTCCAAAATGAGTTGGGCTTCATCAAAAGGTTTTTCAGTCATAATCAGATAGGTGATAGTGGACAAAAGAGGAGTCATATTTACACGATCACCAGCTTTAGGAATGATTGAAGTTCTCAGAACATGCTGAATGATCCTAGCATTTTTATGTAGGGTATACATAAAAGGTAAATGAGTGATTTGACGAACACCTCTAAGAACTTGATTCACTTCACTCTAGTCAAAATTAGATCTAGAAGTCATTGTGTGTGCCCTTACCCCATGGGTTCTAAGATGAAGAATATTTCCTAAGTCTTCTTTAGTTATTAGGACTCTCTGTTTAAAGACATAGGAAGATATTCTAGAATGATCTTCATTATATTTCATGTTGGAAAAAAATAGTCGAAAGGTGTCCTTGTGGTAGGCATGAATCAAGGTTAGGATAAAGGACAGTTGAGTTGCGGTGAAAAGAGGCATGACAGAAAATTTAAATCTCCTTAAATGAGGACTCTAGCTAAACAGTATCTATTATATGCTTCCTCATTTTCTCTAGATAGGAAATCATCATCTCTCTCCAATCTTGAGGAGGATCTCTTAAAACCTCACGCTCGTTTGCTGCTGCTAGCCATGAAAATGAGAAGGTTTTGGAGATTGAAAAGGATGTGAAGACAATGACAGCCAAAACCTCCATATTTAAAGAAAAATGGGAAATCATACCATATGAAGTAATGTTCATACATACGATCACCCGATCATACGGGATGAAAATAAATTTCATACAGACAAATACAAATGGATAAATATGAAACGGCTTTTTATAAACTATCCTTCCTGAACTACCCTTCCTGAGGCATCCTTTCATAGAGACTTTTTGAATACAGGAACATACAGACGAAGACGTGTTCGTCTGGTACAATCAAAAAATGAATGGTCATCCCGAAATGGTTGCGGGCGTCCGCGTGAAATAATGATAACTTGATCATACAGACGAACAGGTGTTCGTCCGTGGCGATCAAAGAATGAAAAGATCATCCTGCAATAGTTAGGTTCATCCTTATCCGAATCGACAATGTGGATCGTATAGACGAACGACGTATTCGTATGTACGATCAGTAATAATAATTGACAAAAACTGTAAATCCATCCCCATGCTTACAGATGAACCTATATATATCGTATAGTATGATGACATCATCGTATACTATGAAAAGCTTATAGAAAATATTATTTCGTCTCCTCAACTCTACAAATTTTATGCACACGCTACAGAATTCATTTTGTACAAAATGATTTCGTACAGTCTGAATAGAACACAGAAAAATAGTACATGATAAACTCAAAAACCTTTCAAAGTAAATCATTCATTTTTTTATTTTTCATTAAAATATAAATAATGAAAAGATAAAGCGTCTAAATACAATCAAAATAAAAATAAAACATGTAACCTATATAATACACACACTTGACATTAACAAAACACACAATCACACATAAAATAAGTTTTGCATAATTTTCAATTATACATTAAGATCAATCACACCTAGCCTTGTCCTTAAAATTCTAAATGTGTCAAAAGCTAGAGGTTTTGTGAAAATATCTACAAGTTGATCCTTAGTAGCAACTTGATGTAATTCAATTTCCCCTTTTGCTACATGATCTCTTATAAAATGATGCCTTATATATATATATATATATATATATATATATATATATGCTTGGTTCTAGAATGTTGAATAGGATTCTTTGAAATGCATATGGCAACAAAAGATTAGAATTATGCCAAAAGAAAATCCTAAGTCAATTAATTATTATTTTAACCAAAGTACTTGTGCAACATAGCTTCCTAAGGCAATATATTCAGCTTCTGCAGTTGAAAGGGCTACTAAGTTCTATTTTCTACTAGACCAAGAAACTAAGGAGTTTCCTATGAATTGACACAATCCAAAAGTGCTTTTCAATCAACCCTATAACCGGCAAAATCTTAATCAGAGTATCCAATAATTTCAAATGCAGTGCTATTCTTGGGATACCAAATTCCTAGGTTTTGAGTCCCTAAAAGATATCTCATAATTCTCTTAACTGCAGTCAGATGTGATTCTTTTGGATCGACTTGAAATATAGCACATAAATAAACACTAAACATGATATTTGATCTGCTTGCTGTCAAGTAAAGAAAAGATCCAATCATCCCTCTAAACTTCTTTTGATCAATTGATTTTCCTTTAGGATCCTTATCTAACTGCACTGAGGAACTCATGGGTATATACACTGGTTTAGCCTTATCCATTTCATACTTCTTAAGGATGTCCTTAACATATTTTGACTGGCTCAAAAAAATTCCATCCTCATCCTGCTTAATGTTAAACCCCAAAAAGTAACTCAAATCTCTAATTAAGCTTATCTCAAATTCCTTACTCATTATTTTTGAAATTTCATCACAAAGATTTCTATCGGTAGATCCAAATAAGATATCATCTATATAAATTTGAATAATGAGTATTTCATCTCCTACTCTTTTTATAAAGAGAGTGGTGTCCACACTCACTTTTATAAATGATCGTTCAAGTAGGAAAGTACTTAGCCTTTCATACTAAGCTCTAAGTGCCTGTTTAAGTCCATACAATGCATTTTTTAATTTGAAAACATGATTAGAAAATTATGCATTTTCAAAACCTAGAGGTTGCTCAACATAAATATCCTCTTTTATCATCCTATTTAGAAATATACTTTTTACATCTATTTGATACAACTTAAAACCTTTAAAATAGGCATAGGCTAAAAGCACTCTAATTGCCTCAAGTCATGCTACCGGGGCAAAAGTCTCTTCAAAATTAATTCTCTCAATTTGATTATACCCCTTAGCTACTAACCTTGCTTTATTCCTTATAATCACTCCAGAATCATTCATCTTGTTTTTAAATGCCCACTTTGTTCCAACAACACTTAGATCTTTTAGTCTTTCTACCAATTCCCAAACATCATTTCTAGCAAATTGATTCAACTCATCATGCATAGCTATAATCCAAAACTCATCCAAAAGTGCTTGATTTACACTAGTGGGTTCAATCATTAAAATAAAAGCGGAGTGATTCACTTCTTTCCTCAATCCATGCCTAGTATTTACTCCTTCACTTGGGTCTCCTAAAATCAACTCCTTAGGATGACTCTTGGGAAAATTCCATTCTCTAGGCAATGGGTTTTCTTGTTCATTTTCAACCCTCTCTTCCATTTTTTCATTTTTAAGTCCTTGGGTTATTTCCTTAACTTCATCTTCATCCAACCTAGACCCACAGAATTATCTGATTCATTAAAAACAATATGAGTGGTCTCCTCAACTACCAATGTCCTTCTATTAAAAACTCTATAGGATTTTCCAACACTTGAATATCCTAGAAAAATTCTTTCATCAGATTTTGGATTAAATTTTTTTAAGAGAGTTTTTCTATTATTATGTATGAACACTTTACATCCAAAAATATGTAGGTGTGAGATGTTGGGAATTCTACCTTTAAGGAGTTCATATGGTGTATTATTTAATTTTAATCTAATGTACACCCTATTCAATACATAGCATGCGGTACTAACTGCTTCAGCCCAAAAATATCTTGGAAGTGAATATTCTGCCAACATAGCTCTAGCAACTTCAATCAATGTCATGTTCTTTCTCTCAACTACTCCATTCTACTGAGGTGTTCTAGAAGTTGAGAAATTATGATCTATTTCATGGGTTTTTCAAAACTCATCAAATATTTCATTTTCAAATTCTCCCTCGTGATCACTTTGGATTGTAACAATTTCAAACCCTAGTTTTCTCTAAATCCAAGTGGCAAAGTCTCTAAACTCCTCAAATGATTCACTCTTATGATTTAAAAATCTAATCCATATGAATCTTGAGCAATCATACACAATTATATATCTAAACCTTTTTCCTCCTAGACTTAAAGTACTAATGGGTCCAAAGAGATCCGTGTGAAGAATTTCTAAGGGCTTGCTAGTTCTAACTTCCTTGATTGAATTGAAGGAGGATTTGACTTGTTTTCCTAGTTTACATGCATCACATAAGTGATCTTTAGTGAAGTCTAATTTTGGTATTCCTCTGACTAAATCCTTTTGGGTGATTTTCTTAATACTTCTTATGTTAGCGTGACAAAGTCTTCTATGCCATAACCATGATTCATCAGATATAGTTTTCAAATAAAAAGCAGTATAAGATTTTATAGAATTCAAATCTAGCATGTATATATTGTTTACAATATCATCATTCAATATAATGATTCCATTTTGACTAATAACACAGCTAGTAGGTAAAAATTTTATATGATAACCTTTATCACACAATTGACTTATGCTCAACAGATTATATTTTAAGCCTTCTACTAATAGAACTTTTTCAATCACAAAATTCTTAGATTTTTTATCATACCTGTATCTACCACTCTCTTGGTGGTATTGTCTCCAAGTGTAACCTTACCTCTATTCCTGGCTTCCAGTGATAAGAATTGATTAGCATCTTTAGTCATATGCTTTAAACAACCGCTATCCAGGTACCAAATACTCTCATGAGGTCTTGTGAGAGAGCATTCCTACAAGAAAATCAAGGGTTAGTCCTGGGAACCCAAATAAGTTTGGGTTCACCTCTTGGCAATTTTAAACTAGATGCATGTGTGATATGCTGTGATTTATGCACCTTAGGTCTCCACACTAAATGTGTTCTATGATAAATAGTACAAGTCTGGGAAATATGCCCAATCATACCACAAGAACAACATTTTACTCCAGGAAAAGGATTTACCAATCTATGTATACTATAAGATCTTTTCCTAGATTTTGAACTAGTGGCCTTGTGGTAAAACTTGTGAAAATCTTCAAGATTGGGTGGAATCCTATTTTCCTTAAGTGCTTTCAAATTAACTTCAAGATATGAGTTTGCACTTTATAAAATCGAATTTTCAATCTTTAAGTTATCCTCTCTACTATTTGATTCATCCATAAAATTTTAAAAATCATTTTTAAGTTTAGTGTGTGATGATTTTAGAAGTTCATACTATTTGTTCAAATCATTATATTCATCCAACAGAGTCATGTGGTTGCTATCAATTAATGCATGGTCTTTCCTAAAGATTTCAAATTCTTTTTGTAATTCTAAGTAATCTAAATTCAATTTTGCATACAGTTTCTTTAGTTTCCTATATGCAGAATGAATGCATTCAGAAACTTCAAAGAATTCATCATAACTTAAGTCACATACCTCCTCTTGATCCGAATGATCAAGATTGTCAGCCATCAACTAAAAATTAGTGACTTCCTCTTCAGGTGCTGTTTCTGAGGAATTTGAAGCTAAGTCTGCCCAAAATGCTCATTGTAGTCTCTTCTTGCCCCTTCTATCATTAGGTTTCTCCTCAGCTTTCTCCTTGCTAGGATTGGCTTTGAGATTAGGGCAATCAGTATTTATGTGTCCTGGCTTCCTGCACTCATAGCAAATAATATCATTAGAAGCCTTAGCATTTTTATGGAACTTACCCTTGTTCCACTGATAGCGTCTTCTCTGCTTTCTTCTTAGGAAACTTTTGAACTACCTTGTCATTAAGGCAATATTCTCTTCATCCTCATGCTGGAACTGATCACTCTCTGAGTCATCCACTTTCAGTGCAATGTTCTTTTCTTTTTGTCTGTCACCTACTTTAATCTATCATTGAGTACCTCCTTGCTCGTAAGAAATCAGCGATCCAAGCAGATTATCAATAGAGTAAACATTTAAGTCTTTTGACTCTATTATAGCAGTAATATTTGCATCACAGTAGTAGGCAAACAACATAGTATCTTATTTACTTTTTAAAAATTTGTTAGTTCCCTACCTAAAGCATGTAATGAAGTTACTATTTGTGTACAATAGGTATACATGTCAGAGATTATCTCATTCAGTTTCATGCAAAAAAGTTCATAGTCATATAGTAGAATGTTCAATCTAGATTATTTCACTTTATTGGTTCCTTCATATGTAATGCAAAGCCTGCCCCAAATCTCTTTTCCAGATTTACAAATAGATACACGCATGTAGTCTTATGATTTTAGTGCACAAAAGAAACTATTCAAACACTTAGCATTTAATTGAGCTAATTCACATTCTTCTATAGTCTAATCAGCAAAAGGTGTTTGAATTCTAATTCTATCTATAAGTCTAGTAGGTTCAGTGTAACCTTCTTGTACTAAAATCCACATGTGATAGTCAAGTGATTGTAGAAAAGTAGACATGCGAGTTTTCTAAAAGTCAAATAGAATGTTATCAAACAGTGGAGGTCTAGTGATCGAATAATCCTCAGTTGTGTTTCGGTTTCCAAAATTATCCATGATCAAATTTCAAAAAGTAATTTAAATATAATTTTTGAAATAGGCTCTGACACCACCTGAAAGTGTGAATAGGTTGTTAGACCTATGGATTATGTCCCTAGGCTAACCAAGAGGGTTTAAAAATTCTCTTGGATATTTTGAAAACCCTTTTTAATAAAAACTACATATATCGCATAATATGATTATATTCCTATAGTATGAATAGATATAGAAATTTTACTTTTTCGATCACAAAAAAAATAAAGTGGAATGCAGAAATTAAAATTATAGTAAATAAACACAAGAATAGAGAACACCAAATTTTATAGCGGTTCGGTCAAACACGACCTACATCCACTCCCTAGAGACTCCTTCTCTAGGTATTGCACTAAATCAAAGTGACTCTCCTTTTGCCCCCACAGTAAGGCGGAGAAGCCCTTACAAACTCTCTTCCACCAAACCCCGATGTGGCAGATTATCGTTGTCCTTTTTCACCCTCCCTGGTGATGGTAGAGAACCACTCATCTATTCATACCCTCTTGATGTTGGCAGAGAACCATCATCCTTTTTCACCCTTCTAGTGATGACAGAGTACCTAGCCTTCTTGGACAATCCTCTTGCAAGAGTCTTCAAGGAGATTGGGAAGAACTTTAAAAAATAAGTAAGAGAATCTCACAGTTGGACAACCTTGTGAATCCCCTCATAATTTCCTTACCCTAGATCTTTCACTTTCCACTCTCAAAATACTCTCCCAAACACACTCCTCAAGAGCACTCAAGAGAAATTCATGGAAGCACTGTTAGATAGTCAGTTTTTAAGAACATTATATATAAAGGACAAGAAAAATCATCCAAAAACTAAAAATTTCAAGTTTTACAAACATGAATCGTACCGAACGATCGAGATTTATAATGTACGATTAGTTCAAAAATATGAGGCATTCGTCTGTACGAACATGGACCACCCAATTTTGTACTCTGATCGGCGTCTGTACGAACTAACTTCGTACAGTATGATCAGTTCAGAATTTTTCCAATAACTTCCACTTCGTCTGTACGATCATGTACAAATCCTATTTTATACTCTGATCGGAGTATGTACGAACCATATTCATATGAGATAATCAGTTCAAATTTGTTGCATTGGTACAGAACAATCTGAACGGGCCTGATTTCATACTCTGATTGGCCTCTAGGACGAACCCTAATTGTACCATATGATCAGTTCAAAAAAAAAATCTTACTGGATCATACGGGACAGTCTAAACAAAGCTGATTTCGTACTCTGATGGGCATCCGGGATGACCCCATTTCGTATAGTATGAAATGTACTTAAAAAATTTTCTAGTCAGGCCCCAATCAACTTCATTTCATAGGGACACAAAGGATAAATTATTCAATACGATATAACATCGTACAGTATGATTAGGTTAAAAAAAAAATTTGTCTCACTCACCAGTGTGAGTGTACACAGTTATCCAATATACAATCACACTCTCTCAGACTCAAGAAAAGTAAAAAATATAGACTTCACTTACAATAACCCCTAAGCTAATATGTCTTAAAGTCTTTAGCAGTTAGGTGTATGATTTTCCTAAAAAACATGTTAGTGCACACAACAACAAACTTTCCAACATATGTTAGGAGAACCAATAAACAAACAATAAAATTTTATTATCATCAAAAACTCACATGATTATAAAGATAACCTAATATGCAACAATTTCAATAAGCATAACCTTGATTTAATCCTACATAACTTAATTACATCATTAGGGATAAAAATTAAGGACTCATTTAGAGAACTTAGAAAAACTTTAGAAATTTAAATACACATTCAATAGGCATGAAACTTAAACCATTTAATCTTAGTGACATTCTCTGCCCTAGGGAAAAATTCTAGCAACTTTAAAAATCATTAAACCCTTTAATTGATTTATTCAAGATTAAACCTTTAATTAAGCACTTAAACTTCTAAAAATTCTAATAAATCAAATTTGAATCCAAAAATACACATAATACTTCTAACTAACAAGAATTAAACCCTTAATCAATGAAAATTAAAATCTCCTTGACTGGACTTTAAAATCAGGCTTAATTTAATTTTAATTCCCAAACACTTAAGAATCTCTCCACAGGTCATTCCTGACCTTTGAAACTAATTTCAAAGAGTTTGGAGTTCATTTGGAGCAGAGTCAAAAAAAGGCTCTTTATTAAACAATTTGGAAAATTTAAATAAATACCTTAAACCTCTAAAAATCATAACTAATTATAGAAAATTCAAAATTGAGTAAACTCAAAGGCATTGAACTCCATTTAGGGTCTAATATCTATTAAAAATACCAAACCATCAGAAATAATTCAAATTTAAAAAGTCAACAATCTAGTCAACCCCAAATTAAAATTTTTAAGTCAAAACTTCTAAAATGCATAACTTTTCATAAAGAACTCCAAATTTAGCAAACTCAAAGCCTAATTACTCATTAAAATGAATAATATTTAACAAAAATATCAAAAATTCAAAAATCTAATTAAATTTAAAAGTCAACTTTTGACCCCTTAATTAAATGATTAAAATAATCTAAAAAATTTCAAAATTTGATAATTAATTCCAAATTCTAGAAAATGTTATGTTAATGTTTAAATCACTCAACCAAATTCTTAATACATAACAACCACTCTAAAGATAAAGTTTTTTAGGATGGACTACTCCGGGCTACGGGGCTATGTATCTTAAGGAGGCTTTGTTCCTCGAGCATGGTGGCACAACACCACGAATAAATTCAGTGGAGTGTTAAAACCTTAAAATTAATTATTTCTTAATGATCCAATCAAACTTAAAATCCTTAATCTAAATAAATCAACTAAGTTTTTAGGATGGACTACTCTGGGCTGTGGGGCTATGTGTCCTAAGGAGGGTTTGTTCCTCGAGCCTAGTGGCACAACGCCACAAACCGATTGATAGCAAAATTAAATTAATTCAAACCTTAAAACTAGCAATCAACTAATCTTAATTAAAAATTAAACAATCTTTAAGCCTTAATCAATTAAATCCACTTAATTATATCAGTCACCATTGGGTAACCCAGGCCTACGAGGCTATTAAGTTAGCCCGAAGGAAGGTGAAATAAACTTCACGGCCTCGGTGAGCAACAAAGGTGGTTATTATTTAACTTTAAAATAAATATTTTAAAATTAATGTCAAGTCATTAATATTTAAACTTTAGTTGAATATTTCCTCTAAGCCTTTCAACCAATAAGAACATCAAGCAACTTTAATCAAATACCCTACATAGGACACATCCAAACCACACACCTGCCTCACACACTTTAGATGGTTTGCTAGGACAACCAACTCTAGTCTTAGGCTAGGCCGGTGTTTTACTTTTCTCTTATTGTGTGCCGAAATTTTTTAACTTTCACTGCATGCTGGTTGATAGTAGTAGAATTGATCAATATGTTTATTTATTTAATTTTTATGAAACATATGATGTGATTGATTGTGCGTTAGATCTACCTCTAGGTTAGGGATGATTTATACTAATTCAATCTTATACAAGTGGCCATGCTCATATAGGGCATAAAAAAAGTTAGAGGATAAATATAAATTAAGCTTTAAAATTATCGTTATTTTCTACAACTGCTTTAAAAATTTGCTTAATCTCCCTTTAAATTAAATGCATGGCTAAGTGTGGCTAGTTTGAGTACTTTTAAATTCAAATACATAACTACTTGGGATATTATATTAATTATTGGTTTATTAGGATAACCCTGCATGTTATCGAGTCTAGAATTTTCCTTTTATATTCAATGTAATTTGATGTAATTTTAATTCAATTGAGTTATAATGTTTAAGTACTTTGAGATGGGATATTAAATATCTAATTTGAGATCCAAAGAGAAGCGTGACATCCCCTAGGGGAGAGTCCCTCTTCATTTGGATATCCAGATTAGGACACTTTAAAATATCCAAGGAGAAAAGAAAACACCCCTTCAGGGAGGAGTTTCTCTTCACTTGGATATCCAGACCCGATGATCTAAGGAGCCCGCCGAAGGACGAAGAAGTGAAGAATGAGAAGAATCCTGATTCTCAAAGTCACTTGAGTCTTAGGAGTAGAACCCGGGTTATTGTCAGTGATACCCGGCCACTTTACATTTCCTGCAGACCCTGAGTTGTAATATTAAAAGGCACTTCTTACCTATGGACATTTCATTTATTTATTTATTTAATTTAATTATTCAGTTAATTTATATGCAGATTGCAATATAGGATTGCATGCTTTAAGTAGTTTTTTGGCACTTTTTGCATGTTGATCTTTGATTTAGCTCGAAACCTGATCGGAGGCTCATGAGGGTACAAACAAAATTTTTCTACCTTAATTAAATTAAAATATTTTAAGATAACATAGCAACTCTAATGTTTTAAGAAGTAAGCTCAGGACCACCGGGAGTTCTCATATGCATATTCGTTGCATCTTCTTTTCCTTTGTTAGGCACCTCCCCACCTTCGAGTCCTAGCAGACCACCTAGCCTATGAGGATGAAGATCTGTCAAGGGGAATCTATGCATTTTAGGATAAAAATTATTCTTAAGCCTTTTTTTAAATGCTTCATCCTGATTTAAGCATTTAATCGAGTCAACTAGCATGTATTGCATTAGATATAAATTAAAAAAGTGTCAATCTTTAATTATATTTTAGCTTAAGCATCAAATACCCAATATATATTAAAGGGGCCAATTAGGAATCTACTATAGATGTCAGACCAGCTTCCCCTAAACTTAACTTAATACAACATCCATATCCACTCTTTCATAAGTGACCGGACACATGATTTTAAAGCGCCTAAGTGGTTAGGTGGCACCCCAATCCAGGCCGGGGTAAGTCTAGACTTGTATTGCATTAGCTAGGTTCAGGTCTCTAGTTTTTAGTACCCATTTTAGACTTAGGTTCTGAGGCAAGCTTAGGCTATAGAACCTCAATCTCTTGGAATTGAATCCCAATTTTTTAATAAAATCAACCATTCAAACTTAAAATATATTTCAATCAAATTCAAGCCCAACACTTAGGATAGGCTGAGGTGTTTCTGAAGTGATTCAGAATCTCAACACACCTCCTACTTTTCCTCCTTTGACTCCAAAAATTAGTGTTCAATTTTGATCAAATCCTAATTTAAAAAATCTAACCTTTACCTCCTTTAACATCAAGCTTTAAAATCTTTAATAAAATTTCTACTACTATTTTAATCGAGAGTATTCATAGGAAACTCTAGTTTTCCTATGATGTAATTAACTACAAGAGCTTGCATACGTAGGAGATTTAGAAACCCAGATTAAATTTTCAAAATTAAGTTTTCAAAACCTCAATTAACTTTCTTTGGGAAAGTTAAAAGTCAATGATCATTATTATCATTTTCAAATGATCGATAATAGACGATATCCTCTTTCCTCGGGAAGATATATTATACTATTATCATAACTTTGATTATAAAATTAATGATCCCTGTATCCAAATTAATATAGTCAAATATTTGATCAAATATTATTTTGATCCTCCAGGATCATATGTTGTCTTCCCTTGAGTTTGACTACTATAATCAGAGTAGATCTAAAGTTTTATAATTTGAACCTATTAGGGGATGATATGTTCATCTTTTGAGGTGATATATCATTCATAATGAGCATTCAATTTCAAAATTAAAATTCCAATCAAGTTTCCCAAAGAAAATTAAACTTTTTCAAAACTTTACTTTTCAATCAAACAGTGAGTTCATCAAAAATATCGATTTAATTATGATGATATTTTGATTTATGAAATGAAGTGATAATCATTGAGTTTTCCAAATAGTTATAACAAAAATAAAATGCAGGAAAAATAAAAGTGTGAAAAGGAAAAAATGCACCAGGGATTTTTATAATGGTTCGATCAACCTTAACCTATGTCTACTCCCGAAAGTCCTCTGCTCCGAGTATTGCACTAATACTAAATAACTCTCCTTTTTCTCCCACAACAAGGTGAAAAAGCCCTTACAAACTCACTTTCACCAAACCTAATGTGTCGGAGTGTCGGATGCTATGTCACCCTCCCAGTGATGGCAACAGACCTTGACTCATTTTTCACCCTCTTGGAGAAGGCAGGGAACCTCAGCTCCTTTTTATCCCTCCTGGATAAGGAAGAGTACCTCAGCTCCTTTTTCTCTCTCCTAGAGAAGGCAGAGTATCTCGAGGACTTGACTTAGAAGCTTCTCTCCCAAGAGAGCTTTCAATGACACACCAAGGCCGTAGGAGGCGCAAGGGTTTAGCTAGCCCAGAGCAACCGTGTGATCGCCTCACACTCCTTCTCCCTCATGCTCAACCTTACCTTCTCCTTACTCTCAAACCCTAGTTTCTTCTAAAAGCTCCTTTCTCAGAGTTCTTTCAATAGTCACACACTCCTCTTCCAATTCATAAGAGAATCTCTAAAAATAACTCTTAAGAATAGACTTTAAGAAACCCTAATAATTCAAGTTGGTTGTCATTGTTCGTACAATATGATTAAAGTTCATACAGTACTATTAGTTAAAAAAATAGACCCATCCAGTATGATGTAAACAGTCATTCAAATGAATTGTTTAATTTTTTGAACACATCGTTCAATATAATATGTTTGATTTCCTCTATTTATACAGGACTATTCCTGGGATGAATAGAAATCATCTCTATCAATTATTCTGTACTGCTCTCATCATATAATATGGTTAGTTGCTTTCAAGTAGGTCATCCAGTACGATATGAATATTATATTGTATGATTAGTTAAAAAATTATAATTTTGTTTGGTATGATCTTTGGGATGACCAAATTTTATCTCTGTCAATCGTATGGTACGATCAAGATCATACAGTATGATCTACTATCATTAATTAAACCATGATTTTATTGACTAATTATGGGGATTAATTTAAGTAAGATTTTAAATATTTATATAGAACGATTAATATCATATAATATGATTAGTTCAAAAATTAAATTTCAAAATCTTACTTAATTTAATCTAGCGGCTAGGGTTTTTAGATCATAATGAATCGTACAGTATGATTAGTTCATAAAAACTAATGGTTCAATTAGCTGTTAAGCCTATTCTTTCTATACTGATCATAAGAAGGAACCCAAACTTATTTGGATTTTTAAATCTAACATTTGATGATTTTGTAGGTGTGCTCTCACACAAAATCTCATAAGAGTATGTGGTACCTAGACAGTGGATGCTCAAGACATATGATTGGAGATGCAAATCAATTCATTTTATTAGAGGCCAGGGCTAGAGGCAAGGTTACGCTTGGAGACAATACCACCAAAAAAGTGGTGGGCATAGGTATAACCGTATAATCGATAACTCCAAGAACCATTTGATTGAAAATGTTTTGCTTGTAGATGGACTGAAACACAACCTACTCAGCATCAATCAACTTTGTGACAAAAGGTTCTACATCACGTTCTGGCAAACACTTGCATTATAAGCTTAAATAATAACACTATTTTACAGGGCAAGAGGATCAACAACGTCTACATGCTTGATTTAAATAACATTGAATGTGCTACTTCATTTTGCTTAAAAACTGCTGCTGATGAGTTTTGGTTGTGGCACTGGAGATTATGTTGCCAACATGAAAACCCTTAAAAGAGTCACCCAAAAGGACTTATTAGAGGTGTCTCCAAGCTTAAGTTCACTAAGGACCACCTGTGTGATGCCTGTTAATTAGGGAAGCAAGTCCAATCCTCTTTCAACTCCATTAAGAACATCCGTACCTCTAGACCTTTAGGAGTCCTTCACATTGATCTCTTTGGATCCATTAGCACTGACAGCTTAGGGGGAAAAGTCTATGGATTTATGATTGTCTATGATTACTTGAGGTTCACTTGGATTAGATTTCTGTCACATAAATCTGAGTCATTTGATGAATTTAAATCTTTCTTCACCTAGATTCAGAAGAAGTTAGGTTGTGAGATCTTGACCATCCATAGTGATCATGGTGGGGAGTTTCAAAATGTGAAATTTAAAATATTCTGTGAGGAGCAAGGGATTAGCCATAACTTTTTAGCTCCTAAGACCCCTCAGCAGAACGGGATAGCTGAATGAAAGAACAGGATCTTAGTGGAAGCCGATAGAGCCATGCTTGCTGAGTATTCACTTCCAAAATACTTTTGGGTAGAAGCGGTGAACACAGCCTGTTATGTGTTGAAGAGGGTGAATGTTAGATCCAAACTGAATAAGACACCCTATGAAATCATTAAAGGTAGAACTCCAAACCTATCCCACATTCATGTCTTTGGCTGTAAGGTTTTCATTCTTAACAATTGGAAATCATCCTTAGGAATATTTGACCCAAAATCTGATGAAGGAGTGTTTTTAGGATATTCAAGCATGGGGAAATCCTTTAGGGTGTTTAACAAGAGGACATTAGTGGTGGAGGAGACTACTCATATAGTGTTTGATGAATCTGACCCTAAGGAGGCTAGAGTTGAGGAAGAAGAAGAGGTAGGAGAGATTACCCTATTTTTTGGGGTTTAGCATAAGGCAAATGAATGATGGAACCTTTCTTAATCAATTAAAATACACTAAGGAAATCTTGAAGAAATATGAAATGGACAAAGCTAAGATAATCAATACTCCCATGAGTTTCACTATTTAATTAGATAAGGATTCAAATAGAAAAATTGTTGATCAAAAGAAGTACAGAGGAATAATTAGATCACTACTTTACCTGACTGCTAGCCAACCGATATTATGTTTAGTGTTTATCTTTGTGCTAGATTTTAAGTTGATCCTAAGGAATCCCACCTAACTGTAGTTAAGAGAATTCTTAGATATCTCTTAGGCACCCCAAACTTAGGAATTTGGTATCCTAGACACAGCACTTCCTTTGAGATTATTAGATATTCTGATTCTAATTTTACAGGGTGTAGGATGGATAGAAAGAGCACTTTTGGAACTTGCCAATTCATAGGACAGTCCATAGTCTCCTGGTCTAATAAAAAATGAAACTCTGTTGCACTTTCCACTGCTGAAGCTGAGTATATTACCTTAAGAAGTTGTGTGGCCCAAGTTCTTTGGTTGAAGCAACAGATCTTGGATTTAGGATTACTTGTTAGCACAATTTCAATTCTGTGTAATAACACAAGTGCCATATGCATCTCTAAGAATCCTATCCAACATTCAAGAATCAAACACATTGACATAAGGCATCACTTCATTAAGAACGATATTACCAAAGGGGATACTGAGCTACATTATATAGCAACTAAAAATCAACTGGCTGACATCTTTACTAAACCATAGGCCTTTGACTTATTCAATAATTTGAGAACCAAATTGGGTGTGATTGACATAAATGCATGAATCTGATGACTACTGATTTGTAAATTTCCTATTTTTTATTTTGTTTCTGTTAGTTTTTGTTTGATTTGAGTGTATGTTTCTTTTTAGATCTTTTATTTCCCTACTGATTTTTTGTTTGTTTGATTTGATTTTTAGATTTGGTTCTTTCTTTTTACATACTTTTCTCTTATTTGTATTTATCTAATTTTTATTTTTTTTTAAGAATGAGATCACTGCTCACTACTGCAATAAACTGGATTTTTGATTGAGAGTTTTACCTTGTTATTTTTAATTTGGAAGCTTGTAAGCAGTATTTGACTCCTCTGAATCTGTTAAAGGGAAGAAACATTGATGATTATTTCTCTTCCTCTAACTCCTTTAATTGTGTATTATTATTTTTGGATAAAAATCTTCTTCAAAATTAAAAAGTTGATTTTTGAAATAGAGATCTATTTTATCTTCCTACAGTAATCTACATAATATAAATAGTGTTGTCAAAGCTTTGAATCATTGTTATATTTTTCTTAATCAGGTGATTGCACTTATCTTATAGAGAATGATTTTATTCTATGAATTACTCCTCCTTACTGTAGAGAGTGAGTTTTTTTTTTCTCTGATGTCTGGAAGGTAATCTCATTCCTGAGATTATTTAGAGATTATGAAAGGAAGCAAGTTTACAAAAGAAATAAAAAAAGGCACAAAATGGGCCAATAATGAAAAAATGCGCAATGCCGCAAAAAATTGGAAAGATACACAAAGTGTATCAAAAACCAAAAGATGCGCAAAGTGCGCCAAATAAATTGAAAAAAAGAGCATAAAATGAGCCCACAAAGAAATAAGCTTTTTTCCCTTCAGATCCTTAAATATCTTAGAAAACTCCTTACGCCACTTAATATTTTTAAAAACTTGAGATTAAAATTAAGATTTCTGATTCCTTACTTTATAATACTATTTTATCAGATATTTTCCTGGAACAAGGCTTGAAAAGTTCTCATTTCGAATCCAGTTTCTTTTCTTCTATACTAAACTTTTGTTTGGAAGGAATTTGAAACTGTAAGGTGCCCGAGGTAGGAGTTACGAAAATTAATTTTTCAACTTTTCTAGATTTCAGCGTCGTCAATTTTCTTCTTATTGACTTTTAAATTAAAACTCAAGGAAAAATTCTTATTTACTGGAGCTGATCGATTCAATTTAAAAAAAGTGTGTTTTGTTGATATTTTCTCATCTTTTATTTTTTGGTTCTCTTTGATTTGGTTTGATTTTGATTTTTTTGGTGTTTTTGGGATCCCTGATAATTCCTCTCCATCATTCATCAATTTTTTTTTAATCACATCATCCTGGAGGATCACTACATCATCCTGGACAATATGATCAAATCAATCCCATCTTGATCCAATGGCTGATCTGCACCAATCATTGGTGATCACCCCAGATGATCCACCTCATCATCCTGGACGATCCACGTGCAGCAGCTGGACAATTCAAAATTGGCCTGTCTGATTCATTTATTGCATATAGTCCTAGACAATCCACCTAATCATCTGGGATAATACCTTTAGTTAAAAGTCATCCATCCTATCTCCGCGGGACGATCATTTGTGTTTAATCGTCCTGGATGATATTTGATCATCCTGGATGATATTTGATCATCATGGATAATCCGACTACCTTTTTGACCAATCATCTGGATGACATTATTGCCCCTATCATCTTGGATGATCATGCGATCATCCTGGATGATCTGGCCGATTTCTATTTAAACAGCCAAATTGCTTCATTTTTCACCACACCTTCCTTCCCTCGTTGAATCATCTTCTCATGGCTGGTGGCAAACGTTCTAGGCATCAGGGTGCTAGTTTCTCCTGGGGAAATGTTTATCCCTGCTTTCCAAACGTAGCCAATCAGGTTGCCTTCCAGCACTACCTTGAAGTGGGGGTCACTCAATCCAAAATCATCAACCCCCACATCATCATATATCCGATACTTAATCTTTTCGCATACACCTCCCTCACCTTTATTCTAACTCTGGCATTTCCATTTAGCATTGAGCTTCTCCTCCTTTTCTTTATGAACCATCACATCGATTCTTCTTACTCTGCTCTCCGCACCTATGTTAATCGCTGCCTTGTAAAAATAACCCCTCATAACTTTCATGATATTCTACACTTATCCATTACTGGCGATAAAGTCCATCACTTATCCCCTAACTCTAATTTTAACTGGAGTCTCGCCAATCACTTTCTTAGGAACACTAATGCCCCGTACCATGATAATTCCTGCTCTTCCTTAGTCAAGGATGCTCGGACAATCCAGCATGTCCTTCGCTCCTCGATCATTCCAATGGCTGGGGACCGAATCCACATTATCCCCTTGCTCTCTATGACTATCTACTACATCATGGCCCATCGTGATTTCAATGTTACTGATCTCCTTTTTTGCTACATTGAACACCTCACTAGTATTAGGGATCGGGCCACAAGAGACGCCCAAATCTAGCCTTAGGATACCTTATTGACTATGTCCTTGAGACAAAATATAATCTATAATATCCATTCTAGCTGATATTCATCCTTCCGTCTACTCCAATAACTCCTTCCATGTTCTTCACAGTACTAGACTTCATCCAGAGCCCAGCATGGATGTTGAGGGAGAAGAGGAAGGAGGTGCTCCTGAACCTACTATACCTGTTCCTCTCCGTATCGAATCACTGATAGAGCACTTGGTGCATAGGTTTGACCAATGGGAGGCACATTTTGACTCCTATAGGGTTGCTTAGGAGTAGTAGTATGCTGAGGACATCCATCGATTCAATACCTATATAGCCCATCAGCAGCAGCAGCACGACCAGGACATGGCCTAGTTTGGTGAGCAGTTTGCCTCCATCCATAATCTATTTCAACCACCTCCACCACCATCTGATCAGGATCACCCTTTGTACTAGTTTGTTTGCTTTTTGCTATTTTTTTCTTATGTTGGTTTTTGTATTGTCTTTCTTTATATGTCTATGTGATGTTTTCCCCTTTTTACGATATCCAAACGGGGAGTAGTTTGTGTTCTGGGTCATTGTACGCTCTTGAATTATCAATATTCAAATATTCAGTGTTTTGCATTATCAATATCCAATGTTTATTTACTGACTTTGAAATGACTAACAAATGTATGACATCATTAAAAAGGGGGAGATTGTTACAAATCTGGATTCAAGCATTATGATTTTGATGATAACAAATATTTCTATTTATGTTTGATTATCTAACCTTTCAGGTTCGCAAGATCAAGTACAAATCAAGTCAGCTCAAGATCGGGTCTATGTGTGTTCAAATGTAATTTTTCCCTTTCTTGAGTCAATTATAATGTAAAGGATCTCCCAGCTAAGTAACCTTACATATACACACTCAGGGGGAGATTTTTATGAGTTATAGCTTCTATTCTGGTTTTGTTCATATCATCCTGGACGATAGTAATATTATCCTAGATGATCCAATAAAAATAGAAACTCTAATTAGCATGACCATGTTAAGTTGGTCTTATTAAGTAGATCGTCCTAGATGATACACCCATCGTACAAAATGATATGCTCAAATCAGAAATTCTCAGCCGCCAGACTAAGTTAGGTAAGTTTTTATTTTTAGATTTTTGGTCTGATCATCATTGATGATACGTGTATCATCTTAGATGATCCATTACAATCATGCCTAAATCAGTCTAGTGATTAAGGAAAGTAATTAAGGTCAAATTGATTCAATCATATCATCCTGGATGATCACAAGGTCGTCCGAGATGATCAATTAAAAATCCTGACCATCCAGTGTATTTCACCTGGATAACCCAAACAATCCTCTGGATGATATTCCCAATTTTGCACTAATCATACGGGACGATATCAAAATCATCCTGGACAGTTCGGTCATTTTGACATCGTCTAGCATGATTTGGTTGTACGACCTGAATAATGTGCAGAACGATATTAGCATTTTTGAATTAATCATACAGGATGATAGAGATATCATCCTAGATGATCAAGTCATTTTGAGGCCATCCAGCATAAGTTTCCCTGGACGACCCGAGCTATCCTTTGGACGATATTCCTAATTTACACTAATAGTCCTGGAAGATCACAAAATCATCCAAGATGATCTGAATAAATTTTATCTTCTAATCGTCCAGAGGAACCAAATCATCCAGTCTAATATATATAATTTTATACTGATCGTACAGGACGATCTACCGATCATCCTAGATGATCTTTAATGATAAGTTGAAATTTAGGGCAATTTTTGAGGCCTTTATATCTAAGATCTCTTAACTTCTATCATTGAGATTTTTTGCCACCTTCCTTGCCTGAGAGAGCCTTGAGAGAGAGAGGGAGAGCTTGGGAAAGAGAGAGATGATCTTGTGTGGAGGAGTTTGTGAGGTGTTCACAAAGGTTGAACCAATAAAGGATCTGAGTCATCTTCTCTAGTCGTCATCCTTTATCATTTTTGGTGTCTTTGTGGAAGGATCATTTGTAAGAAGATTAAGGTTCTCTACCTACTTTAGGAGGAAGTGAAAGGAGGTAAGGTTTTCTGTGTGATTTAGGAGGAAGCAAAAGGAGTTCGGGTTCTCTGCCTCACCGGGTTGGTGAAAAAGAGTTTTGTAAAGGCTTCTCTATCTTATTATGGAAGCAGAAGGAGAGTCACTTTGTTTTAGTGCAATAACTGGAGGGGAGGCTCCGGGGAGTGGACGTAGGTCAAGTTGACCAAACCACTATGAAATCTGGTGTGTTCTCTCTTATTATTTTCCACACTTTATTTTTTGTTGATGATCGTATGATTATGGTTATTAGTTTATTTTATTAAACATCTGCACATCATCGTAAAACTGAAATCATTTTAAAACATTTGAAAAGATTTTGAAAATCATTTTTGCTTAAGAATTTTTAAAGTTACCAATTCACGCCCCCCCCCCCCCCCCTCTTGGTTAGCCTCGAGCTAGTTCTTAAGGGCTTAACATCCCTATCAAACTTTTAGTCACAAGGGTGGCATCCTCAATAGGGTGAGGGACATCCTCTTTAGGCGGTGATGGATGAGCTTGAGTGGTAGAATCTCCTACATCAAGTGAGGTGGAGCCCTCACACTCCTGAGTTGGGAGCCTAGAGACATCGACATAAATCTGGGAATCCTCATTCTTACTAAGCTTCTTTGACACATATTGCTTCTCTAGAGACTTAGGACTCTTTCCCCTAACCTCTATGGCTTTCTTATCTTTACCCACCTCTTGAGACTTGACTACAACTGAAGCCAACTTTGGATTCTTTATAGGAGGGATCGGTGGTCTGCCACTGTGATATCGGCCTTTTTTAGATCTGATCAAAATAATCTCCTCCGTCTTGGTAGGTGGGAGGTGAGGCACCTAGTGGTAACCATTCACAAAAATAAAGCTAACTGGTTGTTTAACATACTTCTTATTTCTCCTTACAAGTTGAGGAGTTAGATTTCTGGCTTTAATTCTTTCTTATTTCAGAATTTCTTTTTCAAATCGGTGTGAAATCACCCCATTCATGTGTTTCATATACTGTTCTTTTGTCTAACTTACCTGGGCAGCACAGGTGTGGGTTATGTTTCTCATCATTCAGGTTCTTTGAATAAATTTTTCCTTAGGAATCTTTTTAACACTGTAGTCCACCGAGTATGGTGGAGAGCTAGCTATCCTAACGACTCTCTCCTCCCTTACAGCACCAGCTAGGGGATAAAAATGAGTATCTTTAAGGAGTGGGGAAGAGGAAAGAATTGGAAGCTCCTCAATAGCCTCTGTGTAAAATCTAAAAATGTCGATTGTAAGCATCGCACTCATTTTGATGCACTGCGACGAAAATACGTGAATTTTCAAATTTTTGGAATTTGACGAAATAATTTTTATATAATTCTACATAAAATTTTGAGCAATTTGGTATAAAGAACTTAAGGCTAATTTTGCTTTGATTTGAAATTTAAAAAAAATGTCAAAGATTATTTAAGAGAAAATTACTACACAGCCCTTCAAATTCTTCATGAAACAAGTCCATGCAAGGGTGATTAAGACATTTGGATTTTCCCCTTTATCCCTCACCACCTAAAAGGCTTAGTTCAATCCCTTCATTGTCGTTTCAGTTGGCCAAATAAGAGAGGGAGAGGGGGGCGGCAGCAAGAGGTTCTAGACGGCAACTAGGGCAGCTTTTTAGTGGCGGTTTTGCGAGAAATCGAAGGGGAAGACTTAGGGAGGAAGAAGGTAAGTTCCTAAACAAATATTTTGTCCTTATCGCTTAGATTTCTTAAGATGAAAATTTTAGGGTTTATATAAAACTTTATATTTTTAAAGAAGAATGTTAGGGAAGATTGAGGGATGATTTCTAAACCTAAAAATGAAGTAACCCCAAATTTTAGTGAGTTTCCAAAAGTTAGGGTTTTGCAATTTTTTTATTTATATGAAAATTTCTTAATGAATATTATTTCAAATAGTCCTAGGGAAGTTTTTAAGGGTAGGAATTAGGGTTATTCACAAAATATTATTTTTCCTAATTTCTAATTAAATTAAATCCAAAAATAGAAAGTCCTAATTAATTATTTAAATTATTGAGAAGATTTGGCATGCTAATATAAAGAGATTAATGAAAATTTGGTTTCCAAATTTAGGGCTTTAGGTTAAATCTGAAAATTAGGTTTATTTTAAATTAATTTAGGCATTGGTGAATGTTTAATTTGGATAAATTATAGATTTAGACAAAATTATGAATTTTAAAAAAATTAGGGATTATTTAAATAAGAAAATAATAATATTAAAATAGTTATTTTGAGAGAAATAGAGGGAAAACAATTTATAATTAAGATTTTTTCTTATTAAAATAATGATATTTGATGTAATGATTTTAACTTTTATAGAATGTTATATAAGAGTTAAGCTAGCGGTAGATTAGTCACTAAACAAATTGTTAAGGCATTTGATTTTAAGGCGAGTACTCATGGTTCTTTACTTATAGAGATAATTTTGTTTCTCTCCAGTTATCTGTTTTGAAAGTCAAAGTATGCTTTAAAAATCTTTATGGTTAATTTAGATCATGATTATGTTACTTTTATCCAATGATTGATCAAGCGATAAAGTGATATGTTACATTTCAGGGCATTATCATATAAAGTTCATATGTTATAAGAATGAGATGATATGATTGATATAGAATAATTGCATGTGCATGTTGACTAATGGAGTACATCCCTTATGGTACTAGCTGGGGACGCTATACATGTGCACGTTAAAAGGAAAAGGCAAACGAAATGGAAAAGGAGTACCTTTATGGATACTAAATTAGATGATGGCTCCTGTGATTGTTGTATTATTTATGAAAATGAAAAAGATATAAACACAGATATGATGAATATAAATTGAATATGATATTGTATGTATTTATGATTTATGCATAATAATATACATTTAAAATCTTGATGAAATAAATGATATGTTTACATTAAATAAAATTTAAGATATGAAATGACATCAAGCATATTTCTTCTACTGCCTTGAGTTACTATAGTTTAGAAACATGTGTTACTCGCTAAGCTATGGCTTACTATTGTTGCTCTAATATTTTATTTCAAGTAAGCTTAATATAATCAAAATGAGAAGAAGAAGTGGAAATATATACCATAGATGTAATGCAACTAATGAGACGTATTGATTGTTTTATTTATTTTGTTTCAAATTTGAAGTTTAGTGGCTCTTTCATAGTGTATTGAATTAGTTTTAGATGAAGTGAAATAGAATTAGAAAATGAAATTATGATTTCACTGTCCGACCATCTATTCCAGCCTCTTTAATTCAAGCCCCCCGGCCGGGTCGTGACACTCTGGCTCTATCAGGCCCAAAGCCTTCACTTCAGCCATCTTTCAAGATTTTGTTATTTTCATCCTAACCATTTCAGGTAATTCTTCCTCTAGTTTTTGCTTGTGATGGGAATTCTAGAATGAACCCTTTTCTCAAAATTAGACTTTACTTCAATATTCTCAATAGGAGATTTTAGTTTCTCATCCTCCCTAGTAGAGGATGCAGTGGGTACGGACGCAACAACAACCTCCATTTTGGGAGTGGTAGAGTCAATCCCCGACCTAACAATAATCTCTACTTGAGGGATATCCTTCTCCCCTTGAGCAGCTAGGTCAACAACAACACCTCCATTAACTAATAGTTTAAGGTTTTTGAAACCAATTACAAATTGGATCATGTTTTTATAGATTAACTCTTCCACATAGAGATCACTATTGAGAGAAAAGATTAGCTTGCCAGCCATTTGATTATCTGGAATTAAAAAGAGAGGATTTGAATTAGAAATTTTAAATGGACTTGAAAAATCACAAATTATTTTGCTTCATATTGCATTTGCTGAGTCATAGGAGATTTAACCGAAAAAATGATGATAAGATGTAAAGATTACTTATAACTTAGAGAAGTTTGGATTACAATTGCATGTAGTAAGCTACAAGGAGATATTACAGGGTAATACATGACAATGATATCTAAGGTTGACTTTGATCATTTAAAAGGAATTTTGGACTCAAACTTAAGTTGATGGATCTTCTTCAAATTTTGAAACTCAAAATGTTGAGTTTCCCTCAATCATGTAGGTTTACAAAATAGATATGAAGAATCCCAAGAATTGGGCTTAACTCTTTCAATTCACCAATTGACTTGGGGTGAAATGTCACAGCCTAGATTTGATTAAAGGTTTCCTCACTCACTTCTCTTATTAATTTTCTATTCTTTTTAATGTTAGCCAAACTCACCCAAGGAAGAAATGGGTAGAGGGACCAACGAAAGAAAGGTAGTCAAAACTATTGATGTAATAAAATTTCTACAATTATTAAAGATGGAGAGAAAGATTAATCCCTAGTAGAGTTGCCATTTTTTTATTGTTGGGTTTAAAAGAGCTTTGCTTTGCATTGGAAAGATACAAAATAAATTTTGAATTAAATTTCATTGAAAAATTTTTAATCTCTAGAATTTTATTTTTGAAGTCGAACAAATCATTATGAATGATATATCGCCTCGGGAGGCAAGAATATTATTCCCTAATCAGTTCAAATAGAAAAATTTTAAGTTTCATCCTGATTACCATAATCAAATTTAAAGAAGAACTATATATGACCCTGAAGGGTCAAAATGATGTTCGATCGAGTATTTGGTTGTGATAGTCTAGATAAAGTATCATTAATTTCATATTCAAAGGAATAATAATAAATGATATTTCTTCCTGAGAAAAGAAAGTATCATTTATTATCGATCATCAAAATATGACGATAATAATCATCGTTGATTTTATTTTTCCAAAGAGAATTAATTAAATTTTAAAAATTGATATGGGATCTTTAAATTTCCTATGAGTGCATGCCCTTGTAGTTAATTACATCGTAGGAAATATGAGTTTCCTATGAAAACTCTCGATTAAAATAACAATAGAAATTTTATTTTTGAGATCTTTAAGGAGTGATATTAAAGGGAGTGAGGCTAGAATTTTAATCGGGATTGGATCAAACTTGAGCACTTATTTCTGAAAGCCAAAGGAGAGGAAATATGTGGATCTTTGGGATTTAGAAACACTTCAGAAATGCCTCAGTCTATCCTATATGTTGGGCTTTAAATCTTGATTTTAAGAGAATTTTAATTTGAGTTGTTAATTATCAGAAAGGTGGGATTACATTCCCGAAGTTTGGTGTCTTATAATTTTGAGTCCACCCTAAATCCTAAGTTTAATTTGGGCACTAAATAATAGTAGCCTAAACCTAGCTAATACAGTATAAATCAAGACTTTTCTTGCCCTAAATTAAGGAGCTAAGTAACCACCTAGGAACTTTAAAGCCATATGTCCAGTCTTTTATAAAAGATTGGTCGGTGGTTATTTAAGTTTTGAGGAATTAGGGCAGATATCTAGAGTAGATCCTAATTGGCCTCATGACTTATATAGGGTGATTAATACTTGAAATGTAATTAAAATTTTATTGACTTTTTAATTAGTTTCTAATACAATGCATACTGATTGACCTTTGAATGGAAACTCAGTTTGAAATAGTTTAAAAAGGACTTAGAAAAAATATTTTATCCTAGAGATTGCACAACATTCCCTTGACAGAACTGCACCCTACTAGGCCAAGTGGTCCGCCAAAACCCGCAGGTGGACCCAAGCATGCATGCAAACTCTCGGTGGACCAAAGCTTATATAAATCATTAAAATTTCTTTATGAGCTTAATATTTTTATTTGTTTGAGTAAAAAAAGTTTTTTAACATTCCCTCATGAGCCTCCGAACATTTTCAAGCTAAAATAAAATTGGCATGCAAGAAAGAAATTTATAAAAGCAAGTAATTTCTAAAGTGCAATCAATGTAACAATCAATATCAATAAAAAAAAATATAGGTTCCATGTGGCAAGTGCCACTTAATTTAAAACCCAGAATCTATAGAAAATAAAAGTGGTCGGGTACAATTAATAAATACTCGATTCTAATCCTAGAAATGATGCTAGTGATTTTGAGAATGGGATGTTCTCTTTATCTCCACTTCTTCATCTTCTTTCCATCTACGAGCTCTTAGGATTCGTCAGGTCCAAATATTCAAATGGAAAAGAAACTCCTCCCTGAAGGGGTGTTTCTTTCCTATTTAGATTTTAAAATCATCCTAGCTTGAATTTATATATAAAGAGGATATCTCTCCTAAGGGATGTTACCCTTCTCTTTGGACTTAGAGTTGGATGGTTAACATCCCACCTCAAAGATCAACTTTCTCAACTCAATCTAATCAAATTCATATGAAAAATAAAAAAGACTCTAGATAATTTGCATGGCTATCCTAAGAAATTATAATTAAAAAATACATCCCAGGCAGTTGTATATATATTGCAAAAATGGTGAGTCATCAATCATGATTTTCAAACCTAAATAAAGTCGATATCAATTGGCACAAGGATTCTTCTGAGATTTAAAGATTTAAAAAGATGCTTACTCATTGTGGGCTTATTTTGTGCCCCTTTATTAGTTTTTGGAACACTTTGTCCATCTTTTGATTTTTGATACACTTTATCCATTTTTCTATTTTGGCGTACATTGCGCATCTTTTCAGCTTTGGGCTCATTTTGTGCCTCTTTTTTTGCAAACTTGCTTTCTTTCTACATCTTCAAAGACTCTCAGTTATGAGATTATCTTCCAAATATGAGAGAAGAAGAACTCACTCTCTTATATAAGGAAGAGAAAACCACAAAGTAAAATCTGATCCATATGATATATACAAATAAAACTTGATTAGGAACATTTGAAATAGATTCATAAACTTGTAAAAGATCCATATGAGAAAGAAAAATATAGGAGCATGAAGATGTTTAATTTCTAAGTCCAATTTTTATTTTGAAATATATTTTGATTCAAAAGAGAAATAGTCCCATTAAAGAAGTGAGATAAAAGTTTAGAGAAGTCAACCATCACTTACATGAAATTTTAAGTAAAAAGGAGGTACACTACAGGAAAATCGCTTATTATCGACAAAATTTCTAGCGGATTTTTGGCTGACTATTTTTCGGCAGATTTTTCGGTGACTTTCTGACAGAAAAAGATGAAATATTTTCGACCAATTTTTAGCAAGATTTTCTGGCGGATTTTCGACGGCTTTCCGGTGAATTTTTTCTGATGGTTTTTTCGGCGAATTTTCTGACGGATTTTAATAATTCGTAAATTCATTAATTAAGAATTTCATGGCCTAATTTAATTAATTATTAATTTAAGAACTTTAAATAATTAAATTTTAGTTGTTAAAGTAATAATTAGTTTAATTATTTATCAATAATTTATTTTAACTTATTATTTTATTATTTTAGTTTTTATTAATTTTTTTTCTTTTTTTTTTTTAAGTTTGAAATTCTTTGACCAGAAACGGCTAGTTCTGGGCGTGCTCTGGCGATCTTCATGGAATTCTGGCTGCCGTGTGGTTCTTTGTGTTCTTTTCCGTAGATTTGGTTTTACTTTTGCGATTTGTGGTTTTTTCTGTAGTTTGTGTTTTCCTTTACTTGTGTTTTTGGATTTCGGGGTTGTCTCTCTTTGTGGTTTTCATTTGAGGTTTTTTAGGGTTTCCTTCTTTGGACGATGATGACTCTATCGTCATCTACCCCCTGTTAGCTTCTCTCCTCGAAGGTCATTCTTGATCCTTTAGGGATGTCATTTCAGGTTCTTCATCTTCTGCGTCCAAGCTTAAATTTGTGCAGACTTCATTCAAGGGATGCCCAGCTCTTATGTTTGATGAATCGGTTATTTCACAGTTGGCCGCCCCTTTTGCTCTTACGTTGGTGGGGAAATTTGTTTTACGTAGACTTAATTTGGATATTATTCACAAGTTTTTTGTGAATTTGAAGCTTTCGGGAACCTTTCATGTGGGGTTGCTCGATCCTCGTCACATTGTGATCCAATTATCGAATGACCTTAATTATAGTCATATCTTTGCTAGAAGGTCCTACTATATTCAAGCGTGCCAAATGCGCCTTCTTAAATGGATGCTGAATTTTGATGTCAGAGAAGAATTGCCTATGGCCCCGGTTTGGCTTTCGTTCCCTAACTTGAGACTTCACTTTTTTAATCAGCAAAATTTACTTGGGCTTGCATCAATTTTTGGGAGGCCTTTACAAACTGATCAGGCCACTACTTCCATTTCCGGGCCATCTGTAGCTCGTGTTCTTGTGGAAATTGGTGTTTCTAAAAAACATCTGAACCAAGTTTGGATTGGTTCTGAGTTAAATGGCTATTTCCAAAAAGTGGACTTTGAAAACTTACCTATTTTATGTTCTCACTGTAAAATGCATGGTCATGGTGTTAATGAATGTTTTAGGTTGCATCCTCAACTTTGGAAAGAGAAAATTGTTGCTAAGGTTCTTACTCCTAACAGTCTGAGTAGCACTGGGAATGTTATTGTGCCTGTTGTTACTAATTTGGGTAATGTTACTGAACCAATTTTGATTGAACCTTCTTCAACTCACTTATCTCCGGTTCATTCGATTCATCCCCAGGTGCTTGATAAAGATACTAATATACCTGCTTTTGACCCCATTGATTGTGATAACTTGGAGGCTCAACGGACTTCTGAAAATCGCTCTCTTTATTTGGCTACTATCGAATTGCCAGTTATGGAGTGTGCTTTTCCTACTAACATTGCTTCTAATCCTATTGATTCTCTGTGTAATGTTCATGAGCAGGTGGTTGGTCCGGCTACCGGCGGAGTCACTCTAGGTAATACTCTAAGTTCCAAGGATAAGGATTTGGTTGAGATAGAGAATGTGGATCCAAGGATAAGGATTTGGTTAAGATAGAGAATTTGGTTCTTGGTTTGCATAGTATTGAGAGTGAGGTTGAAGAAGTGGTGGGGGAAGGGGTTATTTCTCACAAGGGTAAGGAAAAGGATTTAAATTTTGATTGTAAGTCTACTACTTCCTCTCATTATAATAGTGATGCTTTTACTGATAATGATGATTTAGAATTTTCTCCTAAATGTTATTCTAAAGATGACATTGATAAGAGTTTCATTAAGATTTAGAAAAAAAAGGGGTAGAAAGCCCAAAAACCTTGTTTTACAAACGGGTCGGAATACTCGCGCCCAAACCAGTCGTTAACATTGTTTTTTAATGTTTAAGGTCATTATTTGGAATGTTAGGGGTATTGGTTGTTCTTCATCTCATTTACGGGTGAAGAATTTATGTCGTGTGCATGGTATTTCTATTATGGTCATTCTTGAACCCCTCATTAATGTTTCGAACCTACTCTCTACTACTAAATTCTTGGGTTTTAAGCATGCTGCTGCTAACTGTTCTAATAAAATTTGGTTATTTTGGAAAGAGCATGTTAAGATTGATATTCTTGCTTATTTTAGTCAGGTTCTGCATTGTAATATTGAAGTTTTAAATCGTAACTTTTGGGCTTCTTTCATTTATGCTGCGTCTTCTCGTGGAATCAGGAAGATTCTTTGGGATCAACTTTCTAACTTTCATAACAACTGTCACCTACCTTGGTTGGGGGTGGGGGGGGTGATTTCAACACCATCTCTAACCTTTCGGAGTGCTTGGGGGGTTCCTCTCCCATTATTCATTCTATGGAGGATTTCAATAACATGATTATGGAATGCAACCTTATTGACATTGGGTTTTCAGGTAATAAATTTACCTGGATCGTACTCAATTATGGCAAAGGCTTGATCGTATTTTATTTAATGATAATTGGCTTAACACTTTTACTTCCATTTTCGTTGAACATCTTAGTCGTACCCTTTCTGACCATTCTCCTTTACTTTTAGCTCTTAATATTAAACATGATGTTTCTTCTTCCCAATTTCATTTTCAAAATATGTGGTTACAGCATGATTCGTTTATGAGTTTTTTTCAGGGTAACTGGGAAGCCCAATTACATCCGGATAATTCTATCATTGGCATGAGAAGATTTTGGCTCAAATTGAAAAGGCTTAAGCAGCTTTTAAATTGGTGGAATCATAATGTTTTCAAAAATATCTTTGCTAATATTCTTAGGGCTGAAAAAGAGGTTAACGATGCTGACTTAAATTGTCAAACCTCTCCTTCTGATGCTAATTTTGTTTCTCTTAGAGAGGCTAAAGAGTGCCTTTTTAGATTACATGCTCAACAAGAAACTTTTTGGAAACAAAAAGCTGCTGCTAAACATTTGGTGGAAGGTGATCACAATACAAAATATTTTCATGCTTTTGTTAAAAGGAAAAGGGCCAATAATTTTATTTATAAAATTAAACGTGAGGATGGCTCCGTTACTGAGAATGGTGATGAAATTGCTTTGTCAGTTGTTAGTCACTTTCAAGATCGTCTTAACAAGGATTTTTCCCTGGTAATATTGCTTATCCAAATATCATTCTGAACCTCATTTCTCAAGAGGATAATCTTATGCTCACCATGCCTCCTTCTTTAGATGATCTCAAGGACATTATTTTAACATGAATGGTGACTCGGTTGCTGGTCCTGATGGTTTCACTTCCAAGTTTTTTCAGAAAACTTGGGGTATTATTAAGGATGATCTTCATGGGGCTATTTTAGATTTCTTTGCGGGGAATGCTTTGCCTAAATTTTTTTCTGCTACTTCTATTGTTCTTATCCCTAAGACTATTGAAGCTAACTCTTGGAATGATTATAGACCTATAAGTCTTTGCACATTTTTTAGTAAACTTATTTCTAAAATTTTCATGAGTCGTTTATCCACTCTTCTCCCTAAGATTATTTCTCCTTTTCAAATGGGCTTTGTCAAAGGTCGTAATATCTTTGATAATAATATGTTGGCTCAGGAGTTTTGCTATGATTTGGATCACAAGGTCAGGGGTGGTAATATTATTTTCAAGCTTGACATCTCTAAAGCTTATGATAACGTTAGTTGGCAATTTATTTATAACATCTTGCAGCTTTTTTGTTTTAACTTGGTTTTCATTAACCTTATTAAAAGTTGTATTGAAGGATCCTTTTTTTTTTGTTATTATTAATGGTAAGTGCTATGGTTTCTTTAAGTCTTCTCATGGCTTACGGCAAGGAGACCCTATGTCTCCAGCTCTTTTTATCATTGCGGTCGATTACCTATCTAGAAACCTTGCCAAGCTTTTTGAGAATCACCCTTCTTTCTACTTCAGGTCTAGGGGGGGTTTTCCTATTTCCCATTTATGTTTTGCAGATAATTTTATAATATTCATGAATGCTTCTTGTAATAACATTAATAAGCTTTTGGAGTTCTTTCATAATTTTCATATGATTAGTGGTCTTTCTTTGAACAATTAGAAAAGTTGCTTCATTATCTCTAACAAGTTTCCTAATGCTCGTATTACTGCTATTAAAAATCTGACTGGTTTTTTGCATGGCCACTTACCTCTCAAATACCTTGGTATTCCTCTTTTTAAAGGTAGAAAAAAAGCTTTTTTGTTTGATGACTTGATTACTGCTGTGCATAGTAAGCTTTTATCTTGGGATTCCAATTTCTTAAGTATTGGAGGGAGGCTTACCCTTATTAAAAGTGTGCTTTGCTCTCTTCCAGTTTACTCTTTTCAAACTCTCCTTCCCACTAAGTTGGTGTGTAATAGAATTGATAAGACTCTTAATAATTTTTTTTTGGAAAGGTGCTAATGGTAACTCTAAAATTGTTTGGGCTTCCTGGGATAAATGTTATGGGGTGCTGAAGGAGGGGGGTCTGGGTTGTAAATGTATGTCGTATTTGGTTTTGGCTTTTTCCTACAAATTATGGTTCACATTTCAGGCTAGGCAGTCTTTATGGGCCAATTTTATGTTTCCAATTACTGTGGGGTCAGGCATCCTTCCACTTGTTCCTTCAAGGTGGGGGATTCTTTAGTTTGGAAGAGATTGTGCAAGGTCAAGTGGGAGGAGGAGCCCCATCTTTCTTGGGGTCTTGGTGATGGCAATATTTTCTTTGGCAGGATCAATGGTTAGGTAATCACTCCATTGATGCCCTTCTCAACTCTGCTTCTATTTCTATGGTTAAGGTTAATTTCTTCTTTTCTGAGACTGGTTGGGATTATGATAAGCTTGCTAATGAGGTTCCTGACATTATTTTTCAAAATATTATCAATATTCTTTTAAAGTTAGATTCTAACGATATTTTATTATGTAACTTGGCTAAAGATGGGAGTTTTAGATTAAAAGATGCTTGGAATGCTTTTAGATCTAAAAATGCTATTACTACTGTTTATTCTATGATATGACATAAAAGAATCCCTCCTACTGTTGCCACTTTTATTTGGAGACTGTTGCATAAATTTATTCCTATGGAGGATAATTTGATCAAAAGAGGTTTTGTGCTTCCTTCTAAAGGTCAGTGTTGTTACCACATGGAGAGTATGCATCATGTTTTTGTTTCGGGTCCTATTGCTATTAAAACTTGGTGCCATTTTGACGATATTTTTAAACTCAATGTTTTTAATGTTCATTTATCTATTAATGCTCTTCTTAATGGGTGGTTTGTTAAGTCTAAAGGCCATATTAGAAATGTTACCCCTTCTCTTATTTTGTGGTTCCTTTGGATTGAGAGGAATAATTCTCTCTTTAATGGCATTAAAATGGATGCCTATAGGATTATTAAGAATTTTAAAGATAAGTTGCTTGGTTTGTTTTCTGTTAATTTGCTTTCCTCTGAAAACTTCAATAACTACCAGAATGTGGCTATGGATCTGGGTATCAGATTTCAATCTCCTTTGGTTACTTCTAACCTTCGTTTTGTCTCCTGGTCTAAATTGACTTTGGGTAGTTTTAAGCTTAATGTTAGGGTGGCTTTTGTGTTAAATACTATGGGTTGTGGGGGCCTCATCAGGGATGACCTTGGCAATGTTCATCTTACTTTTGGGGGTCCTCAGGTTGTTGGTAATCAACATGGGGCTTTTCTTAAGGCTCTGCTCTATGGTTTGCAAACTTGTCGTGCTCTTGGTATTTCCAATATTGTGATTGAGGCTGAGTCTTTTCATAACATGCAGGACCTTCTGGATGGTGGTGTTTTTGTGTGTAATCCTAACATTTTTTATCTGATTAGGGGTATTAATCAGCTGTTGGTTGGAATCCAGGATACCTTTTCCATTATTCTTAAGGAAGGAAATGCATGTGCCAATTGGTTGGCCCATTTTGGTTCTGGGATTGATTGTTTCACTGATTTTCTAGAAACTAATGTGCCTAATCCGTTAAAAGGTCTTTTAAGAATGGATAAAAAAAATTTTACCTTATGTTAGGATTTAATTGGTTTTGTTTGTTTGGCTTTCTTAAGGTCTGGGAGGTTTTGGCGCTTTCCTTGTCTATTGTGGTTTTTTGTTTCCAGACCTGTTGTATTTGTTGGGTGCTTTTTATTATCAGTTTTGGGTGGTCTGGCTGGTCTTACTAGTCTGGTCTTGGCGTTCCATTCGAGGATTTTTTTGGCTTACTAGTGATTGTGTTATTTCTACTGGATTCCTGGGTATTGACCTGCTAGTTGCCTGTTCTTCTGCTGGCAACCTAGGGTTTGGCCAGCAGGTTATCTGGGACGTCTGGGTTTTTTCTGTGAAGGCCTGGGCGTTTTTCTCCTTTCTTGTTTGTTTAGTTGATTGGGAGTCTTGTCGGGTTGCTGTGGTTTTTGTGGAATGTTTCTTTCTTCTTAATGGTAGTTGGGTTATTAGACTGGTGGTGGCTGTTTTGATTACTTTGCTGTGTGGCGGGGTTGTTTTTACTCAGTGTACTATTTATGTTGTTCCTTGGTTGACTTTTGTTTAGGGTCTTGGGGCGACCTGGCTGGCTTGCGGTTTGGGCAGCTGGGTGTTGGCTTGTTGGTTTTCTGGGACGTCGGGTTATCTGTGAAGGGCTGGGCTGTTAGTTTTGTGGTTATCGGTTTGGTTACTATGCTGGCCGCCTGGGTCTTACTGGTCTTAGGGATTATTTCTGTTGAATTTTGGCTGATATTGTCTCAGGGGTTTGGTATCTTCTCCTATGCCTTTTTTTCCTATTATACATATTATGGTATTTATCTCCTTTTGCAGATCATTTATTTTGCAGGTATTGAGCTCGGGCCTTCGGTCATTTTGGCGCTGGTTGCTATTTTTTGGAGCTCTATTTATTTTTGGGTGCTCGATCTTGTGCACCGTAGAATGTAACTAGCTTATCTTGTACTTCTGTTCAGTAGAGGCCTCGAGCTCTTAGGTTTTCACTTTAATTTTCTATTGTAGCTCTTTGGAGCATTAGCGAGCTTGGGGCCTCTTTTAAGGACCTTGTGATTTCCCCTTTAATTAACACGTAGGCCCCCACCGAGGGGTTTCCCTAAAAAAAACTTATTATTTTATTAACAAATTTAATAATATATTATGAATAGTGTATTTTAATTATTTATTTTTTTAAAATTTTTTCTGGAAGTTCAATTAAATATATAATAGTTCTTTATTTAACGTGATATGCATCACACCAGAGAGGTTGCCTGGCTGAAACCGAACAACAAATCCCGTGTTCGATTCTCCGTGCAGATGGGCGTGAAGGCGCGGGCAAGCCGGGGCAGCAGGGCAGGGTTCTCGGGCAGGCTGGCGGGGGCAGCAGGGCAGCTTTCTCGGGCATGCAGGTCGGGGCAACTGGGCAGCAGGCCGGGGTAGCGCGTTGGCGGGCAGCCGGGTAGGCCGAATTAAAATTTTAAATTAATTTTTTTGGTTATTCCAGGAGCTTATTTCCGGCGGGCCGCCGCCGAAAAGTTTTCCGATAAAATTTCTGTCGGAAAATTTTTCCGATGGATTTCGTTCGTCGGAAAAAATTTTCGACGCGCATTTTACCGTCGAATTTTTTTTCCGCCGAAAAACTTTCAAATCGACCGGAAACTTAATAATTTTTCACCGAAAATTCCACCGGTAATGAGTGTTTTTCCTGTAGTGGTAAATTTTTATTTTAAGAAAAAATGTGATTTGATAGAAGTGATTTGATTCTTTTACGCATATACGATGTGAAAAGGAAGTGTGATTTATGTGTTTTGATCAGAGAGACTACACAAAAAATTACATGGAAAATAAAATTAAAGATCAAAAGCATAAATATCTTTTTTCAAAATAAAAACACAATGAAAACACAGAAAACAAACACATTCACAATGAATAAAAACATACACACACATTAACAAAATAAATAAATAAACACAAAAATAAAACTTTATATATCATTATCTTGCTCCTAGTCTGATAATACATAAGCTAGGTCTGCGCAAGAGATTTTTTGTTTTTTATCATTTGCCCTTATTGCAATTTACTTATTTTACCCTTTTCCTTTGTAGGAAGAGTTTTTAAATTAGGGGACTCATTTTTCATATGTCTGGATTTCCTACATCCAAAGCAAATAACATTAGAGGAAATCTTAATATTCTTACCACTTTTACCATTGTTCTACTTTTGTTGATGCTTATGCTTGTTCTTTAGTAGACTTTCCAATTTGCTTGTTATTGATGCTACCTCTTCACTTTCATCATCTACTAAGCTACTTTCATCCATGTCTTCAGCTTTTAGCACTATAGTTTCACCTAAATCAAAGAGTTTTTGACCCAAACTTTGCTCATAGGCAATGAGTTAACCAATCAGTTTATCAATAGAATATTCATTCAAATTTTTTGATTAATAAATAGCAATGACTTTGGCATTAAACTTATCAAGTAGACAATGTAGAATTTTATTGACCTTTTCAAAGTTTGACACTTCTTTACCTAAAGCATGTAATGATGCTATAATTTGAGTAAACCTAATATACATGTCTAGGATAGTCTCATAAGGTATCATGCAAAATAGATCATAATTATGCATTAAAATGTTTAATTTAGATTGCTTGACTTCACTAGTACCTTCATATGTAATGCATAGTTTATCCTAAATTTCCTTGCCAGTATTACATATAGAGCTTCTCATGCAATCATCAGAATTTATAGCACAAAAAAAATAATTCAAATATTTAGCATTCAATTGAGCATTGATTCTACTCTACTCCATTCAGTAAAAGGAATATTAGTTTTGATTCCATCTATAATGCGTGATGGTACAGAATAACTAGTTTAAACCATATGCCACATTCAATAATCAATTGATTGCAAGAAAGTAGAGATGCAAATTTTCTAAAAATCAAAAGAAATATTTTCAAATAAAGGTGGTTTGGTGATTGAATATCCTTCCGCAATATTATGATTTCCAAAGTTATCCATTAATCGAAATTCAAAAGTTTTCAAAAACTTAATTTATGAATCCCATTCTGATACTACTTGAAAGTTTACGAGGGTTGTGAAACCATAAAGAACTAGTCCCGAGGCTAACCAAGAGGGGGTGAATTAGATATTTAAAAACTTCTTTAACAAAAAAAAAATTTATATAACTTGATGCAGAAGAGAATTAATTTTATTATAAAAAGATTAATTAAAGATTTCATTGATGTAGTTAATCACAATAAAAATAAAGTGTAGAAAATAATCAGAATGAACACACAAGAATTATAGTGGTTCGGTCCAACCTGACCTACATCCACTCTCCAGAACCCTCCGTCTAGGTATTGCACTAAAACTTTAGTGACTCTCCTTTAGCCCCCACTGCTAGGCAAAGAAGCCCTTATAAAATTAATTTTACATTCCCCAGTGCGGTGGAGGAGTCAGGTCCTTTGACAACAAAGAGATCTTCTTCTTCCCAAAACTTCCCTCAAGATAAACCTTGACAATGATGATACTAAGGTGCAAGCTTGCCAGAGCAACCGTGTGAAACCGCCTCTACACTCCCTTAAAACTCCCTCCAAGATCTTCTCCCTCTAAAACTCTACGCTTTCCTCTCTCCCCTCCCTTTCAAGGCTCTCTCTTCAAGTTTTCTCCAGAAGAAAATTGAGTTAATACATACCAAAAACACTTACAATGTCTTTGAAGAAAGCTTAAATATAAGGCTTTGAAAATCCCTAAAAACTCAATTCTGGTGGCATAGATCATCCAGTACAATCATAAGATTTTCCAGTATGATTTTTTGAGAAAGCTTAAATAGAGGGCTTTGAAAAACCCTATAAATTCAATTTTGGTGGCACAGATCGTCCAGTACGATATAAGGATCATCTAGTATGATGTTTTGGCTTTAAAAACCCCTAAAAACTCAATTTTAGCCGTATAGATCGTCGAATACGATCTCAAGATCATCCAGTATGACGTACAGAATTTGATCTGATAGTACTGTATGATTCTAGATGATGAGCTGTATGATCAGTTCAAAAATTGAGCTGATTGTCCAAGATGATCTAGAATATTGTCTAGTACGATTAGTGGAAAAATAATAGTATTTCATCTTGTATAATAAGCAATGACAGCTTATCATCCTATTCATCTCTCGATTCATCCAGTACGATCGTTACCAACTGTTCAGTATGATCGGATCAAACAAATTACCATAATTATTTCCCTGATTATAAGATTAATTTAGGCAAGATTTTATCACATCTAAAGTATGATATACATCATACAATATGATTAGTACATAATTTGAATTTTAATGTATTGCCTAAATTATGATTAGTGGGCTGAGTTTCTTGATTTGAACTGATCATCCTAGATAATCTGGATTGTCCAATATGATTAGTACAAAAAGCATTAATTACATAATTAGCCATTTTGATGAAATGATCGTACATTACAATATAAATCATATAGTATAATTAGTTTAGAACTTGAACTTCTAATTTTTACTCAATCTTACTCCCCCTAAGTGTGTGTGTGCATAGTTACCAAGCTATCATACCCTTACAGGTCTTGACTAAAGAAATAAAAAATACATTAATGAATATTACAGATTCTTTACAGCACAACCTACTCTACCCAATCTTGAGCCTTGAATCTTCGTTGGATGGTCCATGGTGTTCCTGAAATGTTAGTATACACATAAACAAACATATATTGCAAATACTATGAGACATAAAGATGTGAGCTATAATGTTTGTTATCATCAAAAATATAAACTCATGAGCTCGAGTCACAACAAACCATAGTTGACCTGTTCAACTAGGTCAAACCAAGCTTGGGTTTGAATCTAATGCAACTTTAATGATGTTTAGAATGCATTAGAGAAGGTTTTAAGGTTTGATGTAATTGAATCATATTGAAATTTAAAAAAAATCTAATTTTCCCCTCAAAGGGCTTTTTGGTCATTTAGACCCCTAGTCAACTATGGGTCAACTTGAGTCCATGAAAGTGCAGTTTAATGTTCAACATGTCATAATAAGGGTTATGGACATGGTCAATGATTTTGAGAAAGGTCTCAAGGTCAAATTCTATAAGGTGGCAAGTCTAGTGGCATAGGATGTAAATATTTGAAGGTTTTATGGCCTTCGAATTTCAATTGAGTTTTTAGGGTTAGAGGGGTCAGATCAAAATCAAATTTGGAAGGTTGACCCTAGGGACATGACTAATCAATATGCAATTGATAGATCATTAATCGATGGTCATTTAACTAGGTTTTAAAGTGATTAAAAAAATCACCCAAAATAGGTTTCAGGACATGAGCCTTTAACATTGAATTTTGTCTCAAAATCTGGATTTGAATTGGGCCTTGGCTTTGATTAATTAAATTTAAATTATCTACCTTAATCATAATAAAATGAATAATTATTAATGATCATATATGGTTGAAGCTTGATTGAATATTTGGATTGAAGTCTGGATTATAATTTAATCGGGCTCTAAATGATTGACAACTAGATAATTGAGAACAAGAAGATTATCAACCATTAGATCAATAAGCAGGAGTCTGGGTGGATCTTGATGACCTCATACTAAGATGAAGTTAATATAATAGTGGAACAAAGGTAAACCAAACAAAAAATTTCAAAGCATCATTTGATACCATCTACTTTGAATGCAAGAAACTAGGCCACTTAAGAATAGATTGCTCCGATCTAAAAGTTCACCTAATCAAGGATAAGGGTAATGAGAAGAATAAAGCATAAAAGGGGAAGTAAAGGATGCAAAAGGCATTTTGGGTAGACTCCGCTCAAGACTCATTAGAAATAAAAATGGAAGAGGAGGTAACTAATCTATACCTTATGGAGTTTTGATCATCTTGATCTAGAGGAGGTATATGAGCTTTCATATGATGAATTATTTAAAGATTCTAAAAAAATTTACAATGTATATAGAAAGTTAATAAAATGTATGCTAGTTTAAAATCTAAATTCTCAAGTTTGCAAAAAGAGCATGCTAGCCTTAGAGTAGAATATTCTACATTAAATAAAGAGCACAAGTTTTTACTTAATGAGTATGATACATTAAATAAAAAGTATGTTGATCTAACTAATACACATGAATCCTTGAAACTGAAGCATCTTGAGTTAGAAGATTCATACAAATAATTAGAAGTATTTGTAAGTGAATTAAATCATAATGAGCATGCATTAAAATTTGAAGTAGCATGATTTGAAAGTACAAATGAATTCTTAAAAGCAAAACTCAATGCACTCCAAAATAATAAACCATCACCTACATTAACACAATGGTATAACCCCTCATCACTACAAGCATTATATACCCCTAGGAAGAGGTGCCTCACCCCACATAGATTAGTGAATCCTTCCCTGGTGTTATGTGTTACTCTTGTGGCATGCTAGGTTATATAGCTCGTACTTACACAATACACCATAGGACACATTTAGTGTGGAGGCCTAAAGTACCTGCATCACAGCATATCAAACATACAAGTCATTCATCTTAGGTTCCAAAATCTAAATACTTATTGACTTTATAGAAGTTCTCTCACAAAAGGCCTAGTGAGAGCAAGTGATACCTATATAGTGAATACTCAAGGCACATGACTGGAGATATAAAGTACTTTATCACATTAGAGGCTAGACTAGAAGATAAAGTTACACTTGGACATAATACCACCAGCAAAGTGGTAGGTTCAGGTATGATTAGTAATTCCAAGAATTTTATTATTAAAAATGTCTTACTAGTAGATGGGCTGAAACATAACTTGTTTAGTTTCAGTCAATTGTGTGACAAAAGTTTTCATATTAAATTCTTATCTACTAGTTGTGTGATAAGTTTAAATGGAAATATTATTTTAAAAGGAAATATAATTAATAATGTTTACATGCTTGACTTGAATTATATTGAATAAACTAGTTCCTTATGTTTGAAAATAATCGCTGATGAATCTTGGCTATGGCATTTGAGACTGCCATGCAATCATGGAAACTCTTAAAAAAAATAACCCAAAAGGAGCAAGTTAGAGGCATTGCCAAACTATAATTCTCTAAGGACCACCTTTATGAAGCTTGGTAGCTAGGAAAGTAAATCAAAATTTCCTTTCACTTAATCAAGGACATCACCACCTGTAGACTTTTAGAAATCCTTCACATGGATCTATTTGGACTGGATAGCACTGCCATCTTAGGTGGGAAAACATATGGATATATAATTATTGATGATTACTTAAGATTTATTTGGATTAGATTTTTATCAAATCAAAATGAATCATTCGAGGAATTTAGGACATTCTCCATATGAATTCAGAAGAAGTGGTTGAAGTCACCCAAGGAGTAGAATCTATTAACCAAAAAATAGAGTAGAGCCTCAAGACCCATAGCCTAGAGATTGGAGATATTCATCTAGTAATCCTAAGGAGCACATCCTAGGAGATCTATCTATAGGAGTAAGAACTAGGCATGGACTTAGAAAGGAGGTTAGCCACTCTACTTTTATCTCTATGGTAGAACTCTCAAATATAGATCAAGCCTTATCTAAGGAATTCTGGATCCTAGCCATACAAGAAGAATTGAATCAATTTGTTAAGAATGATGTTTGAGAATTGATTAACAAACCTAAGGACTAGAGTGTTATAGGAACTAAGTGCGTTTTTAAGAGTAAAATGAATGATTGTTCCATGGTGATTAGAAATAAGGTTATATAAGTAGCTAACAGCTACAATCAGACTGAAGAAATTGACTTTGAAGAGACCTTTACCCCTGTAGCTAGGTTAAAGGCCATTAAAGTACTATTAGCCTTTGCTTACTTTAGAGGATTCAAGTTATATCAGATGGATGTTAAGAGTGCCTTCCTAAATTGGGTGATAAAGGAAGACATATATGTTGAGCAACCCCCAGGCTTTGAGAACTCTCAATTTCTCAATCATGTATTCAAATTAAAGAAGAAATTATATGGATTGAAGCAAGTACCTAGAGCCTAGTATGAGAGGTTGAGTACATTCGTCTAAGATAGAGCCTTTGTTAAGGGTAGGGTAGACACCCCCTATTCCTTAAGAAAGTAGGAGAAGATTTACTCATTATTCAAATTTATATTGATGATATACTTTTGGATCCATAAATAAGAATCTTTATGAAGAATTTTAAAAAATAATGAGTGTGGAGTTTTAGAAGAGCATGATGAGAGAGCTTACCTATTTCCTTTGATTTAGTGTGAAGCAAAGGGATGATGGAACCTATCTTAGACAAACAAAATATATCAAATATATCATTAAAAAATATGAGATAGATAATGCTAAGGCAATCAAAACTCCCTAGAGCTCTACCATTCAATTAAATAAGGATCCCAATGGAAAATCAGTTAATCAGAAGAAATACAAAGGGATAATTGGATCAGTTCCTTATTTAACTGTCAGTAGACCTGATATCATGTGTAGTGTATGTTTATGTTCTAGATTTCAGGCTAATCCCAAAGAATCTCTTATGAGTGCTATTAAGAGAATTCTTAGATATCTTCTAGGAACCCAAAACCTAGGAATCTGGTATCCTAGACATAGCCCATCTTTCAAAATCATAGGATATTCTGATTTAAACTTTGTAGGATGTAGGATTGATAGAAAAAGTACCTTTGGAACCTATCGATTTATTGGATAAGCTTTAGTCTACTGTTCCAGTAGAAAAAAAAAAATTGTAGCCTTATCTACCACTGAAGCAAAATACATAGCTGTAGGAAGAAATGTTGCTCAAGTCCTATGGCTTAAATAATAAATCCTTAAACCTGGACTCCATGTCGACACTATTACAATCATGTGTGATAACACTAGTGCCATCTATTTCTCAAAAAATCCAATCCAACACTCCTATAATAAATACATAGACATTAGACACTATTTCATAAGAGATCATGTAACAAAGGGAGATATAGAATTACATCATATAGCTATTGAAAATCAACTCGCAGATATCTTTACAAAACCCCTTGCTTATGAAACCTTAAGCACCTTGAGGACTAGACTAGGTGTTATAGACATTCATGCTTTCATCAGGATGAATTAGAAATTAAAAACTTAAATATTTTTGTGTTCTTTTATGTAATTTATTTAGTGATTATCATGTTTGTTATTTATGTTTGTGATCTATTTTGTGTGAATTTTCCTTTTTTTCTTTTTATGAAGTTTATCTTGATCATCCTACACAAATTCAAAATTACTCACATCAAACTGTACAATATCACATCATACCGTATGATGTCTTGGGAAGACCATCTTAACACTGATCATCCAGTATGATTTTGATTGTACTATTTCATTAGTCCAACCTTTTTTACTGATCTGACTGGACAAATTAAATTCCCTATATTATACTATATGATCACACATCATACTATACGATAAGCCTTATTTCTATTTAAAGGGAGGAATCACAAGCATTCCCTTCACTCCAATCCTTCATTTCAATCTCTCACCCTTCATATATAAGTTCCTACTCTTTACAATGGCTGGTGGAAAGTGCTCAAGGGCTCTCGTAGGAAGTTCTTCCAAATGTCTCATTGATCACCATTTCCTTAAAGCAATTGATGAAGAAGCATATCATCGTTATAAGGCTGCCAGGATCTCCTCTATCCAAAATTATAAATCATGAAGTCCTAAACTTCAGGTACTCAATCTATTTGCTTGCACTACCCTTCAATTCATTCTTACTCTCGCATTTTCATTCAACTCTGAGCTTCTATTTAAATTTTTTGCTAGCCTTCGAATCAATAGTGAGGTCACTGCCCTTCAACCTTATTTCAATAGAAGGCCCGTAAAGATCACTTATAAAGACTTCGACCAAAATTTGCACCTTTTTACCACCGATGAAAAGTTCAATCTTTAGCCTTTCTTCCTGACTATAATTGGATCCATGTCAACACTACCCTTAGGGAGTCATTAGTAAATTACCACATTCCTCATGTTAACACCTTAGTTCAAGATGCCCAAATTATTCAACACATCCTTCAAAATTGAGTCATTCCAAAAGATGGTGATCATATAAACATCACACCTCTTTTATCCCTCACTATCTGCTTTATCATGGCTAAAATTGATTTCAATGCAGCTGATATGATTATTCAATATATTAAAAACCTTACATGCATTAGAGATCCAAGAAATAAGATAAAGCCAAATCTTGCATTAGGTCATATCAATGTCTTTATTCTGGAATCCAAATATAATCTTCAATTCCCTACACCACCCAACCATCTTCCAATCTTCTATTCAAGCAGCACCTTCCATGTCCTTCATAGTGCTCATTGCTTAAATGTTCATTATGTGGACCCCGAGCCAGAGGAGGCAGAGGGAGGTCCAGCATGAGCTTTAGCACCAGCACTTGTGTACTAGCCTTCTTAGTATGAGACACTGATTAAGAGATTTGATCAGTTGAAGACTCTCTTCGATGATTACATCATGGAGTTGCACCAGCAACATGAGACTAATATGGCATTGTTTGGAGAGCAGTTCGCGTCCATTCATCGATACTTTCAACCACCACCACCACCACCTGATCAAGGACCTTCTAATTTTTACATATAATATTTTAGTTCTTGCCTTTGTTATTTTTATCTTTTTCATAATCATATTTGTTTTATTTTTGATGTTATGCTTAGTCGTTCCTCCTTTTTGGTGATGTCAAAAGGGGGAGTAGAATGTTGTTGGTAGGTTATTTTTCAATTTTACTATGATTTGTCTACTATTTTTTTTATTTCCTGTTCAAGATTATGTGTTCTTATAATTCTTCTAATTCATTATTAAAAGAACTCTCCCTATTTTCAAAAAACTCAGCTAGTAAGGGAGAGCTTAGGTCATAGTAATATTAATTTGAAATCATAACCAACAATGTTTGCCATTATCAAAAAGGGGGAGATTTTTGCAAATCTGGACCTAGGTCTTGTGACTTTGATGATAATAAACATTATTGAATTCTCTACTATGTTATCTCCCAATATTATTAATATTGCATATTTGTTCTTGTGCACTAACATTTCAAGTCCATTGTACACTGCACAAAGTGATCAACTCAAGATTGGGTAGAATAAGGTTAAGTGTCTTCAAGAGTATGTATTTCTACTTTTATTTATTTCTATATTTCTTGAGTAAAATTCATATATTTAGTGGATGTTAAACTTTGTGATCGTGCACACACGCACTCATGGGAGTGAGATAGTGAGAAAATTAGAAAAGTAAATTTTCTAAACTAATCATACTATATGATATATATCATGCTATATGATCAATTGTCTGAAAAATTATTATAATGACTAATTGGCATAATTAAAGCTATTTGAACTCATTGTACTATATGATTAAGATCATATAGGATGATCAGTTGAGAATCAAGATCTTAGCCGCCAATCATAGTTTTGGAAATATTTTAAAATTTAAAATTTGTACTAATCATACCATATGGTAGGTATTATATTATACGATATAATCAATTCTTACATAAATTAACTATGTAATTAGGGGATTAAATTTGGATTAATTATTCAGGTCAGATCATATTGAATGATTGGACCAATTGTAATGTCTGACCCGATCTTAGCATGAGATGATATTTATCTGGTACAAATCATACAAGATGATAATCCAAGTCGATTGAACTAATGGTATTGGATGATGCTTGATATCATACTGAAAGATTAGCTCAAATACTTAAACTGATCGTACAGCCCCTTATTCTTCACACAGCACTAATAGGGCTAACTAAACTAATGATACTATATGATCTGGGAATGTACTGTATGATTAATGTTGACAGAATTGAATTATAAGGATTTTTATGAGGCCTTATATTTAATCTCATTTAATAGACTTGCTTCAAGTCTTTGGTTATTAGGTTTTCTGGAGATAAAGCTTTGAGAAGAGATTTTGGAGAGAGAGGAGAGTTTGGTGTGAGGGAGAAAGTGTATGAGTGATTTTTATACGGTTTCTCCAAGCAAGCTTCTGCCTTACATCCTCTCAGTATCTTGCTTGGTTTCTTAGGTGGCTCTAGGAAGAAGATCATCAGCTCGAAGATCATCGAGGTTCTCTTCCTTCACCAGAAGGGTGAAAAGGAGTGCTAGGTTCTCTACCTTATGAGGAGGGTGAAAAAGAGCTCGAGGTTCTCTTACTTCACAAGGAGGGTGAAAATGAGTGCTAGATTTTCTGCCTTCACCAAGAGGGTGAAAAATAGGTCAAGGTTCTCTGTTGCACTAGGTTGGTGAAAAGATTGTAAGGGCTTCTCAGCCTAGATATGGGGGTTAAAGGAGAGACACTAAATTTTTAATGCAATACTCAGAGATGAGAACTTTGGGGAGTAGATGTAAGTCATTGTTTGACAAAAGCACTATATAATTATGGTGTGCTCTTTCAAAATTTTATTTTTTGTAATTTACTTTTCTACACTTTGATTTTCTGGAAATTGCATGGTAGAAAATTATCTGTTTAATGATATATTAAATTGAGCTATTCATTATCACCATAATTAAAAATTTTATTTTGATATTTTGCTTCCGTATCGAGTGATAATATTGCTTGTTTTTAAGTTATTAAAAATAAAAAAATATAATTTTGTGTTTAAAGTAATTTTTTTTAACTACCAATTCTGACCCCCCCCCCCCCCCTTGGTGTGCCTACGGATAGTTCACTGAGGCTTAACATCCTACATCAAACTTTCACTGAAGAATATTGAATTAATTGTATCGTACGATCCCAATATCGTATAGTATAATCAATATAAAAACTTGAATATATTGTACTAAAACTATATAAATCATACTAGATGAAATGTATTTTTGAACTAATTATATTGTACGATGCTTGAGCGTTCTGTACGAATAAATTAGGCTGAATTTAAATTTTAAGGTTTTTTGAATCCTTGTATAAAAACATTTCTATTAGACTTTTGAAATATCTTTAATTTTTGAAGGAATTTTTTGAGAGAGCTTTTGTGAGGTCTAAGATCTTGGAGAGGGAGGAGAAGTTGTGTGAGAGGGGTAAGTAGTGTGAGGGGATTCACACGGTTGCTCCAGGCAAGCTTCTACCTTAATTCCTCCTACTGTATTTGTTGTTCTCTTAAGTAACTCTAGGGAGAAATGCTTTAAGGTTGAAGATCGAGGTTCTTTGCCTTAACTAGGAAAGTGAAAAAGGATTTCAGATTCACTTCCTTCACTAAAAGGGTGAAAAAGCTTCTGGTACTCTTCCGCACCGGGTTCATGGAAGTGATTATATAAGGGCTTCTCTGCCTTGTTGTGGTGACTAAAGGAGATACAATAAAATTTTTAGTGCAATACTCAGTGAGGAAGACTCTAGGGAGTGGACGTAGGTAGAGTTTTGATTGAAACTCTATAAAATATTGTGTGCTCATTTTACTTTACTTTCCACATTTTATTTTTCCTATGTTTTAATTTTTTGCACTTCAATTATTCTTACAAATATGTGTTTTAATTATCAAGCTTTATTTGGTTCGATTTTTATTGGAAAAAGAAAATAAAAATTAAAAAAGAAAAAAAAAAGAAAATATTTTGTCATTTATTTTTGTCACAAAAATAAAAAAGAGCAAAATTTCTTTTTTTTTTATTTAGTTCTTTCACTTACGTTTATGATTGGTTTAAATAATAAAAAAGACTTCATTGAGAATTTTTTTTTAATAAACAATTCACCCCCCCCCCCCCCCCCCCTCCCCACCCCCCACCCTCTCTTAGTGTGCCTAGGGCAGTTCAACAAGGTTTAACCACCTCACTTGAACTTTCATGGCCCACAAATAAAATGTCATATCATGTTAACGTGTAACAAACCAAGCCCAAGATCAAAGTTTTGAGATTTTTTTTTCAAATTTTCTCAAAATTACACAGACTATAAAACATTTATATAACTTCAATCAGTAGAATAAAATAAACTCATTTATAAATTTCTTTTTATTCATCATCAAGATGTACATAGAGCAAATTAATAACCTATAATATTATATTCCAGGAGCCTGGCCTTGGGTCTTGATAATTACAAATATTATTGGATGATCATTTACTTATTTATGCTTTATACAATACATATTTTCTTGTATGTCAAAAATCATTTTTTTATAATATACTCCAAGCAGAATTAAAGAATCAAGACTCAAGATAGTGCAACGTTAAGGTCTAAGTGAGTCTGTGTTTGATAGAGTCTATACTTTTTATTTTCTTAATTCATTTTATGTGTTAAGGGTATGTTGGCTAAGAAACTGAGCACACACTCACAAGAGGGGAGATAAATTAAACACTTAAAATTTTTTATTAATTATATTGTATGATCTACATCATTTTGTATGATCAATTCGGAAAGATATTAATTAAAATATTTAATTAAAGCAAACTAATTAAATTGAATTATAACTAATTGTTATGTATGACCACCAATCATATTGTATGTTCAGCTATTTTGAGAAACTTCGCCATCAAATCATTGTTACTTAAATTAGGCAAAATTAAAATTTGAGCTGATCATTATGCACAACTATTATGTATTATATGAATATTAATTAAAATTGCTTAATTTAATCTTAAGGATTAAAAAATCAAATTAAAATTATATCTTCAATAATTATCATATTATACGATCACCATTATATAGAACGGTCAATAAAGAGCTTGCTAGATGAACCTTAGTTTATCCTAGATGATTTATAATTCGATATAACTAAATGTACTGCATGATTGAGCATCATACAGGACAATTAGAGATGGGAATTGAACTAATTGGATAATATGATCTTAGTATCGTACTGTAGGATTTTAGCAATTAATTTAAAGATTAGAATTTTAATTTTAACAGCCCACTTTAATTTTTCATAAGAGATATTTTTTCAGAGAGAGAGAGAGAGATTTAGAGAATATCCTCATCACAAGAGAGAGAAAGGAGGTGAGGTTGAGGGAGAGTTTACCCTAAGGGAGTTAAGGACTGTGAGGAGATTCACTTAGCTGCTCCAGTTAGCCTGCACCTTGGATCCACCTATTATGTTTTGTGGAGCTCTTAGAGAAATTCTCTAAGAAGAAAAGTATTTGGACGAAAGAATTATTAGTGAGGAGGCTTGGGAGATGTATCTCCACTAGGCCGGGAGGCAATAGGAAGGACAACATCTCCACTATACAAAGGAGCTAAAGAAGGAAGCGACATCTCCGTTATAGCAATGAGCTAAAGTAAAAAACAAAAAAAATCTTATTTGCCTTTGAATTTGGCTTGAATATTTTATTCTCTTAAATTCTTTCATATATCACATTTTGATCTTAAGCATAAGTTTTTAAAAGACCAATTCACACCCCCCCCTCCCCCTCTCGGTGTGCCATAATAGCTTTCAAGAGGTATTAGAGTAAGGTTCTCACTTTTTTGGTTTAAACACCTTGAGTAGATCCATATGGCACACTTTAGTAATCATAATATCGCAAAAGGGTATTCTATTACCCAAAATTGGCTATGTATTACCTTTTAAAATTATGAATGGAGTTAAAGTATATATTCCTTTTACTAAATGGTCCTTAGAAAATCTTTGTATAGTGTAATTAAATGCAAAATGCCTTAACTATTTTTTCTATGCTTTAGAATTTGAAGATTACATACGTGTTTCAACTTGTACTAGTTGTAAAGATATTTGGGATAGACTTTGCATAACTTATAAAGGCACTAGTAAAGTAAAATAATCTCACATAAATCTACTTTCACATGAATATGAATTATTTTGCATGCAACCTAGTGAATTTATTTTTGACATGTATAATAGACTTATAGAAATCATTACGTCAGAACATGATTTGGGTAGAGATATTCCTAACTCTGGAAAAATTAACAAAATTTTATGTTGTTTACCTAAACATTGGGATGCAAAGGTTACTATAATGTTTGAAACAAAGGATTTGAATTCTATTGATTATTTACTTAGTTCTTTAATTGCCTACGAGTAAAAGGTCAGCCAAAGAAATGTAAATACAAGTGAATGAAAAAAGGAGAAGATAATAACACTCAAAGTTAATGATACAAATAACAACAAATATATTTTGGATGGAAACAAAGACAAAGCACTAATGAACATAAAATTTAAAAGATTCATAAAATACAAGCATAAGCATTAACAAAGGTATAAACAAAAAGTCCAACAAGTTTTCTACTAACATTGTTTGGTATGAATGCAAAAAGCCAGGACATATCTGATCTGACTACCAAAACATCAAGAACAACCCAGCTAAAGAAAAGGGTGATGAAAAGGAGCTGCAAAGAAGGGAAAATAATAATTTTAGAAGGCCTTTTGAGTTAATTCTGATTCGGACTCATTTGAGATAGAAGGTGCAGAGGAGGTAACCAATTTATGTCCCATTGCCAAAATAGCTCTAGTGACTCCTATAACACATATGCGATAGATTTTATGATGAATTATTTTCACTCTCAGAATAATTTCATGACTTATAATAAATTAAAAAAATAGCATTCACATCTTAAAAGATAACATTCAACATTGCAAGAAGAGCATGCCAATCTGATTAATAATTATACAAACTTAAGAATAGATCTTATTAAATTAAATAAAAAGCATGAGTCCTTAAATAAAGAGCAAATTGCATTACAAGAGAAGCACGAGTTCCTAAATAAAGTGAATATTGAATTAGAGAAAGCATTTAAAGAACTAGAAGATTAGCTTTAAAATGGATAGTAGTGAGCACGAGGTATTAGTATAATTTGGTATATATAAAAGTGCAAATAAAATTTTTATAAAGAAAATAATAGCACTTAGAGAAGATACATCAGGGCCTACACACACTAAAAAATCACACATTAGAACACAGCATACACCACCATATTTCAAAAGAATATATCACTCTTCATATAGATTAGTGCATCCATTTCCAGAAGTGAAATATTTTTCTTGTGGAATATTAGGGTATATCACATGCATTTGCACACAGAATCCACTGTAGATCACATTTGGTCTGGAGGCCTAAGACATTATCTACATAACATAACATACATTTATTGCAATATAAGATGAGACCCAAACTCACTTGGGTTCTCAAAATTAACCACTGATTGATATTATAGGTGTGCTCTCACAAGAGGTCTAGTGAGAGCACATGGTACCTAAACAGTAAATATTCACAGCACATGACTAGAGATATGAAACAATTCATCATGCTAGAAGGTAGAAGTGGAGGAAAGGTAACACTTAGAGATAACACTACCAGAAAGGTAGTGGGTGCAAGTACTATAGGTAAAGCTAACAAATTATCTATTGAAAATATTTTGCTAGTAGAAGGTTTAAAGCATAATCATCTAAGTATCGATTAGCTATGTGAAAAAGGATTTAATATAATTTTTTTTCTACAAAATGCTTACTAATACTAAAGGGAAAAACTATTTTAGAAGGATTAAGAATTAATAATATTTATATGATTAACTTAAACTACAATGATAAGTCAAGTGATGTTTATTGCTTAAAGTCAACTATTCATGAATCATGGTTATGGCATAAGAGACTACCATGAAAGCATGAGAACTCTTAAGATAACAACTCAATTAGAATTGGTTTTATAAACTTTAAGAAGGTTATTAAACCTAGTACAATTATCCCAAGGCTAACCAAGAGGGGGTGAATTAGTAATTAAAAATTTTCTTGGATTTTAGAAAAATTGATTTTAGAACTTTCTTATCACAATGATATATTTTCTCAAAAATAACTTTTCAACCATAATAAAATAAAGTGTAGTAAGTAAAAATGAAGTAAAAGTAATTGTACAGAAGAATACCAAATTTTATAGTGGTTCAGTCCAACAAGACCTACGTCCACTCCCTGGAGACTCCCTCTCTAGGTATTGCACTATACCAAAGTGACTCTCCTTTAGCCCCCATAGCAAGGAGGAGAAGCCCTTATAAAACCTCTCTTCAACCAACCCAGTGTGGTAGAGAACCATCATCCTTTTTCATCCTCCAGGTAAAGGCAGAGAACCTACCATCCTTTCTCACCCTCCTGGTGATGGTATAGTACCAATGCCCTTTCTCACCCTCCTGGTGACGGTAGAGTACAGGCATCCTTTCACACTCTCCAGGTGTCAGCAGAGTACCGCCATCCTTTTTCACTCTCCTGGTGATGGAAGAGTACCATATCTCTTCCAAAGATCTTCTCTCGAGAGTCTTCAAAGAGGTAGGGTAGAGATTTGAAGTATATATAAAAAGATCCTTACCTTTGGGCAATCTTGTGAACCCTTCACAATTTCCACTTGCAAGATCTCACAATTCTCACTTCCAAACACTCTCCCAAAACACACTCTCTATCACTCTCTAGAAGAAATTTGCAGAAAGAGTTATTACGTAGTCAATTTTTAGGACCCTTATATACAAAGGACAAGAAAAATCATCCAAAAATTGAAAATTTTATGTTTGACGGATTTGGATCGTACAGTATGATTGTACAGTATGATCGTACTTCGTACATACAAACAATTCAAAAAGTGTTGTACGATGTTGTACGAACCTAATTTCGTACTCTAATCAGTGTCTGTACGAACCTATATCGTATAGTACGATCCCATATCATATAGTTTGATCAATTCAAAAAATGAACCCTTTGTATGTATGATCATGTATGAACCTTATTTCGTACTCTGATCGGCATATGTATGAACCCACTTCGTAGAATACGATCTGTCCAAAAATTGACGAGATCGTACGGGATGGACTGGACGAACCTGATTTCGTACTCTGATTGACGTCCAAGACAAACCCACATCATATAGTTTGACTTATCCAAAAATTGATGAGATTGTACGGGATAAACTGGTACGAATCTGATTTTGTACATTGATTGGCGTCCAGGATGAATGCATTTCATATAATATGAAATGTTTAAGAAAAACTACTAAGTCCCAATTTTAATGATTCAGTTTTTGGGAGAAGCACACTCAAATCATCCCGTACGATTACAAATTATACAGTACGATTAGTTTTAAAATTTAAAAGTTTTGTCTCACTCCCCCAATATGTGTGTGCATGATTCACCAATTACAATTACACTCTCTCAAACTCAAGAAAAATAAAAAGTACAGACTTTAATTACAATAAACCCTAATCTAATCCATCTTGAAGTCTTTAGCAGTCTGGAGAAACAGTAATCAACATAATATTGTTTTGGAATCATCAAAAATACACATGATATGAAAACATAGTTATGAAAACTAAGTTGCAATAGGTTTGAGGCATTCCTAAGCTAGAATTTTCGAAAGAACATCTTTGTGAAGCATGTTAATTAGGGAAGCAAACCAAATCCTCATATCATTCCATTAAGGATATAGTAACTAATAAATCTTTAGAAGTACTTCATATGGATTTATTTAGACCTATTAGTAAAGTATAGGAGAGAAGTTATTTAGATTTGTAATTATTGATGATTACTCCAGATACACTTGGGTTAAATTCCTTGCACATATGAGCGATTCATTTGAGAAATTTTGAATATTCTCAACTTAGATTTAGAGAAAAATAGGTTGTTTAATTTTTTACAATCCATAGTGATCATGGATGTGAATTTGAAAATAAAAAATTTGAATTATTTTATTAAGAATTTGGGATAGAACATAACTTTCAGCCTTTAGAACCCCACAACAAAATAATATAGTAGAAAGAAAAATTAGGACATTAGTAGTGGCTATTAGGGCAATGCTTAGTGAGTATAGTCTACCCAAGCACTTTTGAGCAGTGGTAGTGAATATTATTTACAATGTTCTAAATAAGATAAACATAAGATTAAAGTTGAATATGATACCTTATGAATTATTTAATGGTAGAACATGTAATTTGTCTCATCTACATGTGTTTGGCTGTAAGTGCTTTATTTAAATAATAAAAAAAATCTCATTTAAGGAAATTTGATGTACAGGCAAATGAAGCAGTATTTTTAGGATATTTCTCAATAGGCAAGGATTATAGAATATTTAATAAAAGAACTTTAGTTGTTGAGGAATCCATCTATGTCATTGTTGATGAATATAATAAGGATTCTAAAGATAGAGGGATTGATAAAAATGAAGAAGATAAAGCCCACATAGTCAAAAATGATATATTAGAGGATAGAGAAGCAGTTTTGTATCCATTTCCTAGAGATTGGAGATATGTATCTAGTCAACCTAGAGAACTTATCTTAGGAGACCCATCTATAGGGGGTAAGAGTAGACATGGTCTTAGAAAGGGAGTTAACCATACAACTTTCATCTCTATGATAAATCCTACTTGTATAGAACAAGCCTTAGAAGATAAATTTTGGATTATTGTAATGCAAGAAGAGTTAAATAAATTTGTTAGAAATAATGTGTGGGAATTAGTGATTAGATCTATTAATCAGAATATTCTTGGAAAGAAATGGGTTTTCACAAATAAATTAAATGACTCTAGATTAGATGTTAAAAATAAGGTTAGAGTAGTGGCTAAGAGGTACAACCAAATAGAAGGAATAGATTTTGAGGAGACTTTTGACCCTATAGATAGACTAGAATCCATCAGGATATTGTTAGCATTTATATACTTTTAAGGGATTTAAGTTATATCAAATGGATGCAAAAAGTACCCTTTTAAATGGAGTAATTAAAGAAGATATCTCTGTAGAACAACCCTCAGGTTTGTAGCATTCTTTATTTCCAAATCATGTCTTTAAGTTTAAGAAGGTATTGTATGGGCATAAGAAAGTACTTATGGCATGGTACGATAGAATTAGCAAGCTTTTATTAAAAAAATCCTTTACTAAGGGGATCACAAAAACTACCATATTTATTAAGAAAATTGGAGATGATATATTGATTGTTCAGATTTACATGGATGATATTCTTTTTGGATCCACTGATGATGTTTTATGCAAAGAATATTCTTCCACCTTAAGTAGTGAATTTGAAATGAGTATGATGAGAAAGTTAACATATTTCCTTAGTTTTAACTTTAAATAAAGAGAAGATGGAACCTTCTTGAGTTAGATTAAGTATATTAAGGAAATTTTAAGGAAATTTTGTATGGAAGGGTGCAAAAATATAAATACACTGATAAGCTCAACTACTTAATTAGATAAGGATTAGGATAGTAAATTAGTTGATTAAAAGAAATTTAGAGGGATTATAGGTTCCTTACTTTACCTGATATTATGTTCAGTGTTTATATATATGATAGATTTTAGGCTAACCATAAGGAATCCCATATAATCATTGTCAAAATAATCTTAAGGTATCTAATAGGCACTCAAAACTTAGATATTTAGTATCATAGGAATAGCTCGACCTTTGACTTGATACTCAGACTTGGATTTCGTGAGAGGTTGAGTAGATGGAAAGAGAACCTCAAGAACTTGCCAATTCATAGGTTAATCTCTAGCTTTTTGGTCAAATAGAAAGTAAAACTCTCTATTCATGTCCACCGTAGAAGCTAAATCTATAGCTATAAGAAGTTGTGTTTTCTAAGTCCTTTGGCTGAAGTAATAGCTTCTTAATTTTGGACTGCCCATAGAAACCATCCCTATCATGTGTGATAACATGAGTGTGATCTGCATCACTAAAAATCTTATTCAACATTCTTACACTAAACATATTGATATTAAACATCACTTTATTAGGGATCATAATTCCAAGGGAGATGTAGAATTACAGAATGTGGACTCTAAAAATTAATTAGCAGACATCTTTACACAACCTCTAATTTTTTTATACATTCAACACACTTAAGGCTAGACTAGGTGTTAATGATATAGGTGCTTAGGAATTTGGGGTTATTTGATGCTATGACTGTTGTTCGTGTTTTATGTTTTTTTTTTTTTTGTGTTTGTACTTATGTTGTATTTTGTTTGCATTTTATGTGTGTGGCCATTTATCATTTTTTTATGTTTTTATAAGTTGTGTCAAAAAATTTTTGTGTGTACCTATACTTTTGGAATTATCCCTGATCATCACACACATCACTAAAATTTTCTACACATCATATTGTATGATCACAATTATATTATATGATACATGTCAATCAGCACACATCTACCATTCATTTAAAAATAATGACTTAGATTAAATTAATTATTATGGTTCATACCATATGAAAACTATATAATACTATATGAATGATCTGGCATAATCATTATGATGAACATAAATTTAGTTAATATGATCCTTAATTACACATCATACTGTACTAACATTTGTTCATACTTGATGATTCATTCAATTAACGATTATATAATTGATTGCTCATGATGAAAGAAAAGATGCAGATCATATTGCACGATCCCTGATCATACCAGATAATTTAACCAAGTCTTAATTCAGACTAGACTGGATGATTTAGATTTATCTGTTCATATTATATATTGTCAAGCATAATGTATGATCAGACAGAGCCTCTAAATATAAGGGAAATTTTCATTCCAAACACACACCTCTCTATCCCAAACCTTCAGACAGAGGCTTTAAATATAAGGGAATTTTTCATTTCAAACACACACCTCTTTATCCCAAACCTTCCTTCCCTCAAGTTTTTTGTCCTCATTCCTGATGGTTGATAAGAGAGCCCAACTTCTCCCAGGGAGTTCTTCTAGATCCCAGGTAGATGATTGATTCTAATCAGAGGATGATGTAGCAGGTTACCTACTCTATAAAGCCACTCATACCACTCCGTCTAGGATCTTAAACCAAGAGTATATCCAATATTAGGTACTAGATCTTTTTATCAATACTATGCTTTAATTCATCCATACCCTTGCATTTCCTTTTAATAGTGAACAACTACTTGAATTTTTTTCAATCCTTAGAATAAATGTCGAATGCACATCCCTTAAATCTTATGTTTTTAGGAACCATGTAAAAATCACTTATCTATACTTTTAGTGATTACAATTAGACCCATGTCAACCTCCAATCATAAATACTAATGATCCAATCTCTAAACCTCCAAGATGCTTTTTTCACTATATTGACAAACGCTAGGTTTTAGGTACAATGCCAAATTGGCCTCGCATTGAAATGTTGATTAACCAAGGATATAATTGGCTGTAATAGGTTTTCCTTAATTTGGTAAGAACCTTTAACATTTTTGTATTGGATTGTGAGAGGTGGGGACTAAAAAAAGTGGTTGGCCAAGCCATAGATGGGGCCAACACTTGAGAACCAAAGTCTAGCTCATAAATCCTAAAATCATGGAGTATAAATATTAATACCTCTACTTACATGCTTTTTATCATAAAAATAAGCTCACATAATAATGGGCTTATAGGTTCATCAATCACCCCTTTTTAATGACAAGTAAAAATATTTTAAAAATGGGAGAACATCTATGTATAATTATATAGTCCCTTTTTTAATCCTTATATATCCTCCCTTTATTGCAAGAATTTCAAAAGTTTACTAAAGAGCCAGGGTTTTAAAAGGACTTCTCAAAGAGATGAATTTGTGAGCACATATGTATTCTTTTTTTCTAAGACATAAGAGCTTTGTCTGTTAGTAATGATAACTAGAACCAATGCTAGCTTATTAATTACTTGATAGTATTATTCTGAGATTCCCAATATTAAGCTAAAATTAGAATTACAAATTTTTTTTATCCTCAAATTGAATAATGATTGATTTTACTATAGATTTTCAAACATTACAGCAGAGATAAAGATTTTTGTTTAGCATTAGGCTAACAAACACAAGCATAAAGGTCAAATATTTATTTAATTATTGAAAGAATTTGGCACATTCATCATGCTACTAAAGTTAATCTTACTATATTCAAATTTTTAAAGAGAGGAGTGTGGTGCTCTCTTGATCTAGAAATAAACTTGTTAATATTCATGAGCTTCTTACTAAGTTTACTGACTTCTATGATTATTTTTAGCAGAAGCATATTTGAAACTTCTTGGATCTTATTGAGATTGGTGTGAAGACCATCAACAAAGGCATAATATCCCATAAAAATTTAAGAGCAAGCTTGCTTCATGTTATGCTTTCTAGGTGATGTGAATGTCATAGTGAGGTTGAAAACATGGTTATCATTGCTAGAAATTTTCATGAGCACATAATCAACACCTTGAGATTTATTCTTATTTATATTATTAAGGTGTTATCCTTCAATCGTTAATACATACCTCTTATATTTAAATCCTAATGGCCTTAATTTATAACATAATGTTCACTCATTAGTTGTAAAGCTTTATTTATTTATTTAATTTTCATCCATAGGAAGCATTTTATTTTGAAAGTAAGTAGAGAAACTGGCCAAGAATCTAAATCAAGTGAAGTAAACAATATAATTAACAAAAATATTTATGTTTGGTAGTGGAGTTCTTTGGAATTGCATCATTAACTTTCTCGAAGTCTACACTCTTCCTCCAACTTCCCACTATCCTTATTTACCATTATGATTTTATATATCCACTACAAAGATTAAACTTCTCAAATGATGTTAGCTTTAAGGATCTTTTGATCTCTTCTTTTATTGCAATCTAAATTTCTTCAATAATTGTCTTCTTCATTTACTTATAGATGGATGCTTTGGTTTGATGTTGAAGAAGTGACTAGTTATACTTAAAATTAACTCCATGCACTTAAGAGGGATTCCACCCAAAAATATCAATTTTATTCATAAAAGTTGAGAGGCCAGATAATAAAGTACATTGAACATCAACACTAACTCAAAATTTCTTTCCCTACCAATTAGGTTCAAAACTAGGTGGCTCAATGAGGCTATAAAGATGATAATATTAAATGATGAAAATTTGATTTCAATGTGTCAGGTTGATGGGGGCTGTGGAATGAACTTTTGAATTGTATAAAAGTCTAGGGCACTATCACCCCTAAATAATGCTTAGGTTTTCTTTGATATAAAAATAATAAAATCTCACTTAATATACATAAGTATACATACTAAATCAAGTAATAAAATGATAGAGTAGAGTGTCACTCACGAGGAAGTATGCTTACTTACAACAAACTGCTATCGTTCACTCTAATTGTAATAATTATCCTACTGAAATAAAATAAATATTTATGGAGATTCTATCACTGAATAAAATAGTAAAAATATTAGATACAATATTTAATAATATTATTTTGGATTGATGAGTGTAAATCTCATAACTTTCCTAATAAGACTCTTAATTATAGATGTGATTCATAGCATATGCATCCCTAGATCTCTATCAAGCTTGTAGGGGTAAAAAGGATATCTGCTGACCTTCTATATATATTATAGTATCTCCTTAAGAACCTAGAATATTTTACATCCTATGTCTAGGCATGCAAACATTCTATCTTAATATTCCTAGTTGTTCTTGTATTCCTCCGTCGAGGCTATACATCACATTATATTTTAATTACACATATGGCCATTATGAGTATTAAATTAAGAATGGGATAATATTGAAAACATCATTTAATATTTATAGAATAAGAGTCTTCATTAGTATTTAACATGCACTTTACATCCTCAATCCAAAATAAGAGAATTAGCCAGACATAGAATAAATAACAGGCAAACTCATTTTCATTAAACTCATGGAAGAATGAAAATACAAGAGAGTGATATCACTAGAAAGGATCAAAGTATCTCCTCTACACTCCTTCTCCCTTAACTTAAATAGTTTCTTCAAGAAATCTAGGCTAAATACTCTAAATGATTGTATCTCATACTACGCTAGCCTCCCTTAGATTTTACTCTAGGAAGGAACTAGAGAAGTACTATAAGAAATACTAAACTTTATACAGGTGACTGAACTTCCTTATAAATATAATATCATAACTATTTATATGACAACATAAAAAGGCATCTAGTGTTGCGATGCTTGAAAGAAGGGCGCTGCGACACCATTAAAGTGAACTAATACCTCAGCACTGAAACTTTTGCACCACCGCTGCGCTTGCTGACGTGGATCAATTATTTAGTGAACCGTCGCATCTCTTCACTCATAGAACATGGCCCTTTTGCACCATTGTTGCGGTGTTGTTGACATTCGAGCACTGTAGTGTCCGAGTGGAAAAAATGGCACCAGGGTGTGAGAAATTAAGGCGTCGCGGCATTTAACAGAGAAGCTGGCCCTGCCAAGCTAACTTTGATGTTGTGACACTGGTAATGCTCCGGTTCTGGTTGTGTTACTGTAGGAGTACTTCTAAACAAAGAACTCGACGCCACAATGTCCAATACGTGGCGCCTCGGCGGTGTTGAAGATGACACTGCGGCGTTGTTTCATCGGACGCCGTAGTGCTGTAAGCTACTTAGAATTTTTGTCTTTTTTTTATTTTTTTTGTACAAAATAACTGAACTAATATATTTTTACTAACAATAAAACGTGTTAAACACTACATAATTTACACTTATCACAAGTATACATAAAGCTCTAATTTAATACAATAAAATATGTCCAAAATTGTTACGTTTTTGTGTAGAATCTGATTGTGTCAATCAATCAGGTTGTACTACTTTCTCAAACCTCATTAGCATCGGTTGAGCTCAATATGTAGTATTTAACATGTTGAGATACAGTTCTTTAGCCTTCAATTGACAATGCTTTCCCTTCTTAGGGTTTGGGGACCTTAACACCGTAAAAATTTATTTTTCATAATACAAGCACCATAGTGCTATATGCTAGAGCGCTACTATTCTCTAGCCATAGATTGAAGGCAAATAGCACATCTCCACAATGCTGTAGGCTATAACGCCAAGACAATATAGGTTTGACTCAAAGATAGAGAGTAGAGCATCGTGGTGCTCTAGACCTTAGCACCATAGCACTATGAGTCAAACTGACTATTTCTCCTTGATTTTGATAAGTATTTATTTGAAGGGTTGCATCTCTTGGTGTAATAAATGTACACTTCTTTATCTATTTTTTTAGTGTAGAATGAATAGAGAAGTGAAGTGAGATAAGAAGAGAGTAAGAAAGAAATAGACATGTACAATTTCTCCTATGTTTCATAGTGAATTTCTTGTGTGATGTGGCTCAATGGGTTTTTCCCGATTTCAAGTTTTTCCACTTTAAATCCTGGTGTTATTTTTCGTTGCTTTCTTTTTCTTGTTCGTGTTCATTGCATGATTTTATTCCTAAGACGAATGTTCTACTATACATTGGTGGTGCATGTACAATAATAAAATCCTCTTATCTAACTTTGTAACAATCATTATTGCCCTAGATTACCTCTATAATTATTATTCCTTTTAGATTGCAACTTTCCCAAGAATCCTCATAGGTTCCATTCAATTTATCAAAGATTCAATAGGTGGATCCTGTCATGCTTATTAAATCAACGAAAATCAAATGAACATAACTTTTAGTATCTATAACACTTCATAATGATTAATGATTATCAACATAGTTTTTAAATCATTATAGATTCTTCTATAAGGAGGAAAGTTATTATTAGTAAACGTTAAAGTGGGAGTAGGTGCAACACTTACTAAATGAATATTGAACTAGTAATTCTAATTAAGCTTTTTTGGTAGATGGCCACCACCGCTGCCATTCACCATCACTGTCACCCACCGTCCAGCACCATTGTCATTGGACACCACCACCGTCATAATCTTTGAACTTTATAGTATATTCATTTTACTTCAATACACACACTTGTATTTATTTTACACTCATCCAAACATTGTAGTATTCCTTTTTCATGGCATTCTTTTTTCAACCAACCAAATAACCCCTAGTAAAAATAATCACTCATACGAGGCTTTTCTAGCAATTATGGAATTTCGGGATATTGCAAAGTATTAGGGCTATTTGTTCTGTGAAAAAAAAAAGAATGTAAATGCAAAGTATTAGGTTGTATGATTTGTGAAAAAAGGAACACAAAGTATTTCAAATGTAGGTGATTTTAAATTTTGGGTATTTGACTTGATGAAAAAGGAATGCAGTGTAAAAATTTTGTGAATTTCTTTTTCATTATATGGTTCTTTTTTTATGTATTATAAATTCACTTGATTTTTTAATCAAATTTATTTTTCACAACGAACTTACTACGTTGGGTCACTCTCCACCCATTATTTGCCACCGATGCTATAGGCGGCCACCCATCGCTGTCATCACCACTGCCGCCACTGTCATTGCTACCACCAAACGCCTACGCAACCAAATGTCCCTGTTATCGCCACCAATCCCTGCCGCCACGAGCCACCACCTTCCACCGACCAGGCTGTTATCACTACCGCCAAGGCCATTGCCATCATGGGACACTGCTACCCACAAGCCATTATCGCTATCATATGAGTGCTATTGCCACCAACCACTCCATCATTTGACTTCAAATTATATTCATTTTATTTCAAACTAAAAAAATAAAAACAATCATTTATATATTTGCTACACTCATCTCAATAATTTAAAATATTTCACATATATTTTATTCTTTTTACACCGTGCTTTTACTCCCCGCTCCAAGCAGCCCAATTATCCGGGTGGCATGAGCCGCCTGTTTCAAAGTCTCCAGCTACAAGGTCTTTGCCTCGATTCTTCGGAGCCTGTATACAAGCTGAGGGGGGAGACAACAGAGAAGGAATCCAGATGAGCTCCAGCACACTGGGGTATCTCGCTCGGAGGGCAGCACAGAAGGAGCGTGTGCGGATTCTGTACCGTCGCGCTCTTAAGAATACTCTCGACTGGGCAGTCCACCGCCATCTCTTCTACCACGATGTGCGATCCCCTCTCGTTTTCTGGTTTCTTTTAATGTGCTGTCTATCTCCAATGTAATTCTATTCTTTGAATCCGATGTGGCATTCCTATGCTGCTAGGGTTCTTTGCTTTTGCGTCATGTCTTTTTTTTTTCTGAATTGATTGATCCATTTTTAGAGAGACGGGTCTTTTCTAGCTTTGCAGCCTTCCGTATTCTGATTTTATTGGGCGAAGAAGGGTTATCTTTTTCAAATATCTCGAAAAATTACGCTCTAATTGCATAATACCCTTAGCCACTTCACCATTTAAACACCTAATGATTATCCTAGAAGTTGTATCTCTTCTATATCCTCTTTCTTTTGTATATATCCAATACACTTATACCTATCATATATTGACATCACTTGATACTTCAACACTATTGGCTAATAATTATTAATTTTATTCCATCAAAAGGGCATATCGGATCTCACCAAACCATTCTATTGAAATATCTTCTATAGATGAGGTTATGCAATAAATTTAGAGGAAAATAATTTTACTCATAAATATAATTAGAATTACTTACATTAGTAACTTTTATTTGGACTAGCTCATCGATCCAGCTTCATCTCATCATTGATCCATTCCTATAAACCAAACATAATATTATGTATATGACATGCACAAAGTAGATCGTTTAGATATCTTTGTTATTAAACTATAACCTTTTACTCTTTCTTGTTAGTCAATAACTAAATTCCTCTCTATTCGAAGAAATTTCATAAATCTCTTGACTTAGTTCATGTATATAGATTAACTTGTTGATTATGATAAGTGAATAATTCCCATCCAAGCAGTTTAGTCTTTCTTCTTTAAACCTATTTATATTATAGATAACCCTCTTATAAAACTTTAACCTGTATAACCATTTTCAAATAATGACCATCATAATCATAGAGCTTATTATTTTTAATGGGTCCTTATTATTTATATTATTAATTAATGTTTATTAACTAATATAAGATGCATTATTTAAAATATCATTAACTATAAGCCTATATTATGAAATGTTTTCACTAATTAAAATTATAAAATCCTATCTCAATCATACATTATGATTCTATGATTATCTCGAGCAATATCATTCTAATTTCATAGAAGTAATTACTAATCCATACCTCACACAATGAAATCCTTAATAGATTCTTGTGAGCTAGCATGCATCAAACCAAATGAAGGAAAACCTTGAGTTGAGCACTAACTAATGCCAATTTCAACTCCGAAATTGGAAAGCTTAGGATTAGGTTCACCTTGCTTGAGCTAGAAGAGTAAGAAGCAGATGAAAGTTCTCTCTCATGACCTCTCTTACATGTTCTTTCCCTCAGTTGATCTCATTCTTGTGCCCTAGAAGTAGATTGAAACCCCATCATCATTGCTTGCACTTGGTGTCACATGTTGCCAACTCATGCTCGAGTTGGCTTCCCTATCATTTGCTCGCATACTCTTTCACACTGGTCCACACTTTCAAGCTCTTGATCAAACCATTCAAATGCTTATATATATATATATACAAGAACATTATGCCGTAAACAAGAACTCTCCTATTGATGCAAATTCATTTAATTTTATAATTATACTCAAAATAATTATGTCATTTATTTTTATTCATTGATCATTTCTTTATTTTGAGTAAATTTTCATTCAATGATATTGATGTGTGTTCGAACATTAACCTTACTTTTTGTTGCTTTTTTGGTAGGGGACTCTCAATTACATTAATAATTAAGAAACTTGATTAGTTGGATTAATTTATTAATTAATCTTATTCAACCTAATTAATCATGCTTTACTAGTCATTATTTATCTTAATGATTTTAGGGATTTTACACACCTATTAAGAATTGGTCATCTACAAGTATCATTCCACACATTACTTACTTCGATGCACCTTTATATTTATTTTCCCTTTTATGCCCATAAAACAATCCTTGTGTTAGTTGTCTATATTTCCTTTCAAAGTTAAGAGTTGCCATTAGAAAATCTTTCCTTTCATGCAGAAACACTCTTGGAAGTCTTTTATTTTTTCTTGTATTAAATTAAGTGTTTGCAATTGCTAGATCAAATGCAATTTTGAATCAGGGGATTGTTACTGTTAGATTAGAACATATGTGCAACATCAACAACAAGATTGCTTATTGTTCTTTTTGTCTTATTAGTTAATGTATTTGGAAACATTTTAATTTTAAATTTGTTTTTAGCTCATCTACTTGGGGATATTTTTATAATTATCCTATTTTTTATTTTTTTATAAATAAGACCTTAGGAATTATTATTATATGTTGTATGGGTATTTGAATAAGATTGCTACATTAACCCATTTTTTTCTCATGATAGGACCTCTCTCTTCTGTAACTTCTTGCCTTTTTGTTTCCTTTCTTTTCTCTCATTTCTATCTCTCTTAATTCTTGATTCTCTCTCTTTCTTATTCCTTTGACACTCTTAATCCCTTTCCCTTTCATCCAAAAAACATAACAATAGTCCCTCCAGACCTTACCTTCTTCCTTGATGCGGGGTACACAACAGAATAATGAGAATCAATAAGAACTTAAGAAGAACATAACAAAAAAATTACCAATCAATGAATCCTCAAGCTATTGATGTTGAAATCTCATATAATCTAGCTATTGAATTCTTAAGGCGAGGACATAAGGAAGTCAAATTTGGGCATATGGAATCATTTATTGAATTTATTATAGAAGTAGTAATCAAAGTCATATCGTAAGGTCCTTTATATTAAGCAACTAAAATCCTAATTAAGAATGAAGGTGATCCTTAATATGTTTCAAGCTAAATGATGAATTACTTGTCAAATTATGTTTCAAGTTAAAGACGAATTTCCTTTCGAAGCTATGGATTTATGTCCAAATGAAGTTTTGTTGCCATAGTTTTCAACTCAAACTAATTTTAAAATTAAAATCAAATAGGAAAAAAATCATCCATCTATGATAATTGATCTAACAAGGAAAGAAAATAAATTAGGTTCAATTTTATTATCACCTGATTTGACTGCTTAGGGTTGACCAATAAGAAATTATGCCTATTTGAACCAGAATAATTGAATGATTATGACTTACTGACAATATTATACCATTTCCCCAAATGGATAGAATTTTGAGGTAGGTTCAACTTTATTATCACCTAATTTGACTGCTCAGGATTCGCCAATGAGAAACTATGCCTATTTAAGCTAGAATAGTTGAATGATTTTACCATTCTAACAATATTGTATCATTTCCCCAAATGGATAGAATTTGGAGGTGCAACAAGAAAGATTATTGCATGGAAAGCAATTTTTTTTTGTGAACCTTAGCGTTTGATAGGTGAGAGATTCGTAGGGGAGATCAATCTGGTGAGAAGAATATTGATTCCTTTCGGATTTACACTTGGTAATACTGATACATTTCTTGGGATTTATACCAGGTTGTTTTAGTGATAAATTTCTTGGGTATAGAACCATGATCTTTGTTGTTGCTTAAAAGTTTTTTCTGATTCCTTCCGGGCATGGTTGGAAAAATTCAATTTGAATTTGATTTGCTGGTTATTTTTGTGTAGGAGTTTTAGGAATTCATTTATAGATTTAAATTAAATCTAAAATATAATTCAGATTTTAAATGGTTGTTGATATGTTTTAGGATTTTGTTGAAGGAATTTAAGTGAGGATGTGAAGGAGAGAGAAAGGAGGGGTGGATGGGGAGATTGCACGGAGAGTTGAGTTTTGCTGCCCTTTCTTCATGGTGAAAGAGAGAAGAGGCACAGGAAGGAAAAGTTAGCTAAAGAAAGAGAAAGGAGAATTAAATCAAACAACAAAAACCACTGTAATCAAGATAAGATTGCTTTAAATCGATAAAATGCAAGCAAAGATAATAGACAACAATATATTTTTCTCTAATACCTAATTGGCCGAAGCTATGTCACAAAATATTTTCTAAACAGCCCATGGAAAGAAATCTTAAGTTGTTATATATGTACATTTTCTGCAACCCTTTGATGTCTTGCCTTACAGCACAAATTTGCTTAGTTGTTATGCATTTACCTAATTGACCGGAGCATACTTAGCATTTTGAATTAGTTTTTACGAGTAGTAGTTATGACTCAAACTGTGTAGAACATTGTTATTCTATATCATAGAAACATGGGTAATCAAATAGTAGGGCCTCACTTTGCTAGTAATCTTGGGCTTTGATAAATATCAAAAAATGCCTCTTAGGTTTGGATTTGTTTCTATGATGACAGACACGGACACAGCGACACGGATACGACACGACACGGACACGGGACACGTCAATTATTGAAAATATAGGATATGGACACGGGTTGGACACGGTATTATAGTTTTTATATTTTTAAAATAGTGTATAAAAATTAAATAAGTATAATTTTAAAAATAATTTAGAAATAATAAATCATTTAACTAGAATTTGTACTTAAAATGATTAATATTAGGATGTCGAGAGTAGGGCATCGATGTTGTATATCAATCATCGAGAGAGGAGATGAAAATACCTTCACTGCCAAAGAGAAATGAAAATGAGAATATTCGATGAATGGGGTATTAAGTGCGGGCGATTGATTTGGTGTTGTGTATAAGAAATAAGAAATTTAGTTTTATATTTTAAATAAGCAAAAATTATAAATACAACAAACAACAATAACATCAAGCCTTTATCCCACTACGTGGGGTCGGCTACATGAATCCTTTTTCTCCATTGTGTCCGGTAAAAGTCAAATTCTCGTTTAAATCTAGTAAAGAAAGATCATTTCTAATATTTTCTAACCAAGTCTTTTTAGGTCTACCTCTACCTTTCTTAACATAAGTCAAATCTAAGACCTCTACTTTCCTAACCGAGTCATCGGGAGGCCGCCGTTTTATGTGACCAAACCATCTAAGGCGACTCTCTCTAGTCTTATCTTCCACTGGAGCTACTCCAACCTTTTCACGAATATGCTCATTTTGTATCCTATCTCTAAGGGTAAAGCCACTCATCCACCTGAGCATCCTCATCTCTGCAACACTTAGAATTATGCTTCTCTTTTAATGGCCAACATTCGGCACCATAAAGCATTGCAGGTCTCACCACCATCTTATAGAATTTTCCCTTAAGTTTGAGGGATACTTTTCTATCACATAATAAGCCCGATGCATTCCTCCATTTCAACCATCCAACTTGGATTTTGCTGATAATATCCCCATCTATTTCACCATCACTCTGAACAATAGATCCAAGATATCTAAAACGTGTACTCTTATTAATGACTTGACCGCCCAAAGTCACAATCCCCTCACTAGATCTATTATTACTAAAATTACACTCTATATATTCCGTTTTAGATTTACTCAAGCGGAAACCTTTAGACTCTAAGGTTGACCTCTACAATTCTAGTTACCTTCAACTCCCTCTCTAGTCTTATCAACAAGAAGAATATCATCAGCAAAAAGCATACACCAAGGTACATCCTCTTGCAAATGTCTAGTGAGAACATCCATGACTAAAGCAAAAAGATACGGGCTTAAGGCTGATCCTTGATATAATCCAACCGAAATAGGGAAATACTTGGTCAAACCACCTTGTGTTTGAACACAAGTAATAGCTCTTGCATACATATCTTTAATGATTTGAATATAAGCGTTATTAACTCCTTTCTTTTCAAGAACTCTCCATAGCACTTCTCTTGGAACTTTATCATATGCTTTTTCTAAATCAATAAATATCATATGTAAATCCTCCTTATTCTCTCTATATTTCTCCATGAAACCTCTTAATAAATGTATGGCTTCCATAGTAGACCTACCCGGCATGAATCCAAATTGATTTTGAGAAACATTAGTATCACGCCGCAACCTATGCTCCATAACTCGTTCCCATAGTTTTAAAGTATGACACATTAACTTAATTCCTCTATAATTCGCACAATCTTGTGCATCACCTTTATTCTTAAAAATAGGGATTAACACGCTCATTCTCCACTCATCTGGCATCTTTTTAGTCTTCAAAACAGTATTAAAAAGTTTAGTAAGCCAAGAAATTCCTTCTTCTCTTAAGCATTTCCACACCTCTATTGGAATATCATCAGGTCCAATAGCTTTTCCACCCTTCATTTTCTTTAAAACCTCTCTAACTTCAGTTTTACTAATATGCCGATAAAAACAGAAATCTCTATTTTCAGTCTTAAAAATTATAAATACAAGAAATTATATTTAAAAAAATTCTTAAAATATTTAAGATACGTGTGTCCAATTTGTAGTTAATATTTTTTTAATCGGACACGTTTTTAGCGTGTCCGACACGTGTCGGAGGAGTGTCGGACGCGTGTCGTGTCGGACACTGCATACGCCTCTTTGAGGAGAAGTGTCGGTGCATCATAGATTTGCTTCAACATTATTCTTCTATCAGTGGACAGACTGTTTTACCTCTTTGATGAAATTTTTTATTGCTAATGAAAAAAACTTTTGAAACAAATTGACTTCAATAATATGCATTGTGCAAAATTTTCATCTTTAACTTTATTCTGTTTTCAGGCGGATGAGCTAAGAGCAAAATTTGATGCCAACAAGCATGTGGTATGTTCTCCTTTGCATTTATGCTGCATTCATTACATGTTGTGCTTGAAACCACATTTGTTGTTTTAGAAAAATGTATTTGAATTTATTAGTTGCAAAAGTATACGTGCTTACTAGGAACCACACACCATCTCTTCCGCATTGAGAACTGTCAGTGTCAGATACTGTATTATCGCAGTTCATTTGCATCTCCTTAAATGAATCTCTTATCAAATTTATAAGGTAGCCTGGCTGTTCCATTCTCATTTCCATAATAAATCTTTTTCGAAGTAATTGGATAACTGTATGTTTTGATGTGGTAATGACATTTAATTTGAATTTTTTCACATATCCTAGGAATTTTCTGCTAGTAAGTTGCAAAGATATTATAGTACATCCTGGTAGAAGCTTACAATAAGCCAGCAGCAGTTAAAGGCACTAGGTATAACAGTTTCTAGAGTGATCCTGTTGACACGAAGATAGCTTTTCATTTTTTCTTTGATTTTTTTTTCCAAGAGGCATGTCTTCTTTTGAGCTGAGGTTAGATCTATTTTGTGCCTTAATGGTAATGGTTTTGTGTCACTTGTATTATTTTTGGAGTTGTATGAGCATGTACCACCATCTTCTTGATTCTACTCGCTGCAAATATTTGATCATGTTGTTAGAAATTGACCCTACTGCAGGATAGGAAATCATTCAAGTTGCTGAAAGTTGGACTGTTGCCTGTTGGGATTTAATGATTCAATCAATTTTCTACATGGTTTCATGGTTTAGTTCATTTCGGTCATTGTTACGAGGTGCACATTATTTAATTACGTAGTTAATATGGAATAGCCGTTCCTCATTTGTTCGTAGAAGTTGTAGGAAATATCAATCACAACGAATCTCAAGATTTTTCTTTATGTGTAATGGTATATAATGACCTAAAGGCAATATGTTCCCTGTTGTACACCACGATGCCTCTAGTTCTAGACGCATTATGTCTTTGTATCTGATAATTAGAATGTAGGAGCAATAATATTCTTCACTTGACAATATTTTTGATAACCACCATAAGAAGTCACTTCAGAAATCAGTTGGGAGTTATTAGGATGTTGCAAAATTTTCACTAACAATAAACACCATATCATTACTATTGTTGGAATATTAAGCATTTTCTCTTTTAGCTATGTGGGAACTAGATTAACCTGCAACTCTATCAATTTCCATTTAGATTGCAAACCTCTGTTTAACTTGGTGTTTGTGTGCTGGCTGAAGCATCTTTTTGGTGAAATGCAGATTAGATGAGGATGCTTTCATCTTCTATTTTGTTTTTTTCGTGTTTTTATATTTATATCTATAGATGGTTCAATGAAATATAATTTTGTGTTGGCATCGATGGTTTGCTTGGTGTGTTTTTTTTTTTTTTTCAAATAGACCAATTTCTAGAAGGTGAGCAAAACGACCAAAGAACAAACCAATCCAAATTAAACTGAACAAATATGTAAAAATTGGTTGTTTTGGCTTAATTCTACGCAGCTTGTTTGGTGGCTTGTTTGAATTCTGTGAATTATTTTAGTTAATTCAGTTGGTTTGTCTATGAAAGCTTAACACTCATGATTCATAAATATTTAAAGATCAATCACATGTTTAAACTCCATTGTTGATCTCACGCTTGATTGAGAAATGTGTAGAGTTGATGTTAAGTTCATAGCTGATTCTAAAGCTTATGCAACAATTCAGAAAATGAATCCAACTTTCAATGTCACTAGTGCTAGAGTTCTCTCCAGAAACTATATGCTATGAGTTAATTTGATTGTCATGAGAAGTAGGCAGAAGATTTACTAGGACACTAACTGTGTTGTGAGTGCCACAACCTAGCATAATTTTTATGAGAAGTTGCCAAGGGTTGACTATGGGTAAATAGGTAAATGTTTATTTCCATTATGAATAGCGATTCTATGGCCAATCATTGTGGGTATAATGGTAAATGCTCGAGACCAAGTCGCTATGATTTCTTTCTCCTCCTTCCTGTTGAGTTTTTCAATTCTTCCTGCTAAATAATTAGCTACAAAAGGATTTTTTTTGGTGAACGTGTCACAGCTGATTACTCTTTTTTTTTCATTTTTTAAATTGACATTCTATGTCCAATATCTCAATCTTAATCTGAAGCATAATGATGAGTGGAAAAAAAAGAAAATCCTTTAGCTAGATAAGGGAAGGGGCGGATGTAGCCAAGTGGATCAAGGCAGTGGATTGTGAATCCACCATGCGCGGGTTCAATTCCCGTCGTAGTAAGTCATAATTAGATTTCCTTATGTTTTGTAGACTTTAATGGAAAGATAAGAAAATTAGTGGACTCACTGAATGGAATAAAAATAAAGATCTATTATTTGCAATAAACTAATGGAATAGTGAAAAATCAAGAGACATTGGGAAAGATTATAGGCTTTTGCATGCTAAGAAGGCTAACAATAGAAATATTGATGGGGATGATAGTAGATAAAGAGTTGAAAGATAAGATTATTATTAAGTGGATTATTAGTGATGCTACTAGAAATGTTATTTTTGCTCTATTCTTTAAACACTGCCGTTGCCAAGTCCCAAGTCTTGGATAAGAAAAGTGGAGGGTTGCGTTAGGTAGTCAACAACCAACGTAAAACTTGTCGAATAATCATGACATGAATCTTTTAAAAAATTGTGTTAATGCTAGGGCGTCCCCTAGAAGCGACGCGCTGTATGGCCTTAATACAGCGACAAGTGTGCAAGGGTCGCTGCACCGGCGCCCGGGTGCAGTGTTAAATTGGTAAGGGTTCTCACGTCAAGGATGGATGTGGGCAAAGAAGCTAGTTCATGAAAATAAAATTAGGATAGGAACTTGAAATATAGGTTCTCTTACAGAAAAATTAATGAAATTAATAGATATTATGATTCATAGGAAGATAAATATTCTGTGCATTCAGGAAACTAAATGTGTTGAGGCTAAGGAGATTGATAGTTTAGATTTTAAGCTATGGTATTCGGGTAGGAGTCGTACTAGAAATGGTGTAGGTGTGATTATAAATAAGAATTTGAAGGATAATGTTATAAAAATTAATAGAATTGAAGATATAATTATAGCTTTAAAGATTGTTGTTGATTATAAGATTTTTAATATTATAAGTGCTTATGCTCCTCAAGTAGGTTTGGATATAGGTTCAAAATTAAAATTTTGGAATGACTTAGAAGAATTAATACAAAAGATATCTCTTGAAGAAAGAGTTTTTATTGGAAGAGATTTAAATGGACATGTTGGTAGAGAGGTAAATTATTTTAAAAGCATTCATGGTGGCCATGGGTTTGAAATGACAAATAAAGGTGGTAAGACCGTATTAGATTTTTCTTTAATTTATGGTTTTTTAATTGCTAATACCTTATTTAAGAAAAGAGATGAGCATCTCATCACTTATAAAAATTGATATAGTAAAACTCAGATTGATTATTTTCTTATAAGAAAATTAGATCGTTTAGATTATAAAGATTGTAAAGTTATTCCGAGTGAAAATTTATGTACCCAACATCGATTACTAGTTTGGACTTTAAGATAAAAGAGCAGAAAATAAAAAATAAAGTAAAACGATATTCTAGGATTCGATGGGGGCATTTAAAGAATATTAACAAAAATAATTTTGAGAATAAGATTTTAGATCTTAAAATTTTGTCTGTGCAGGAGGATGCTAATGTTATGTGGGAAAAAATGGTTGGTGATATTAACAATATTACAAAAGACATGCTTGGAGTATCAAAGGAAAAAACTCATAATAATAAATATAGTTGGTTGTGAAATCTAAATGTGCAAGAAAAGATAAAAAAGAAGAAGATTTGTTATAAAAATTAGTTTAAATGTAAAAATTCTGATAATTGAGAAAGTTATAAAGAGGCACATAAGAAATCTAAGAAAGTAATATGCGATGCAAAGATCTTAGCTTTTAATAATTTATATAATAGATTAGATACTAATGAGGGAGAAAGATATATGTATAAGTTAGCCAAACAAAGAGATAGGAGTAGTAAGGATTTAGTTCAAGTGAAGTGTATTACGGATGAAGATCAAAAAGTACTTTTCTTAGAAGATGATATTCAACAAAGGTGAATGAGATATTTTGCTAAACTTTTTAATAAAGAATGTGAAAATACGATTGACTTTAGTGACCTTAGTATCCTAAATAAAAATAAAGATTTCTATTTTTATCGGCATATTATTAAAACCGAAGTTAGAGAGGCTTTAAATAAAATGAAGGGTGGAAAAGCTGTTGGACCTGATGATATTCCAATAGAGGTGTGAAAATGCTTAGGAGATGAAAGAATTTCTTGGCTTACTAAACTTTTTAATATTGTTTTGAAGACTAAAAAGATGCCATATGAGTGGAGAATGAGCATATTAATTTCTATTTTTAAGAATAAAGGTGATGCACAAGATTGTGCGAATTATAGAGAAATTAAGTTAATGTGTCATACTTTAAAACTATGGGAGTGAGTTATGGAGCGTAGGTTGCGGCGTGATACTAATGTTTCTCAAAATTAATTTGGATTCATGCCGGGTAGGTCTACTATGGAAGCCATCCATTTATTGAGAGGTTTGATGGAGAAATATAGAGAGAATAAGGAGGATCTACATATGATATTTTTTTATTTAGAGAAAGCATATGATAAAGTTCCAAGAGAAGTGCTATGGAAAGTTCTTGAAAAGAAAGGATTTAATGACGCTTATATTCAAATCATTAAAGATATGTATGTAGGAGCTTGTTACGCCGGTTCCCATTGAACCGGCCCAAAGGGGGCCGGTCCAGTTTACCTACAGGAGGCGGACTGGTTCCGCCTCCTCTCCCTGTTCCGCCCAAACAAGTGGGGTCCCACCCACTTAAGTAAATTCAAAATTCAAAGGAGGGGGCGGCTAGGGCTTTGGGAGGGAAATTAATTAGGAAAGCTTTTGTATTAGAAGGGGGGAGAGGATGAGGAGGAGGTTATGTTATGTTTTGTGGAGAATTAGGGTTCTTTGGAGGCTTGGGCTCTAGACGACTTTGTCTAGAGATTTTGGAGAGTTAATCTTCCTCTCGAATTGAAGATTATTGTATCGTTTGTTGTTTTTATCCATCGTCTAGTGGAATACCACGTTTGCTTGATTTCCCTACAAGTTTTCTCTCATATTTCTACAGTTTTTCCTACTGTTTTGGCTGTTTTCCTGCTGTAGACAGCCCTAGTGTTGCTGTTGGAACTCCGATTTGGACTAGGTTTGCTTGCGAACTCAAGTATTCCCTTCGGTTTACTTGCGAACTCAAGTATTTCCTATCAAATTGGTATTAGAGCATCGTTTTTGGGACCATCAGCGGCTGAAATCCAGAAATTTCAGCAAACCTTTGGGCATCCGGAAGAGAACTCCTTGTGATTTGTGAAGGAAAAATGGCCGGGAAGAAAGTGGAAGTCTTGGAAGGCGAAATCGGACAACTGAAATCAGATTTGGAAGGAAAATTTTTTGACTTTCAAAATCAAATCACATTCAACAATGAAAGGTTGGAAGGAAAGTTCACCGTGGTGGAGGAGATGTTGAAGAAACTAATGGAGATGAAGACAAACCCGGCAACATCAGAAGTAAGAGAGACCATCGACGGCCATGGCATAGGAGGAAATCCGAACCCATCTAGGGGAAGGAAAAATCCGGAGGTGGAGATCCTTGAGGGGGAAGACGACATGCCGCCTCTAGAACCGCTCTCTAGGGAGGAGATGAGCCAGGGGTACGAACGAAGGGGTGCTGATTTTGTGGGGAGAAGGGAAGAAATACATCGCAGGGGTGCTATTTTTGAAGGGAGAAGAGGGGAATACGAGGAAGGGTTTGAGTACAATCGTCGGAGGGACGATCGGGACACTTGGGGAGCTCCCCCTATTCGAGGAGCGGGAGGAAACGGAGGATACCGGGGATACGGAGGAGATCCGAAGGTGAGGAAACTGAAGATGCCCATCTTTGAGGGCGAGGATGGCCATGGCTGGATCTACAAGGTGGAGCGATATTTTGCCGTCAACGGATTGACGGAGGAGGAGAAACTGACAGCAGCGGGACTGTGCTTGGAAGGGAAGGCATTGGCGTGGTACCAGTGGCGGGACATGAGGCGACCCATTCGGAGCTGGAGGGAGTTCAAAGACTGTTTGTTAGAGCGATTCCGAACCAGTCGGGGAGGAGACTTCTACGAGCAGTTCTTTGCTTTGACGCAGGAGGGGACAATGGCAGAGTTCCGTGACCGATTTGAGTACCTAGCTAGCAGACTGGATCGCCTTTCCGAGACTGTGCTCGAGGGGAATTTCATGAAGGGGCTCAAGCCCGAGATCAGAGCAGCTGTTAGAGTGATGAGACCACACGACTTGGGGGAGGCCATGGAGTTGGCGCAGCTGGTCGAGGACCAAAAGCATCTGGAGAGGGGGGCTCGAGGCAGCAGCTCCGGGGGGTCCTACAGGATGACGACTACCTTTCTAGCTCCCAAAGGAGCCGCACCGGGGGGTTCACGAGATGTACCGAGGGAGAAGTCTGGAGGAGGAGGGCCTAGGGGAAATATTAAGAAACTGACTGAAAAAGAGGTACAGGAGAAGAGGGCCAAGGGGTTGTGTTTTCGATGTGATGAGAAGTACATGCCAGGGCATAGGTGTAAGGACCGAACTCTTCAGGTTCTCACCGTCTGTGATGACGAGGAAACTGAAGAGGGAGGAGAGAGCGGGATAGCGGATGAGGATGAAGAGAAGCTGCATTTGGACCTGGCTGAGGTTTCCCTGAACTCAGTGGTCGGATTCACTACGAATCATACCATGAAGGTGAAAGGGGAGATAGAGGACAGAGCAGTAGTGGTGTTGATTGATAGTGGGGCCACCCACAATTTTATTTCCACTCAGGTCGTTGACCAATTGGGCGTGAGATTGGTGGATACCGGTAGTTACGGGGTGATGATGGGTACGGGGAAGGTGGAGAAAGGCCAGGGGATTTGCAGAGGAGTGCTACTGACCATTCAGGGGATCCAGGTGAGAGAAGATTTTCTTCCACTGGAACTTGGGAGTACAGATATCATACTTGGGATGAAGTGGTTACAGACTTTGGGAGACACCAAAGTGAATTGGGGGGCACTCACGATGGAGTTGACGGTTGATGGGAAAAAGGTGGTGATTAAGGGAGATGCGGGGCTATCCAAATCCTTGGTTTCTCTTAAAACTATGGTGAGGGACATACAGTCGGCGGGTGGAGGATACTTGGTGGAGCTACACAGTTTGGAGGGAGCTAGATTGGAAGAAGGAGGGGACATACCTCTCTCCGTACAGCCTTTGATTCAGCAGTTCCATGAGGTATTTCAGTCGCCTCAGGGATTGCCACCGCAGAGGGAGCAGGAGCACGCCATCATTCTGAAGGAGGGAGTTTCACCCATCAGCGTACGACCTTATCGCTACCCCCAGTTTCAGAAAGATGAGATCGAAAAGCTGATCAGAGAGATGTTGGAGGCCAGCATCATCAGACCGAGCGTCAGTCCTTTCTCTAGTCCGGTACTATTGGTGAAGAAAAAAGATGGCAGTTGGCGTTTCTGTGTGGACTATAGGGCACTCAACAAGGAAACTGTACCGGATAAGTTTCCTATTCTCGTGATTGATGAGCTGTTGGATGAATTGAGTGGGACAGTGGTCTTCAGCAAGATAGACTTAAAATCAGGATACCATCAGATCCGGATGAAGAAGGAGGATGTGCCTAAAACTGCCTTTCGAACTCATGAGGGACACTATGAGTTCCTGGTGATGCCCTTTGGCCTCACCAATGCTCCAGCCACCTTTCAGGCACTGATGAATAAGGTTTTCAAACCTAATCTACGACGATTTGTACTGGTATTCTTCGACGACATTCTTGTCTACAGCAGGACAGAGGAAGAACATTGGGAGCATCTAAAAAAGGTATTAGAAGTGCTGCAGGCGCACCAGTTGAGGGCCAACCTGAAGAAGTGCTGCTTTGCACAGGCCAGTGTAGAGTATTTGGGCCACGTGGTATCGAAGGAAGGAGTCGCAGCAGATCAGTCTAAAATTGAGGCCATGTTAAAGTGGCCAGTGCCAAGAAATCTAAAGGAGTTGAGGGGATTTCTAGGACTGACAGGTTACTACAGGAGGTTTGTCAAGGGATACAGCACCATAGCATGGCCACTCACGGAGCAGCTAAAGAAGGATGGGTTCTTATGGGGGGAGGCAGCCACCGCAGCATTTGAGAGTTTGAAGAAAGCTATGACTACGGTGCCGGTTCTAGCCTTGCCAGATTTCACCCAGACTTTCATAGTGGAGACGGATGCGTCCGGATACGGATTGGGGGCCGTACTTATGCAGAGTCGTAGGCCCATTGCCTATTTCAGCCAGGTGTTGACTGCTCGAGCCAGGTTGAAGTCAGTCTATGAGAGAGAATTAATGGCCATCGTTTTGGCCATCCAGAAGTGGCGACCTTACCTACTCGGGAGACATTTCATCGTCAGGACAGATCAGCGGAGTTTGAAATACCTACTGGAGCAACGAATGGTTACGGAGGAGCATCAGAGGTGGCTGTCCAAGTTGCTAGGGTATGATTTTGAGATTCAGTATAGACCAGGGGTGGAGAATAAGGCAGCTGATGCCTTGTCCAGGTGTATGGGGGAGCTGCAGACAGTGACGCTATCTGTCCCTTTGATGCTTGATTGGGAGGCCATCAGAGAAGAAAGTGCTAGGGATGAGGCACTGGGGAAGATCAGGACAGGATTGCTGAAGGAAGAGGGTAGCCACCCAGGGTACTCATTGGAGGGAAACAAACTGCTGTATCAGGGGAGGTTTGTGATGCCCCGGACCTCGATCCACATCCCGAATTTGCTCCAGGAGTTTCATGGAAGCTCGGTGGGGGGCCATTCAGGCGTGCAGAAGACATACAGAAGGCTAGCTGCGGAGCTGTATTGGAAGGGAATGCGTAAAGATGTAGAAGAGATGGTAGCCAGATGTGATATCTGTCAAAGAAACAAATACATGGCTATGTCGCCGGGGGGACTACTACAGCCGTTGGCTCTACCGGGACGGGTATGGGAGGAGATATCCATGGACTTCATAGATGGGCTACCCCGTTCAGAAGGGTTCACGGTGATTTTAGTGGTGGTGGACAGATTGAGCAAGTATGCTCATTTCATCCCCCTCCGACACCCCTACACAGTGGTGACAGTGGCGACAGTGGCTTCAATTTTCATCAGAGAAGTGGTCAGGTTGCATGGAGTGCCAGAAGCGATAGTATCAGATAGAGACAAGGTGTTCCTCAGCCATTTTTGGGGGGAGTTGTTCAGGTTACAAGGAACAGTTCTGAAGAGGAGCACAGCTTATCATCCACAGACAGATGGCCAAACGGAAGTAGTCAACAGGAGTCTGGAGACTTACCTGAGGTGCTTTGTGTCAGAGATACCTAAGCTATGGGCCAAGTGGTTATCATGGGCAGAGTATTGGTACAACACATCATTTCATTCTGCTTCACAGATGACCCCATTCAAGGTATTGTATGGACGGGATCCCCCCCACCTGGTGCACTTTGGGAGTGGCAGTACCCCAGTTTCTTCAGTTGAGGAGTATTTAGAGGAGAGAGATAGAGTGCTAGAAGAGTAGAAGAGGCATCTACTGAGAGCTCAGCAAATTATGAAGAAACAGGCTGATGGGCATAGGAAGGACATCCAGTTTAAAGTGGGGGAGAGGGTGTTCTTGAAGCTCCGACCCTATCGACAGAAGACAGTCGCTAACAGGAGGAATGAGAAGCTGGCCCCAAGGTACTTTGGACCTTACGAAGTGCTGGAGAAGATCGGAGCAGTAGCATATCGGCTGAAACTACCACCCACAGCGACTATACATCCAGTTTTTCATGTATCACAATTGAGAAAGGCCATTGGGGAGTACTGGGCCAACCCTGAGTTACCGCCGACACTTACTGAGGATTTGGAGGTGGTTCTGGAACCCTTAGAACTGATGGGGGTTCGCCATAGAGAGGAGGGGACGAAGGAAGTGTTGATCAAGTGGAAGAATCTTCCGGACTATGAGGCCACGTGGGAGCCATACGAGAGGGTGAAACATCAGTTTCCAGACTTCCACCTTGAGGACAAGGTGATTCTTTGGGAGGGCGGTATTGTTACGCCGGTTCCCATTGAACCGGCCCAAGCTCCACCGGCCCAAAGGGGGCCGGTCCGGTTTACCTACAGGAGGCGGACTGGTTCCGCCTCCTCTCCCTGTTCCGCCCAAACAAGTGGGGTCCCACCCACTTAAGTAAATTCAAAATTCAAAGGAGGGGGCGGCTAGGGCTTTGGGAGGGAAATTAATTAGGAAAGCTTTTGTATTAGAAGGGGGGAGAGGATGAGGAGGAGGTTATGTTATGTTTTGTGGAGAATTAGGGTTCTTTGGAGGCTTGGCTCTAGACGACTTTGTCTAGAGATTTTGGAGAGTTAATCTTCCTCTCGAATTGAAGATTATTGTATCGTTTGTTGTTTTTATCCATCGTCTAGTGGAATACCACGTTTGCTTGATTTCCCTACAAGTTTTCTCTCATATTTCTACAGTTTTTCCTACTGTTTTGGCTGTTTTCCTGCTGTAGACAGCCCTAGTGTTGCTGTTGGAACTCCGATTTGGACTAGGTTTGCTTGCGAACTCAAGTATTCCCTTCGGGTTACTTGCGAACTCAAGTATTCCCTTCGGGTTACTTGCGAACTCAAGTATTTCCTATCAGAGCTATTACTTGTGTTCAAACACAAGGTGGTTTGACCAAGTATTTTCTTATTTCGGTTGGTTTACATCAAGGATCAGCCTTAAGCCCATATCTTTTTGCTTTAGTCATGGATGTTCTCACTAGACATTTGCAAGAGGATGTACCTTGGTGTACGCTTTTTGCTGATGATATTCTTCTTGTTGATAAGACTAGAGAGGGAGTTGAAGGTAAACTTGAATTATGGAGGTCAACCTTAGAGTCTAAAGGTTTTCGCTTGAGTAGATCTAAAACGGAATATATGGAGTGTAATTTTAATAGTAATAGACCTAGTGAGGGGATTGTGACTTTGGACGATCAAGTCATTAATAAGAGTACACGTTTTAGATATCTTGGATCTATTATTCAAAGTGATGGTGAAATAGATGGGGATATTATCAGCAGAATTCAAGTTGGATGGTTGAAGTGGAGGAATGCATCGGGCTTGTTGTGTGATAGAAAAGTCCCCCTCAAACTTAAGGGAAAATTCTATAAGATGGTGGTGAGACTTGCAATGCTTTATGGTGCCGAATATTGGCCATTAAAAGAGAAGCATAATACTAAGTTAAGTGTTGCAGAGATAAGGATGCTCAGGTGGATGAGTGGCTTTACCCTTAGAGATAGGATACGAAATGAGCATATACGTGAAAAGGTTGGAGTAGCTCCAATGGAAGATAAGATTAGAGAGAGTCGCCTTAGATGATTTGGTCACATAAAAAAGCGACCTTCTGATGACCCGATTAGGAAAGTAGAGGTATTAGATTTGACTTATGTTAAAAATGGTAGAGGTATACCTAAAAAGACTTGGTTAGAAAATATTAGAAATGATCTTTCTTTATTAGATTTCAACGAGAATTTGACTTTTAACAGGACACAAGGAGAAAAAGGATTCATGTAGCCGACCCCACGTAGTGGGACAAAGGCTTGATGTTGTTATTGTATTAAAAAAATGGTTTGAAAATTTAATTTTAGGAAGAAATCAATGTGCTATTATGATGTCGACTTAGGAACAGGATAATTAACAGGGATGACTTCGATGAACATATATATTCTTGTAGAGTGGGCTATGAGAGGATTCTTGGTGGGTTTGAAATTGGAGATAAAGATGAGATGGAAGTTGAATTCATCGTAACATATTGAATCTTGCAATAATAAGCACACATTTAAGTCAATAAAAGAGCACTTATTTAATTTTAAAATTAATGCCATCAATTATTGTTGACCTCCATATACATTCCACAATCGATTTAATTGAGGGCGACGAGGATGATGCTCGATGTGGCAACGCTCGCATAGCAAGTCCTAATGCCTTGATAGTGATTAATCGCCCCAACGTTGCGTGTAGCGAGCTCGAAAGATCTCGACGTTGCATGCAACTACTTAGACATCATCCGTTTGTGAAACAGGTTATGCCAGCACATTCAGGACATTGAATTGATCAAAGAGCCGCTGGGTGTGAGTCGATCGAGTGACTATGAAAACGACTGTCTATGGACACAATGATATGTAAAATCGCTCAAACGATGTCCGTTCTTTAAATGTATTGCACCATTGTGTCTGGAACATCAAAATTACTCATAAAGAACACACATATTGCATAATTTGTCATGCAAGTGAAAGTGCAAAATTTTGCCTATACGTGAAGGGACAAGGACACACTAATTGAGATGCACGAAAAAAATGAGGGATCACATGAGAGGATAATTTGTATTTTAAATTTTATATATATATATATATATATATATATATATATATATAATCCTAATCTATTCCTGTCAAATCAATTTCTCCATCCCTATCTAAGTCTTGTCAAATCCCCGTCATTTATATCTTATCATATCTCTCCCTATAGGTTCGGTTTCGACCCTTAAACCCCCCCCCCCCCCCCCCACCCAAAAAAAAAAAAATTTTCGAACTCCCTCATGTCTCCTCTGTTGCTTGAAAGACTTGCTCCTCTCTCCCTTTTTCCTCTAAGTTTCGCACAAGGTATCAACGCGATCCCATTTGTGCCGCAAGATCCCATCTTCTGTTTACGCATCTAGTTAACCGCATGCCTCCTCTCATTGTCTCTTTGTGTTGCATGCTGCTCCAATTATAATGGTTACAACAATGAACCCATGCGCCTTATTACTCCTCCATTCATCTCTAACCCATACAAACTCACAGCCGATAGCCCCTCTTCTGAGCCCAACTAATGCCGCAACTTCAATCCTCCCAATCCTTCACCATCAGCCACCATCTCTTCCTACACACCCACATGTGCTTGACCACCTCGCTCTCTCGCAAAACCTCCCTTAATCATTGTTCCCTTGCCCACATGCCACCACCTCGTGGTTTCCTCCATCGCTCCTCTTCTTCCCTCCAACTAATGTCGGCGAACCCCAATAGCCAAGGATGACCACTCAAGCCCTCTTTTCCTCCATCCCAACCCACCTGATACTCAAACCGAAAATCACCACCTCAAAATCTCTCCTTTCCCTATCCATCTCTTTCCTTCTCTCTCTTCTCTCTCTCTCTTATCTCTCTTCACTATCTCTTTCTCTCCCTACATTCTTTTCTCTCTTCCCCTTTGTGGGCTCCAAAAATTTGTGCCCTGGCCTCCCTGTTGCTTTTCGGGGGAGTTTTAACGGATTAAGTTCCTGGATAAATTTTGGAAGACAGATGAGTTTGTAGATAAGACGCTACCCAGAGATTTCGCCCTCATTTTGTGAGGACTTTATGATATGAGTTCTGGTTTCCTATAGGCGCAAGCCCCTATAGTTAATTACTCCTCCGATAACTAGAGAGAATTTTCGATTAAGGCTAGTCATCAATCAGATACATAGAGATACATGTATCTGACATATAGTAGCAGTATGGGTTAGGTATTTGAGAATTGGATATTTAAAATTGAAAATTTCTCCATCTTACATTTAAACCGGATGGTGGGGGAATGAATAATGGACCCGATCAAGATCCCATGGTTCCGTCGTCCCGGACCATCGTGGTCCCGGGTCTACCTAGTCAGACGAGGTAGTCAACCCAACCTGACAAAAGGATCCTTGTCGACAGCCATGAGTTGCTTCGTCCAAGGGTACCTTGTAGGCCTGGGGTGGGTTTTTGCCTAAGGGGACAAATTTGAATCCACATTAGCTAATAGAGGGCTTTGTGCCCTATTGATTCATATCTCAAGGATTTGATGTTACTAAGGAATATATTGGCTCTGGCCATAATTGTAATTTAGTGGTGCCATTTGGCAGCAAAATTACTCTGTTTAGGGGGCCCTGGGTCATAATCGTTTATCCTGCGGTGCCATTTGGCTGCAAAACTGCCTGTCAGAGGACACATACCACGTCCTTACTAGCAGGAGATTATTTGAGAATAAATTTTAGTAATATTTTCGACTAAACATTAGCTCTATATGAGCTGAAGTAAATTTCAATTTGTCCACCCGGCAAACTGTTGCGAATGATGGATGATTTTCCTTTTAATGTTTTGGTAGTTGATTTCAATTTTAAATATTTTGAATTTTGTGATTTTTTTTGGAATTTTTGGATTTTGTGGGTATTTGAATGGTATTTGAAATGATTGGAGTAAACTCTTTCGGTTGAAATCTGCGTTCAACATGGCCCTCATCGGGGTATATGGGGTCAATTGTCTTTGTTGACTGAATTTTGTCGACTCTGTCAACTTGCCGACAGAGGATCGGGTTCGTTGTTGGCCTTATGTCTTTGTTGATGAACCATTCATTTACTAGGCTTTGAAGGCCTAATATGAACTATAAAATAAAATATTCTAGTCAGTGCCACGACTGTATATTTGTTTAACGGTTCGAGCTGTGTCGACTCGTATCTACCAGCTTAGAAGGATCGGGCTCGAACTGGGGTTCATTTATTGATCCGTGCAGCATCCCTAGATGTCATGTGTGTACCTATAGCACGTTCGTCGGGGACCATGCGGGTGTACAATTGCACATGCATTTTTTGTGTTTGTGTTTACAAAGTGTAGTGCATATGCGGGGGCATTTTTGGAACATTTGACGCTGCTCGATTACGTGGGCAACCTCGTTTGAATACAACATTCTATTTGGAAGCTTGTATACGCCTTCTGTCTGCTTGCATGAGTATTGCGGATTTGGTGGCGTGGTGTAGCACTGCGGTTATTTGTATTTGGGAATTGAATCTTGTCGACTCTATTGACTTGTCGACAGAGGATCGGGTTTTGTAGGCTTCAAACCTTTATTCGTAAACTTTCTTTGTTGAAGGCCTTGAAGGCCTAATATGAATGTATAAAATAAATATCCGGTCGACCTCGCGACTGTATATTTATTTAATGGTTCGAGCCGTGTCGACTCTTATCTACCCGCACAGAAGGATCGGGCTCGAATTTGGGTTTATTTATTGACCCGCACAGCATCCCTAGACGCCACGTGTGTACCTATAACACGGTCGCCGGGGCTCATGCGGGTCATGTGATTATACATGTCCTTTTGTGTTCCTATTTGCATACAGATTATAGTGCATGTGCGGAGACATTTTGGACATTTGATGGGTCTTCTACGACGGTTCATAGATGTTCATTTTTGTTGTAGTCCCTTCAGTATTTGCCTGTGGATGGTGTATTGGATGCATGACCACCGTTCATCGAGGAACTTGTAAGCCTCAATATTCTTATTCAACTCAATGTTCAGGACCTGGTTGAACTGAGATTCACTCATTCCATAATGATTTGATCTGGCTTTCTTTTCCTGAAACTCGTATAAGGATACTATCGTACTCCTTCATCCTTGCCCCTTTTGACAAATTTGTTATTTATGGGTTGTATTCATCGCAAATATCCTCCTCATACGTTCATTAGCTGTCCATCAAGCTCATTGTATGGTGACCTTCAGCATTCATAGGCAACCACAATGTTTATCGACGAGTCGATTGTCGTTGACTGAAGGGAAGTCATGATACTTCTTGCACTTGCTGAGAATTCTTGCATACTTAACTGCAATAAAGCTGTGTATTCTTTCTTTATTTCTTTTGCTTGCGGGGTTGAATGCCTTTATTTGTATCTTGATACTGGTTGGGGAGCATTGTTACATTCATCGCACCTTGGTCTTGTGTCGTAGAAGGCAGGTGTATTCATACCCTTCATTTCTAGCAAGGTATGTTGTATTTGACTTCATATTAACATTAACTATAGGATGTGGCATTTGTTATGCATCTAAGAATCCCTTAATGTTGATTGGAAATCTTCATGTTGTTGATTGCAAGTGTGTCATTGCATCCTCTACAATGCTCACATATTACGAGCGATAACACCAGTGCAAGTTGGCAAGTTGCACTCCAATCCTCATAGCTTTCATGAATCTATTGAAGATTTTTGCCTTGTAACTTGTAGGTAGATTGCCACATGTCTCACAATTCTCATTCAATGCTGATTAGGGATGAATTGAATTCAGTTTTACAAATAGATTATCATGGTCCAAAACCCCCACATCATGGTTTTGGAACCAAGCTATGCCCTTCACAATCTTCTTGTTGCTTGCAAACAAGCTGTAATTACAAGTCTTTTGTCTTCAAGGATAGTTTATTATGGGTTTGATATCATTGTTTATTTGTATTTCAATTGAAGTAATCATCTTCTAGCCTTCATTAGGAATTTGGTACTATGATTCAAGCCAAACTCTTTATTGATTGCTCATCTTTATATTTTGTCCAAGTTCAAAGTCATATCCATTTAGTGAACAAATCAAGTTCAAATTTGAGTTCATTTCATTTAGGTTCAGATTTTGATTAGTCATTTTAGTTCTGATAAGTTCCCTACTGTCCAAATAAAATCCCCTGCTGTCCTTTTTTGAGTTCGTCCTTGTCCTTTTTCAGATAAAATTTTGACAGCCTCCCGATGTCTCCCCCATTTAGGGGAAACTACAGGAAACTGGGCCTTCCGACCACGCTAAGAAAAGCGTGTATGGTAGGTGTTCTTGGACACCACGGCTGTAAACTTCGTCCTCCACAACGCCAAGAAAGACGTTTATGGGTCTTCTACAGCACCTGTTTGAAAACATAGTTGTTTCCCCGCGTACGAGTACTCATAAGTATCCCCACTTCGCCGTAGGCGTCGCACCGGGTTTTCATCCCATTGCACTAAGAAAAGCGTGTATAGGCAGTTTTTCAGTGCGTCGCGAGATTATACCTTCGATGACGATGGCGGTGACGAGGTGGCAAAAGAAATGTATCAAAATGCTCATACCACAAAAAATCTCCTTTCTTTCTCCATTTTCTCACTCTTTTTTTAATTTTTTCTTTTCTCATTTTTTTTTCTCTTCTCATATTTTTTTCTTTTTTTTTTCTCTTTTTAGATGACAATAATAACAACAATATAAAAGACAAAATGGCAAATGATACAGAATAATAAAATATCACAATGCCTCTTTTTGTTTGCTAATAAAAAAAAGAAACATAATTCCAACCTTACAAATTATTCAGCTTTGATTAACAGAAATCCCCTTTTTTCTTTTTAAACTATCATGTTTAACTAACTGAAATGAAGGAGACTAATTATCAAAGGTAAAATGCAAATTAAAAAAAGGTATGCATCTCCCAATCTCTTAGATATCCTCTCACAAATCAGATGGTTCATGCTTCTTCATGTAACTTTGAGAGCAAACATTTAATCAGTTCTAAAAAGAAAGAAACTAAGACAAATATTTGGTGGTGTAGAAAACTTTCTCAAAAAGTACTGAATCCAAACTTTTTTTTGACAGATAATTTGTCTGTATCCGTCTCCAATTGATTCCACAAGGACAAAGGTGGTATAATGTAAACCACACTCAAAACAAGGGACTTTTCCTTTTTTTTTCTTTTAGGAACTTCTGTCCAAGCAAAAGCCAACAACTAATAATACCACTTAATATTATCAGCTAGTGATAATTATTAGCATCCAAAATAATAATGACAGCAAGATAAAGTTGAATTAAATAAGAAGGGTTTGCTGAGTTGGCTACTTTGGATTGGTGGTAAAAAAAGTTGATTTTGAAGGCATGTTCCAAGCTAAGCAGCTCATTAAATAATAAAGGTTGAAGTTCACATGCAAAGTATGCTGCCATCTCCACCTAGTGACTTCCAACTTGCATATTTCATATAAAGGAGACAGAGTTGTCTGGTCGGCAATATTTATGACTGATTGGAGAAGACCGTGTTTTGGACTTGTGTAGCTTTGGATGCGTATACAGGGATAGAGCTGTGAAAGAAGCGGCTTGAGGTTGCAGGACGTTCACCCAGCAGGCCGGCTAGAGGAAATGGAGAGCTTAACGGGCTGTAGAAGGGAACGACTTTGACATAGAAAGGGGTCGGAAGGTCAGCTTTTGGAGTGGTGGATTTCGGTTGCTAGTGGGGCTTCAGACGCGAACAACAGGTGGAGTAGGGGTTTGGGATTTACGTGGGCCTACAGGCGGTCTGTGGTGATTGAGTTCCAGCTGCTGATGTGGTTAAGAGGGTTTGGACGGGAGAGAAGAAATCAGTTCCAGAACAAAAAGTAGGCAGCTTCTACGGCTATGGGAAGCTGCTGTTATGCAGAGAATGGAAGTGAGGGAGAGGAGTTCTGTTTTGGATTTTGATGAAGAGGCGGATAGTTTGGAGGATCGGAGATTTTTGCGTGTTTTCCTTAATAGAGTAATCAGCATTAATTGCCATTATTAAAGTGATAGAAAAGATTAATTAACAGGCATGGCATCGTTTTGCATGTTTTTCTCGGCTTACATGCAACTTCTCATTTTGCATGCGTTTTTCCTTGTTCAATGCGTCGATTTTGTCGCATAATTTTTTTTGGGCAAATTGATAGTCAATTTCGGGTATTGTCGACGTTCTGGATGTAACGACAAAGTCTGGTCTGCGATAGGACGTCATTTGGGTGACGTCGAGGCCTAATTTCTTTGAAATGCGTGTTATTGTTTTGGGACCGCCTCGATTTGCTTGCGCGACTTTAATTAAACAAATTCGTTGTCAATTTAGAGTATTGACGACATTTCAGACGCAATGGTGAAGTCCGTTCGTCAATCGGACATCATTTAGGCAGCGTCAAACAAGCTTTTCCTCGAAATTTGTGCTTTGCCCCGGGATGCGTATCAACCTCTTTGCATGTTTTAATTTGAGCAAATTGGCTTTTATTTATAGGTATTTAGGACATTCTGAACACAATGACGAAGTCTGTTTCGCGATTAGACTTTGTTTGGGCGGCGTCGAGGCTAATTTTCTCGATATGCGTGTTCTCACCTTGGGATGCATGCCGCCACCTCGGTCGATCCTAATTGAACGTAGAAAATATAGTGCTTGAGTATTCGCGACGTCCTGAACACAACGGCAAAGTTCATTCGTTAATCAAACATTGTTTAATCAACATCGATGTCTCTTTTCCTTGATATGCATGGCTTTGGGATCTGTGCCACCACTTCGAATGATCCCAATTAAACGTAGGAAGTGTAGTTCTTAAGTGTTGACGACGTTTCAGACGCAACGACACGATACATTCTGTGATCGGACGTCATTTGGGTATAGGTCATCAATTTTGGGTGTTGGTCGCCCCTTTGTAGTGATCTCGTCCGATTTGAGTGCGAGGGGTCTCGACCTAGAAGAATTCGATGTATTGATCGCTATGGCGCAGTCCGCTTGGCAATTGCAGGTCGTTTGACCCTTCAAGTAATACGTCACATCGACACGCACGTTGTTTGGAGTACCGATTTTGCCCCTTTTTTCGCGTGGTTTGATATGTAGGGGTCAACACCCTTTCTCTCTCTAAAATAGAAAGAAAACCACTCACCTTCTCTCTCTTCTACCATCTCTCACTTCTCTCTCTAAAATTCTCCTTATCTCTCTCTACATATATTACTATTATAAAAAATAAATATATGTGAAAACAAGAAAAAAAAAAGAAATGAAAAAGATGAATAAAAAGAGAGTTAAAAAAAAGAAATATTTTTGCATTTTTTGCTCTGCCAAATTCTCATCGTCATTGTCACATCGTCGCGTAAGCTAAAATTTCAAAAATCCTAAAATTAAGTACTCGTACACTTTGCAAATCTGAATACCCGTCGTGTTGTTTTAATGTGGTGGGGAAACTTGTAAAATTAAGTACTCTGATTGGTTGATTTTATCGTAGATAGGCATTATTATATTACGGTCACAACTAGAGCTCATATATTTCCTAATGACTAAATCTTTTGAATAATGAATCATATGATATATTTAATAGAGTGCAAAGTCCTCTGTAAGTTAAGGTCAACTTGAATTTGTCCCCTAGACAAGCATTCATCCTAAATACGAAGCAACCCATTACTATCGATAAAGATCCTTCCGTAAGGTTGAGCCAACTATCTCCTCTGACTAAGTATATTAGGGATCACAATAACCCAGGATGATGGAATTATGAGATCTTGATCGGATTATCAATATTACCCCCATTGTGCGTTTTATGTACAAGGTGATAAATTTCAAATCACAAATATTTAGACTTTTGTTCGTTTTATGCCACTGTTGAATTTTCTTTTGAAAAGCAAGAAAAGAAAATGCTGTTTTTTCCCACTAACCAGTCTTAAGTACAAGCTACACTGAAGCCAACACAACAAATAATACTCTCCAAACCTCTGTACAGACAACGCTCAACACAGCTCTCAAAGTCTCCAAACCCCTGTGCATACAACAACTCAACAACTCAAACTCTTAACTCACAACAACTCTCAAGACTCTCCACAACATACTTTGCAAGCTCTCCAAAGTTTCTCCTGTACGAGCTCTTGCAACAAACAAATGAAATTAATTAAACATTGAAATTAAATTAATATCAAAATAAATGCTAATGCAGAAAATGAATAATTGCTATAGTAAACTACTAGTACAATGGTGCAGAAAAAGTAGACTATTGGAATTGAAAAGAAACCATTATAGCAAAAACAATTGTTATAGTAAACAACCAACTGAAAATCACAATGTAGTGTCAAACAACTGCTGTCCACTCAATCAAACAATCAAAATCAATGGGCATCCTAGCCTATAGGACTAAGTTGTAAGACTCGCTATTGAGCCACTTCTAAGTGAAGTAATAAAACCCACTTTCAGGCATTTTTCAAAAGAAGATGTAAAACCTGTTACTTGAGAGAAAATCTTCTCAAATTAAATATGAACCTCGGGCAGTTTAGCCTATAGGGCTAAATTGTAAGACCCATCAATGAGCTACTTCTATAGGGAAGCAGTAAGACCCGTCCTACCCAAATAATTATGTAACTTCTAACAGGAGTCGTAAAGCTTATTATTTGAGAAATTTCTAAATATCAAACCCTTAAACAATCAAATTCAAATCACTGGGTATCTTAATCTAAATGATTAAGTTACAAGACCCGTTTTCAGACAACTTCCAAAGGGAAGTCATAAGACCTACTCCAAATCCAAACAAAGTTATTGGACATCTTAATCTAAGGGATTAGGTTGTAAGACCCACTTTTAGGCAACTTCCAAAAAGAAGGCAACTTCCAAAAAGAAGCTGTAAAACATGCCCAAACAATTAAATCATTAGGCAACTTTGCTGTAGAGCTAGGTTATAAGACCCATCTTTGGGTAACTCATAAATAGAGATATAAGCCCTACTCCAAATTAAATCTACGGGTTACTTTCTATGAAAGCCGTAAGTCTCGACCCAAATTCAAACACCCAGACTACTTCCAAGAGAAGCCGTAAGACTCGCTTTAATTCAAACTTCTGGGCAACTTCTAAATGAAGTCATAAATCTTAAACTAAATTAAATTCTTTGTATTTTAGTAGATGTAAACCCTAAAATACCCAATAAAACTAAAACCCACATCTAGCTACTTCAGTTTACTCGGGATCTCTGAGAGGAGGCAACTCATAGCTGCTAATCAGATTCTCTGGACACTATGGTCAATGATTGTTAGTATTGGGAGACTGAAACCTGCGGTATACCCGGGACGATGGAACCATGGGATCTTGATCGGGTTTACCTTCATTTTCCCCACAATTGAAACTAAAACACCTAAAAATTATTCATCCTTAATTGACCGTTCTCTCTTACGTGTTAAGAGGGGTAATTAACTATTAGTGCTTGCGCTCATGGGAAGTAAGAACCCCAGATCTAATTAAACCTTGACAGTACCCTCAGAGGAAATCTGGTTAAGTACAATCTGACCCAAGGAAAATGTAATCCTATGTCTGCAAAGCGGGATTCATGCATTCGTGCCATTTTTCGTCAGCCAACAGAGGGTTTGCCACAACATAGCTTCTCACACTAAACATTAGGTAGTATAAAAATGCTTCTAAAAATCAAACACCTTCTTGAATTTGAAAGAGTTTATGGGTTCTGGCTTTACATAATTTCCATTTTTTCCAAAATATAAATCCTCTGGATAAAGATTTTTTATAATGCCAAATCTACCAACTTCGACTGTAGCACACTAAAGAAGTGGTATTTTCAACTATGGATATTTGCCATTTTATTTTGGACACTTGATTTATGTTTCAAATTGTATTAGAAGGATGAAAATTTTTTTGTCTAAATATTATCTACCCTTGATAGGAAACATGTCTTAGTATTGCTGTGGCAAGGTTTGGGCCTTGTTTGGCACTTGCTTATGAATTTTTCCTAGACTACGATATTATACATGATGGGGAACCTTGCATAACTCTCTAGAACATTGATTTGGAGACTATCGAATCACTTCCAGTATCTTCTTTAATATCTTCCTTCATGAACATAATAACCACCTTCTTGCCTTGTTGTGTTGTGCTTTATGTATTTGTACCTGCCATGCATAGTATACTTATCATAGTGGAGTTTGGGACTCTACCACAATCAACCACCAGAACTCCTTTATCCTTCTTTGCTGGCTGTCAAGGGCAACGATCATAGTTTCTGTGGGGGAAAAGACTCAGCTCCTGTGTTAGGTAAAAATCTGGAATAGCAGTGGCCATTCTATGATTTTCAGTGGTGTGCAGAAGCTCATTTTCAGTTGGGAAAGTTTTTATAGAATTAAAAATTATCTTATTGTATCATTTTCTTACCTCTTTTTCTTTCTCCAAGTAGATAATAAGCAGTGGCAAGAAAGCAAACTTGAAATATAAAAATTTCATAGCAGGTGAGGAGACTTAGCAGTACAACTATACTAAATGCTGGATATTAGAAAGCACCATCATTTAGAATTATAGACTGCATCATAAAGAGCGCAAATAACTGGAATTCAATCTTCGTAATTTTTAAAAGCCTTCTTCTCTGTTTGATTTATCATTTATTCCTTTAATTGTTTGGAGATCTACCTCTTTTCTTTTTCTCCATTCATACAGAAAATCTTAATTGGATTGAATTTTTAGCCTCTGTTTTGGAGTCAGGAGAACTGAAACGCATTTTCAAGTTTGCTGGATTCCTAACATTGTATTGGTCATTGAAAGGCTCTTTCAATAATTATAGAAAGTGTTTTTTTTTTCGTTGTTGCTGACCTCTTGGCTTCGGGAAGAAGATATCCAAAAAACTATCTAGGTGGGTCTGGAGAGTCTAGCTAATAAAGCATAGCTTATACATGTTTTTTGTATTTTTTTTTTGTTTTTTCAACTATTGGATAGTTTTTCTGTTTGTGTTATTGAAACATTTCACAACTTGAAGTATTTGATCAAGTGTTGTTTTAAGTTTTCAGAATTCTGAAATGAGTGGAAAGCTATGAAGTCAGCTAGAAACATAAAATTTTCTTTGTAAATAGCCTTGATTTAGTAATTCAATCTTAGGATTTATTTTTCATGCTAATCTTGTGTCAACTATTTAGATGGTTTCAAATTGAGTAAGCAAGTAGAAGTTATAGTCTTTATTGATTCACATAACATGCTTGATTCTTAAGGAGAAAATGAGATAAATAACATTGATGCAAGAGGCAAGAGATCTAGAATTTTTTATCAAAGTAATTGAACAAAATCGAAGATTATAAGAGCTTAGTTAAAGTTGAAGCATGAAAATTTTATTTTAAGAAATTGTTAACTAAGCATTTTATAAATCTTTTTGGTAGATCATAATGAACATAAAATGTGTTATATTATAGTATGAAATGAAGTGAAGTTAGCTCTAAATGAGATGCATTAAGGTAAAACTTAGGTATTGAGATTTGTTGAGTTATAGATGATATTGGAGTAGTTTGGTTATCAAATAATTTTCATAGAATCTTGAAGGTTTAGTGCATGCCAAATGATTGGAGGACAAATATTTTGGTGCCAATATTTTAGAATAAATGTGAAGTTATAAGAGAGTAATGGAATTTTGACTTATAATATCATGAAGCGGACAATTTGCTACACTAGGAAGATCGAATATTGATGTGTTTCTTATGTGAAGAAAATGACAGAAAAGTATGGGTAACAAAAAACGAAAGGAGTTTTGTATATTTTTTTCAAGGTTTAAAATTGCATAAATAAGCCTTGAGGCGGTGTGAGGCGTAAGCCTCACGGACGAAGAATTGCGTAAATACGAATTTAAATATTCTAGCAGGTAAAAAACAGTAAGAGCCTATGATACAATTAGAACATCTAAATGAGAAGTGAACTTAGTGAAAAACAATAAAATAGATGCAATATAAGCATCTCATAGCATAATTCAAAGTACAAAACTACAAATTGAAGTCTATCAGAACTCCCAAAGTACAAATAAGAAAGAACATCTAAAATTCAATCATGTCCCATCACTAAATGAGTCTTCAATGGAGGCATCTTCCTTGTTCAATAAGAATGATTAGTGTGTTGTTAATTGCATATATTTTAAATGTAATAGCATATAAGAAAAGATTGTTATTTAAGGGGCAGATATGCCGGGGGTTCCAGGGGGCGCTGCCCCCTGGCGGGGTTTGACCTGTATCATTATTGTAAGAGTAATTTTTATTGTAAGAATAATTTTTATTGTGAGGGGCAACTTCTATTCGGTACGACACGTATTAGTATCGTATCGGGCATGTATACCTCATCGATGAGAGGCGGCGCCGGCGGGAGTGGTGGCGAAAAATTGGCCGAGAGCTTGAGGTGTACGCCTCTCCCAAAATTGCGCAATTGCGCCTCTGAGGCGCGCCTCAAGCTCACCAAGGCGTACGCCTCTTCTGGACCCGGAATTGCTTAAGCAATGAGGCGCCAGGTGGATAAATTGCGCAACTTTAAACTATGATTTTTTTTATTAATTTTGAGTAGTCACATGGCGTAGTACCATGAGAATTGATTTGTTGCACATATAAGAAAATTTGTGCACCAAAAATATGTTGAAGTTATTACAATTATCTTTAATCAAGCATTTGTTATTGGATGTAGTTTTAGATTGACCAAAGAGTTTTCAATTGTAGTAGAGTTAGAAGGGAAAAGGAGTAGATCATAGGTAATTTAGATAGAATTTGTTAAAATTTTGTGTAAAGGTTGCACAGCTCATGTGACTATCAACAAGAACAAATGAAGAATGATGATTCATTAAACCGATCTCAAAGGGTTTAGATATGGTAATGATAAGAATGAGGATGACATAATTGTAATCTCATTGCTTTGATACATTGCACTTCCCTCATTTTTGGGTTCTAAAACAAATCCAAACAATAGTAGATGGTTACTACATATCATGAATTCAAACCATATCGAACTCAGATGAATTTGAACCATACTTATAGGTTTTACGTTTCCATATATCTTTCTGATGATTAGATGTCGTGAAGCTTTAAGGCTTTCAGATCTATGTTTTTTCAGGTATTTTCCTAAAATATTGTTTTTGGATGCATTGCAGTCAATAAATAATATCTTTACGGTTGTTATTAGATTCTTTTTATGCCTTTATTCTTTGCAGTATAATGCAAAAAAAAAAAGGTGCAATTTCACTTGTTTTACCTGTAGTCATGTAATTGCTTGATTTCTTTGCTATGCAGATATCTTGAATGAACACCGCTCATTTTCCATGAATGTATTTTAATGTCTCTGCTCTGATACTAATGGTAGCTTATCTTTAAATACATTTTTATTCCTGGTTGTCCAATTCATGAATGTTTTGTAAACTTACAGGAGGATCTTGACACTATTGATAGGCTTATTAATGAAGCTGAAGCAAGCTATGAAAAGTGGCAGCACCCAGACCCTTATATTGGTAATTTACCTTGAAAGCTTCAATAACGATATCGTACATTAGTTCCTTACCTTTTTGTAATATATATATATATATATATATATATATTCATGGTGTAATTTGATGATATAATTGTTGTCTTTAATGTATATGAGTTCCAAATATTATACACCATGCTGTGCATTTGTGCCTTAATTTCATTGCCATGGGACTCCTGGTTTCCAGATATCTGATCATCTTGATATGTAGTGACTGGTACTGTAACCTCTTTGGAAGGAATTATAAATATCTTGAATGCCTAGAAAGAAATAAATAAAGTAAAAAAATAAAGAAAGCTGGCCATGAGTAAGGTAGACGAACTTGTTGAAGATAATTTAATGGAGCAAACTTTATGAAGTTTTTATCTTTATATAATCAAGTACATGCACACACATGTACACGCAAGACGATGTGTTTGCCCTCTGTGTTTGTGCTGTTGGTTTGCGTGTTATACATCACAATTTACCTTATTTGACCACAACCTCCATGTTGTTGTCCCATGAAACCGTGAGTTCATAACTTTCACAGCTAAATCGCAAGGCTTTTGATGATTACTTGGTTGCTAATCAAATGAGCTTATAATCGATTTATAAATCATTCTTTTGTTAATATTCAAAACAGTGGTGTAATGTTGTTCATTTAATATTGTCGATGTTGTGGTTTCCCTGGGCGTTTAGGTTTTTTGTGCTGTAGATCACAATTTAGTTGATTGCAATACAAATTCTGCTTCTTTTTCTTGCCCATTTATCCTGGTCTTAACCTTTTGAATGTGCAGATGAAACAATGAAAGTTCACAACTTTCACAACTATTGACTTATATGATTATATGGTTGGTAATCAAATGTGATTGAAGTTTTTTATAATCACCCTTTTGTTAAAATTCAAAGTGGTGTAATTTTGATCGTTTGATATTTTAGAATATTGAAGCTGAATAAAATATAACTGGCATTCCTGAATTTTGAATATTTTAAAATTACTTTTATCAAAGTTAAGGTGGAATGCTGATGATTTCATTATCTTGGAGATTCTCTTTGATTCAAATACGTGTTTGAAAGATCTTGTAATCATATTTAAAAATGATTGGAAATCAAAGAAACAATGGAAAAAATGAATAAGCTAGCTCAAAATAAGTCGAGGCACTCATGGAGAATAAGTTGAAGTACTAATGCTTGGTGTGCTTGTGGCTATACTTATTCATTACCAACCCATACCCAATTTTTTCTCTTTTTCTATGTAATAAACTGCAGTACACTTGATTGAACTCCCCATCCTCCTGCCTTTGTTTTTACCCTTAGAGCTTCAAAAAATTAGAATTCAAGATCATCAATATTGGTATGCTCCACTGAAGCAAATATTTGATGAAATCTGGCTATAGACCTTTTGTGTTGGATATCTTCTTCATGAATTGAACTTCTGCTTTTAGAAAAACCAACTACAATAGATGTGGACATCCTTGAAAATCTGACTATATTTGGAGTAATGGGTTTAATCATAAAAAAATATTCTTTCATGTAATAACTGAGTATTTATCATATGCTTTTTTTTAATTTAATTCTTGTTGAATAGGTAAGAAAATCAAATAAATTATGATGTTTCTGAACTGTTAATTGATATGACAATGGTCAATTCATTCTCCTGTCACAGCTTCTCGCCTATAGTTTGATTAAATTGGACGTATGATTAGTTCTAGCGGCATTCAATCTGCATATTTATTTTGAAACTCTTCACTGTAATTTTTTATTTATTTTTTATTTTTTTATTTTTTGTGGGCTGTTCATTTTACACTTAAGGAAATATTTTACCATATCATAAAATGGAAATCTCTTATTCTTTGAACTGAATGTTGGTTAGGACATTGTATCTCAAATAGATGTCTCACTTGTTCCTGCATTTGATGAGGAAGAGAGTGGGCCAGGTTGAAATGCCCATATTTAAGCAAGAATGTTCCTTGTTATGTCATAGATAACACTAACTGGTATATTCTTTTGTTTTGACATTTTCAGTTCCTTGGGCTCCTGGTGGTTCTAAATTCACACGCAATCCAGTACCACCACAGGGGGTAAGACATACTCATGGGTTCTTTTTACTAGTTTCTGCAGCTAGTGCAGTCATTCATGAGTTGAAATCGTTGAACTGCCAAGTTTCAAAAATTCTATATTGTATCTTTTACATAGTAAATGATTTTAAATTTAACAATGCATAATCATCTCTTGCCACTTCTGTTATGCCTTTAATATTTTCTATTTGTTAAAGTTATCATGATGATATTAATGGAATTTCCATCCCAAACTATCTCCTTAGCAATGCATAATCATCTCTTGCCACTTCTGTTATGCCTTTAATATTTTCTATTTGTCAAAGTTATCATCATGATATTAATGGAATTGCCATCCCAAACTATCTCCTTCAGAAGTCTTCAAGCCCCAAGACTGTAATACAACTTCTTAGTGAATTAATCTCTCATCTCCTGCTTGAATGCTTTCTTTCTTTGTTTTTTTTTTTTCTGATCTTTTCTCTACATTTGACTTATCCTTCTCTCTTGTTCTGTCACAGATCTTAGGTGTATTGGTGGAGGCTTTAGTATTTATTTATGTAAGCCGGTTACTAGGATTTTGTTGAGAGCAAGTTATGAGAATAAGCATATACTATATTAGTGGCTAGAGAATGAAATTTGAGCGTAAACTTAATCTCTTTTTCATCATATTGACAAGCCCCTCACAATCTATATTCTCCTTTCTTTGAATCAGCTTCTTCCCTTGTGAATTGCATGTTGACCCTTATCTTAGTTTCATGATGCGACACAGGAGTGAGTTTAGGCTTGGGATGGTTGATTTATCTGTATTCACATGAGAGGGTCTACGTCTATGCTTTTGAATGTGGTTGTGGGCTGACAAGTTATCTCATATGTAAACCCTCCTTGTTATAACAAGTTCAAGTAAGGTCTCTCAGAAAACAAGCCCATAGCCTCAATCAACCAAAGTTAACTATAGGCTATAGGTATAGTTATGGCATACGATTTATCTGTGGTTTGCTGCACTTGCACACATATCACACCTTGGCTTTGGTCCTTACTCTCCCCTCCATATATATATATATATATATATCATGTTGGCTTTATTTTAGGAAGAGTGGAATGTCGTTTATTGTAGATGTGATGATTGTAAATAGATTTACGCAATTTGAATATATACAGCAAAAAATAAAAAATAAGTCCATTTGATGATATGAAAAATAGTCTCGGAGGATAAAGAAGGAGAAGGGGGAGTCCTAAGGTTACAATGATCGAGGTTTGAAATTGTGCAGTTAAGTATTAAGGTGTTTTTGGTTTGTGAGGCAAGCATTGAAGCATTTTGAGAATAGGCATCATATTTAAACTATCATATTAATAAAAAATATGAAATAATCAGAAACATACTAACATTAAAGTAAGGTCATTAACATTTCAAAGATCATAAAAATAACTTCCCTCACTCCCATGGTTTAAAATTGCGCAATAAGAGGCACGCCTCAGCGCAATTTTAAACTTTTAAGCCTCAAAGCCTACGCAATGAGAGCTGGCATTGAGGCGTACGCCTCAAGTTCATTGAGGTGCGCCTCGCCTCATGTTTTAGAGGCATCCGCCTCTTAAAATTAAAAAAAAAATCCTAACCTAATATATATCTAAAGCTGCATCAGGTAATAGAAAGGATCCAGCATGGAAACATAGCACTCAGGTGGATGTTATTTATCATTTTATGTTTACACAATTTTTTATTTTTGAGGCTTACGCCTCAAAACGCCTTGAGGCTTACGCCTCGCCTCACGAACGAAAAACGCTTCAATACCTGATTACGCAATTTTAAACATTGCTCACTCCTAATTCAATATAAACAAGTAGTCTATGTAACTAAGATCATAATTTATGAATTTGTAAGTCTCCCACACTCTCATCACTTTTGAGGGTATTCATTAGAATTATCATTATAGTTAATTATTCCTCCACTTATAATTCAATATAAATAAATAGTCTAAGCAGCTAAGATCATAATTTATGAATTTAAAAGTCTCTCAGGCTCTCATCACTTTGAAGGTATTTATTAGAATTATCATTCCAATTAATTATAGTTGATCAGTAGAACTTAAAAGTGGTTGTGGGCTAATAAGTTATCTCATATGTAACCCTCCTTGTCATAACAAGTTCAAGTAAGGTCTCTTGAAAAGCAAGCCCATAGCCTCAATCAACTAAGTGAATGATAGGCTATAGGTACTCCTTGGCATATAATTTATCTATGTTATGCTGCAACTACATGCATGTCCTTTATTGGCTTTGGTTCTCTCTCTCTCTCTCTGTGTATATATATATCTATCTATATATATATATATATATTTGGGGAAGGTTTGAATGTCGTCCATTTTTTTTTAAAGATGCACATAGCAATAGCATTAAAAGAAAAGGGACCAAATACAAACTATTAACAGCATCACACTCCTCTTTTAACACTTGAATAAAAAGAGGAGGAATATGATTCATAATAACACAATCCCAAACAAAACTACCACTAAGAGCACTGTTAGCACAAACATCTGATAACTTATTGCAATCCCTATTCACATGATTAAAAATGACATGATTGAAAATCTTTAATAAAAGACAAAACTTCAACTCTAATGTCGGACTTGCACGCCACCATCTTCTTAAGCCTATCATGAATGTACTTAATAACATTGATGTTATCCCTTTCAATTATAATTCCTTTGTACCGCATCATCCAATCTTTGACAACCAATTCCAAGGAGTAGATAACTAACATTTCCAACCGAGAAATGTCCCAATGAACACTATTGAATCCGAATGCTAATAAAAACCTTCCTTTATGATCTTGAAATATACCTCCAACTCCAGCCTTATAGGACAATAATAAGGAAGCATCTACATTAACTTTGATCTAATCGGGAGGAGGATGCCAACAATTTCTGAATAACCGAACCGGTTGATTAGCACCCCAGATGCCCGATTTATGTCCGTCTGACAAGGGAATGGAAGCAATTCCAACTGAGCTTGCCGCAATGATCAGATTACTATTCTCGTTGTCCCCATGCACACATTTGTTTCTAGATTTCCAACAAAAGAAAACAGCCAAACAATATAAATTAGGAAGGAATGACTTGCTTGATGCAAATTTTTCCAACCAAATACAACATTCATGAAAAGATCCAAAAGAAGGAATTTCGAAACCCCATTGCTTCAAAATTTTCATAATTTGAACAAGCTTAGAACAACTAACCGCAACATGTTCGTAATCTTCCATCTTCATAGCCTCAAAAGGAGTGTCGTCTATTGTAGATATGATGATTGTAAATAGATTTATGCGATTTGAATATATACAGCACAAAATAAAAAATAAGTTCATTAGATGATCTGAAAAATAGTCTTGAAAGATAAAGAAGAAGGAAAAGGCCTAAATGTTACAATGATCAAGGTTTGAAATTGCGCAATTAAGTATTAAGGTGTTTTTTATTGTGAAGCAAGCATTGAAGTATTTTGAGAATAAACCTCATATTAAACTATGAATTTAAAAAAAATATGAAATAATCATAAACATACTAATATTTAAGTAAGGTCATTAACATTTCAAGCTAAGATCATAATTTATGAATTTAAAGGTCTCCCACATCACTTTGAGGGTATCATTAGAATTATCATTCTAATTAATTATAGTTGATTATCATTATAGTCAATCATTAGAATTTAAAAGTGGTTGTGGGCTAACAAGTTATCTCATATGTAAACCCTCCTTGTCATAACAAGTTCAAGTAACGTCGCTTGAAAAGCAAGCTCGTAACCTCAATCAACCAAGTGAACGATAAGCTATTCATGTGGCATATGATTTATCTATGGTATGTTGTGGCTGCGTCTTTGTCCCACATTGGCTTTGGTCCTCACTCTCCTCTCCATATATATATGTTAAATTCCTAGCCGTCTATCAGCATTTTGATCTCACAACTAGGGTGGGGATCCGTTGAAGGCTCACCTGGATCACTCTGATCTTTTCCTTAATTAGGGGTGCTGATTTAGGAAGGATTATATTAGGACAATTATAAATGATTATGTAATTATTTATTTCTTTTTAAGATATGTTGTATAGATCTATAAATAGGGACATGTTTGTGCAATAAAAATTAAGCTTTTTTTCTCTCAAATCTCCAAATTTAATATGGTATTAGAGCCTTGAATCGAAGAAGGCAAAGAGGAGCAAATGACCTTCATTTTTGTTCGAAAAAGAGTCAAGTGGTTTGAATTATTTATATCGTGCCTGCGGCCAGAAGAAGCGAAGTCGAATGTGCCTGTCTTCAAAGAATCGAGCGCAGAAGATTTTCTCTACGTGCAAGCTGAACGTTTACGTACACTCGTGCTTATCGACTGGAAGAGTCGATCAAGAGAGACAAGGTCTCGTACGCCTACGTATGTGCTTGAGGGCGCTTGTGTGTGTCTACTGAAAGTTCGAAAGAGATGTTAAGCCCTTATGAACTAGTCCTGAGGCTAACCAAGAGGGGGGTGAATTGGTTATTTTAAAAATTCGTGGACAAACAATAATTTAGAAAAAATCTTTTTGAATGTTTTATAACAATTACAGTTTCGCGATGATTTGCAGATGTTCAACGATGATCAAAGAATTATAATCACAATCACATAATCATCAACAGAAAAGTAAGTGCAGAAAATAATCAGAAAGAACACACCAGATTTTATAGTGGTTCGGTCAACTTGACCTGCGTCCACTCCCCGAAGCCTCCCCTCTGAGTATTGCACTAACACTAATTGACTCTCCTTTTGCTCCCACAGCAAGGCGGAGAAGTTTGTACAAAACCTCATTTCCACCAACCCAGTGAGGCAGATAACCTGAACTACTTTCGCTTCCTCCTGATGCAGGCAGAGAACCCGGACTCCTTTCGCTTCCTCCTGAAGCAGGCAGAGAACCTCGATCTTCTTGCGGACAATCCTCCCACATAAAACACTAATAAGACAAGAGACGGCAACCGGAGAAGACGACTCAGATTCTTGCTTGGAATAACCTTTTTGAATCCCTCACAAACTCCCCCTCACAAGATCCTCTCTCTCTCTCCAAAGCTCTCTCTCTCTCTCTCAAGATTTTCTCTGGAAAGGACAGTGGCAAAAGATTTTTCTTGCTGAAAGAAAAAGAACTTAAATAGGAGGGCTAAAAAATTGGCCTAAATTTTAACTGGTCGGCATATATCGTCCAAGACCATCGACGGATCGTCCTGTACGATCAGTGTAAAATCTCATATATCAGCCTGAACGATCTGGTTTCTCTGGACGATTAGAAGAAAAAAATTGTTCTGATCGTCCCGTACGATTCTGTGATCGTCCGGGACGATTAGTATAAATCAAGAATTTCGTCCAGAGGATCGTGCGGGTCGTCTAGGGACACTGATGCTGGACGATCTCAAAATGACTAAATCATCCGGGACGATATATATACCGTCATGTACGATTAGTTCAAAACAGACAAAATCGTCCTGAAGATCGTGCGGGTCGTCCTGCACAAAACATTCCGTATGATTGAAAATGACTTGATCGTCCGGGACGATATCTCTATCGTCCCGTACGATTAGTTCAAACTCGGGCATATCGTCCAGAAGATCGTGCGGGTCGTCCAGGTGAAAAGCTTTGGACGGTCAGGATTTTTCATGTATCGTCATGTACGATATCACGATCGTCCAAGACGATATGATCGTATCAATCAAACATTTATTGATTTCCTTAATCTCCAGACTAATTTAGGCATAATTGTAAAGAATCATCCGGGACGATACACGTATCATCCGGGACGATCAGATTAAATCTCTAAAAATAAAAACTAGTCTAACTTAATCGGGCGGCTAATAATTTTTTATTTGAGCTTATCGTCTAGTACGATATATGTATCGTCTAGGACGATCTGCTTAATCAAACCGATTAAGTATGGTCGCCCTAATTAGGGTTTCTATTTTCATTGGATCGTCCAGGACGATATTCATTGGATCGTCCAGGACGATATGGATATCGTCCAGGACGATATGAACAAAAATTGAGAACAGAAGCTCTAACTCACTAAAACTCTCCACCTGAGTGTGTGTGCAAGGTTACTTAGCTAGAGGATCAATTACATTATATTTGACTCAAGAAAGGGAAAAATTACAATTAAACACACGCGGACCCGATCTTGAGTTGGCTTGAATTGCATTTGATCTTTTGTACCTGAAATGTTAGCCAATAAAAGCAGAATACAGAAATGTTTGTTATCATCAAAATTATAATCCCTAAATTCAAATTTGCAACATCTACTAGAAGAGTCGATCGGGAGAATTGAGGGCTCTTGAGTGTTGTCTGGAGGAATTAAGCAAATGCAACGCAGCGTGAGTGAGACCGAACCATGTGCGAGACAAAATGCGACGAAGCGTGTGGCTAGAAGATCCAGCTTGCAGTAAACCTAATCATGCATCTGGACCGAACCAAACAGGAGCTGCTATAAGCATCGGCCTTCATTGCCCTTTCTAGAATTCGGAGGGTAAAATTCCAGGCAGCCTTCATTGCTACCTAGGATCTTACAGATAGCCTTCATTGCTACCCTTTGTCACCGCAATATCTGAAGCAAATTCCTCCCAAAGCTTTGACCAAATGGAGGACTCTATAGTGCACCAAGGAAGAGGAGATCTCTAAAATATGCAACCTTTTAATTGCTTAAATTGTGTTATTTGAAGTGGTCTCAATTTGTGAAGGCCTACTTGAAAGGGAAATGAAATATACATCACCTCCTTGTACGAGGACCAAAAGAAGGAGATCTTAATATTCAGCCTTAGGATAAACAGACTTCATGATTATGTCATGGATGTGGAATTCCATGACTCCAAAAATTATTGATACTTTTATGTTCTTATCTACTGTAAAAAACATATGGAATGCCGCCAAGAAAACCTTCTCAAAAGTTTGGAATGTTGCCCAAATCTTGAAAATTAAGGTCAAGGTGGAAAGTACAAAACAAGGAAGCAAGATTGTGACTGAATATGCCACTCTCCTTCAGAGCTTGTGGCGAAAACTTGATCACTATAGATGCATAGAGATTAAGTGTCCAGAAGATGCTGTTATGTTGAAAAACTTTATTGGAAAATATAGAGTATATGACTTTCTTGCAGGATTAAATGTGGAGTTTGATCATATGAGAGTTCAGATCCTTGGGAAAGAGGAGACACTATTAAATTAGACCATTTATCTCATTCGTGTTGAAGAAACTTTTTCGACTGATATTCCAATGCAATTCCGGCAAAAAATGTGATGTTTATATGTCAGCTTTCCTTAACGGATTCCGGCATTTAAACCGCCGGTATTTCCGGTGGAAAAGTTGTGTCGAAAGTACCGGCGGATATTACCGACAGAGTATCCGCCAAAAATACTGGCGTAAAAGTACGCCGAAAATACCAATCCATTTTCATTGTATCGTGTGGCCGACAGACTTTTCGATGGATTATCTGCTGGAAATTTATAGTATAAACAAAAAATAATAATCTTCCTGTTTATGAAATTGATTTCTACAATATAACCTGCATACAAAAGTTTCAATAATATAGACATTTAAACATAAATCTCTAATAAAAAATATCACCAAATATTGAATATAAACATATAAACATAAACAAAAATAAGAAGAATATCATCAACAAATATCCAATAATAAACAAGTGCAGATGTCCAAAAAACGAATAAGTTCATATGTCCAAAAACAAATAAGTACAAATGTCTAGAATAAAATACACAACATTTACTCTGAATCAGTCTCCTCCTTTGCTGAAGCTGTATTCTTCCCACTAAACTGCTCCCTTATTTTTTGCATTTCATCTAACAACTGAGTTTGCTGCATCTGCTTCTCCTGTTGCATTTGCATCTACTGCTGCATCTGCATCTGCTAGTCAGCTTGTGCTTTCCTGACCTGCTCTAGCTCGGCTATAAGGGCAGTTATCTGTTGACTATATAAAGACTTCTAGGTACTTGCTGAGAAGCTGGAGCCACTAGATGTCTGCCCCTTATATGCATAAGCTTGTGAGCCTAAACCATAAACTCTGTCATGCTGCATTCCTTCTACTGCTTGCGACCAAGTGCGGTAGTCAGAATATTCTGCTGATCCACCAGAAGAACTAACCTGCTGCAGCCTAGCTCTCTCGAAGTTGTGCATACTCCTCTTATGAGAGTTAATAGAAATTTAAATAATTTAGACATGACATCAAAAATATTAAACTTATATATTTACGTAGGCTCTCCTCGCTCGCTTATCAACCCATTGTTGATCCTCTTGCCGCTTGTGGGTATGACTATGCAATTCAACAAGGGTCGGTTCTCTACCCAACACCTCTTTCTGTAATTGACTTACATTAGTATTCATATTAAAGTATAAAATCTTTTAAAATTTCTTACCAAATGTCGCCTGTGCTCAGTATGTGAAACTAAACCTCCAGTATGAAGGGAACTGCCTATGCCCCCAACATTAGAAGCTTTGTTTTGTCTATTTTGGTCCCTCATGCTATACTCTGGGCTACCCCATGCACTGTTCAATTCAGCCCATACACTCACCAATTTAGAGTGGTCGGTCGCCTGACTTTCTAATATCTTTAAATATATTTCGCATGTGAGTCGACCCACGCTTCTTAAAATTTTTTCTGATTTTATCATTGTGCTGGGGCCGCTAACAAAAATTTTTCTGCATTTAAAAACATATAATATAGAATTTATATTTTTGTTAGCTTAAGTAAAAAAGATATAAAACAAAACATATTTATATAATAACTAATATCAAATTCTCTAAACCATATGTCCCGCACTTCTTTCGGGATTTTCTTCCAAGAAATATAAGGAGCATCGTACCTGATCCGTATTATGTCTCGTATTTTATGCGTTGGTTGTTTTGACGGATAAAACCTGCAAGAAACTTTGTTAGGTGACAAAAAAATTTATTCAATTTTAGTTGTATGTTAACAATATAATAAGTATATACGTGTCACTGTCAGGTTTAATCAACATACGACCCTCTGTCGCTTGTTTTGCTGCAGTTGGGGTGGAAGGTCCACATGTAGCGGGCTAAAGGAGTGGTGGGGGATAGTATGGCAGGACATATGGTGGATATGAATAAGTCAGAGGGCCATCATGAGAAGGTGGGGGTGGGTAGTAAGGGTAGAAGGGAGTACTCTGCGTGATGTCTGGCGAAGGAAAGCGGGGGTCTGGTGAGTAGAACTGTGGGCTACTAGCTGCAGGGATAAGTAAAGGCGGGCTAGGCTGACTCTAGGTGACAGGCTAAGATGAAGAGGTACCCTCAGTACGTATAGACCTGTTGGGTGGGCCACCAATCGTCTTCTTGCTGTGCCTATTAAAAAAGTTTTTGATCAATTATCTGTGATGCTCATCACCTGAAGCGATCTGTAAAAAAAAATAAGAAATATTAGCAATATAAATTATAACAAAAAGTTTAATATAAAATAGCACAACAATTAAAGTTCTTCTTCACCGGGACGATATTGGCGATCCAATCGGCATATTTCTCTTCGCGGATGAAGCCTGCTTCTATGAGCTTTTTGGTTTCAGCAATCACCTGTTCTTCAATCTCCAATCTCATTCTTCTCGGAGCTTGTTTGACTGGTGTCACATCTGGTTTGATTGCCAACCTGTGAACTGCTACATCAGGGGATAAGCCGGGCATCTCGGCATACGTCCAGGCAAAACAGTCCCTGAATTCACAGAGGAGTTCTTTTATTTCTTCCACTTGGTCTTCCAGTAGAAGGGAACTAATGAAGGTTGGGCGAGGGTCATCCTCGGTTCCCAAGTTGACTTCTTTTAGTTCGTCCATAGTGGTTGCTTGTCCACCATCTTCAAGCTCTTCTGGTGCAGGCTTGGCCTCTAGAGGCTGATCATCGTAATCATCAACTTCATAGACCTCTTCATCAGACTCGTCATTGGGTTCAACTTCCCTACAAGTGATGGCTCGGCAAGTCTCCTTCCGGATGCATTTTCACCTGACGAATCCAATACCTTTATATGCATTCATCTCCTTCCGCCGCATTGGACGTGGATTCCTTCCATACCAAAGACTTAGGCACATACGAAGTTGTCGTTTGGGGGTGGGAACATTGATCCACTTTCGCAACATTCTTTGAATGCCTTTGGTATTAAATCTAGGTAGTCTCGTAGGTAGTAATTCTTCAGAATCGATGAAGACATGGTCCCAATCACGATTCACTTCTTCATCCTTTCCTACGGAATAGAATATATTCCCTGACTTGATCCCCTTTCTGATTGGAGGCAGATAACGGGTCACAAGCTCATCAACCTTATGCACATCTCGTGGCATTATTTCTTTGAAATATTGTAGGGGAACACGAGTGACTACAAGTACGCTGTCTGAGATTGACAGGCTATCTATCCTTCTAGAGAATACATCTTGCACCGTGTTCATGTAGATAGAGTCGTAGTCATAGTCATCATTTGAATATGCGACCTCCCTACTCCATTCGTCCATCGAATGACATACCCTCTGGGATTTCGTAGAGGTGACCTCATCTTCATCTGTGTCGCTCCCAAGGTGAGGTACACGTTTCCTTTCTTTAGAAGTGGCAGCTTCTTCGGGAAGGGTCGGCGATGCCTTCTTTCTCCCCACCTGCTTCCTCTCGCCTTTCTGTTCAGGTTGCTTTGCACTCTTTGGGTTAGATGCTTAAGCCTTTAAAGAGCTTGATAACTTTTGCTTCTTTGGCATAAAGTACTGCGCATCTTCATAGACTGTTGCTTCATGGACTGTAAAGGGTTGGATATCACCAGAAATCCTGAACTCCTCTCCATCCCTGAGATACTTCATACACTGGTGTAATGTTGATGGGACAACGCCATATTCATGCAGCCAGGGGCGACCCAGGAGCGCCTTAAATGAAGTGTCCGCATCAATTACATGAAATTTAGCTTCTGTATGGAATTCTCCAAATACAAGAGGTAGCATAAATGATCCAAGGGTTTTCTGCCCTTTCTCGTTGAAACTATGTACCATAAGCTTATCTGGCCCGAGATGCTCCACGTTAAGGCACAACGCCCTTAGTGCTTTTAAGCTCATAAGGTTGATAGAGGACCCAGGGTCAATCAGAATTCGACTGATTACCAAATCATCACTCTCTGCAGTAACATACAGAGGTCGGTTGTGGTCTGCAGTCCCGAGCATCATGTCATCCTCGGTGAAAGTGATGAACGGTTCATTTCGAGCTTGCAGGACCTCAGTTAGGTTGCGTTCAGCGAAATACGCCTCGTATCTTTCGGGGTCTTTGAGAGCCTGAATCAAAGTCTCCCGAAGATCCTTAGACATCACCAGAGCATCGTATATGCTGAGCTGGGCAGGGATCTTCCTCAGATGGGATAAGATATTATAATCTATTCCCTTAACTGGAGTATGTTTGTTCTTGGGATCCTCAGAGATAATGTCATCATTGACAACTATCTCTTTTCCCTTATCTTTATTGGATATTCCTTTCTTTGGCGGAGGTAGCAGTATCTTGCCGCTTCTCAATTGTACCTGAGCAATCTCCTCTTGTTCAGACTCGCTTGACAGTACATTTTCTTCTGAGTCGGCCATTGTCGCGTCTAGGGATTCATCTGTTGATTCAGAGTCACCTCCCAGATTTACATGTCCCATCTGCGACGCTATGTCAGGGTCTGACCCATCTGTCTTTGAAAAATATAGATCCTCCTCTGAACTGTAGTCCATTGGTGACACCATCATACAGGATTCAAAGGGTATATCTTCAGTACATTCTTCTTTTGTCAATGTATTTAGTGCCACTGAGATGACCCGACATATCTCCACTGGGAGAGAGTCTTCAGTATTTTCTTCAACTTCCTCTATTTTAAGCTCTGACATGAAATCAACAAGCTTAATAGGTCGCCTTGCAGTTTGGTAATATTCATCCAAACTGTCAATGACCCTTTGAGTTGTAGTCTTCTTCTCCTTGGGTTTCTTCAGTTTTGTCTTCTTCTTGGACTTTGCCTTTCCAAGTTTTGAAGGACCGGCTTGATTGGGAAACTGTTTAGAAGCAGATGCCTATGCCACAGGCAGTGCCTTCAGATTTAACACTGGCTCCGTAGGAGATTTCCATTTTATACCCGGAACTCCTTCAAGCTGTTTCAGCATTTTCACAGTTTTCTTAGAGACCGCAGTCTCCCACTGTTCTTCCTGAGCTGGCTTCTTTTCAATTTTCCTTTCTTTAATCGGGGGTACGGAAGAAGTCGTAACTACCCGAGTTGACTCTTTTCTGGGATGAGTCAGCACATTGTCGGACAATGTGAGCTCTCCCCTTCGATATTTTCTTTCAAGCCAATCCTTGAAGACATAGCAATCTTCGATTGGGTGACTCATCACTCGATGATACGGGCAGTAGTTTGGGTCGCCACTGTGTTTTGACTCCTCGGGTCTCTTGCACTCTGGCAGTTCTAAACCCGCTTTTAATGCTTGTCGAAATAACTTGGCGACACTTTCTCTCTTGAATGAATATTCCTTATTCATTTTATCTTTGAGGGAGGGGAACGTCCGATCACCAGTTCCCGTTGTTTGCCTTGGGCGTTCTCCACCGCCCTGATAAGTTCGTGGTTTATCATTACCCCCGAGTATCAGCTTCGGCTGGGGGTTGGGGTTGTAGACTTGCTTAGGCTTTTCTTGATACTGCATCGGCTGCTTGCCTTTGTCTATATTATACGTCATCTGTTTCTCCTTATCAGCTCTGGAGAAAAACATGGAATCAGCCTCACCTCTCCTAGCACCTGAGGCTTTAGTTTTCTTAGGCTTATCAGATTAATTCTCTGATTTTGACAAGTTTAATTTCTCAAACTTTGCCACCCTATCCAGTAGATCCTGAAATATGGTGATAGTAGCCATGCACAGGAAGGGTTGCATTTTGTCATCAATGTTTCCCATTAACAACTGTACGGCATGCTCTTCTTCAAGCTGCTGTTCACATTTCATGCTCAAGTTGCGCCAGCGAGTGATGTATTTGGTCACTGATTCTTCCTTCTTTCTCTTATTCAGAGCAAGGTCAGCGATCGTTATTTGCTCGGTCGCACTAGCGAACCTCTTCACGAACATATTTTCTAACTCTGCGAATGTCTTTACAAAGTCATTTGGTAGTTCAGCGTACCATTCGAAAGCAGCTGCCGTCAAACTGCTAACAAATTGTCGGAAGAGTAGAGCATCATTTCCTCCAGTGTTCCCGCAGGTGGCTTTGAACTGCGCCAGGTGCTGTCTGGGATTTTTGTTGCCATCAAAAGTATTGAATTTTGGTACAGAATATCCCTTCGGGTATGGCACCTGATCATACTCTGCTGGGTACGGGCGACCTTTACCCACCAATTTTTCTGCCTGATCAAAAGCTATAATAGCCTTGATCTTCTCTGTAATGATCCCTTCAAGCTGTGCAGCAGTCACGGGCTCGGAGGTACTTGCATTATTCTGCGGAGTGGGTTGACGGGTGATGTTATTAACTTCATTACCACCTTCAGGAGTTCTACGTACTCCTGATACTTGCGCGCTTGGAAGTTTGGAGGATCAGGGGGAGGATTGGGCATAGAGCCAACTGCAACATTTCTTTGCATCATCTGCATCATCATTGTCATTTGAGTCATCATCTCTGTCATCTTTTCATTCAACTGAGATTTTTCTCTGTCTTTGGCTCTAATTTGCCGCCTCATCTGTCGCCGCATATCGGCGAGTGTGATGTTTTCGGCATCAGGGAGATTCCCTTCTACCTCCTCAACTTCCTCTTCTCCTTGGGAATGACCACCTCCGCCAGTGGTGGACCCAGCTTCATGGCGGCGCCGATATACTTGTCTAGGCGGCGGTTGCCAGCGGTCATCGTATCTTCACCTTCATCGTAGTAGGCTTCATCATCAACGTTGATGTGTCTCACCATGTAGACTACTTCCATGTCCAAGGTGTTGTTTACATCTTCTAAATTTTCTTCAATGTATTCTTCCATATTTTCTTCTAGATTTTCTTCCAGATTTTCTTCCATGTATTCTTCAATATTTTCTTCTCCCATATCTTCTTCTCCTTCTTCTAGTACTCGGATCTCCGAGCGGCGGCGCCACTGGATCTCCGGTTCTTGGTTAGGCAGGAAGATCTCTTCAACCCGTGGGCTACGGTCGAAGTTAGATTCATTATTGGGAGAGGTCATAGAACGACGGGATCCCCTGGAAGACTCTCCAAGGTGTCTACCGTCGGAATTGGCATCATCATGGGTCTTCTTTTGGACTCATTTTTGATATTGTTTACTAGTGGGGGCGGATCTCCGGGAAGCTGTACCGGATGTCACGCCCAAGTCAGTTCTTTTTCTTCTATTGTCTTGTTCTCTACGAGGCTTTGGCCTCCAGATTTCTTTTCCTTTCCGCCGGGACCTTTCGGCGGCGGATCCCTGAACTCGAGGTTCAGGTGTCACGCCCCGATGTTCACCGTGCGGGGTGTATTTTCTTTCCTTTCTCTCCACAGTAAGAGACAGACGCTCTCTTGGTGGAGTTCTTCTTGTTTCGACCATCAGTGGCCGCTGGTACCTTCTCTTTTTCAGTCCTCTCTCCTTCACGGTCTTCAGGACTCTGTAGACTCGAGCTGAGAGAGTTTCAGGCTCCTTCTTCTTTTGAGGAGGTGGGACTTCAGACTGTCGGTCCCAGAATGATTTCTTCAGCTCCCCAGTTGAGCTGTTCCTCTTTACCCACTTCAGATTTGCAAATCCGTTTCGGGTAGGAATGGTCGCTTCAGGTTCTTGAGCTGACATATTGGAGGGATGAGTTGAGAATTGTTGCTGAGCCCGGAGCTCAGCATTCAGTTTCCTCCTCTGCCTTCTCGTTAGTTTTCCTCCAGATGAGGAAGCTTCAGAAGTGTTGTTCCTGGGTGCAGGTAACCCAGTTGGCAGAGGTGTGGTGCTTGCAGTCACCACCGATATTCTTCCATTAGCCACGATCCTCTTAGTGGCCCGAGCTTCTGGCTGTGACAGCCATTCAAAAACAGAAATCCTTCCACGAGGATTTTCAGCAGCAGCAAGTCGTTGTGCCTGCAGGTGTACACGACGAGTGGTAATTTCAGCAGGGCGTGGCCTCCTGGCAGGCCCTTCAACATTTCTGCCATTCGTAGGAATGGCGGTGGCCCTTTCAACAACAGCAGGGAAGTCAACGCTACCAAACTGGATGGTAGCTCTAGCATTCCCTGTCTCGATGATTGCATTCGCCAGTTGGATCCTGGCTCCTTGTCCCAGCTGGACAGTCATTGGTGTGTTCTGTAGATCCATCTGCATAAATGAAAGGTAAGGGTTAGTGATCAAAATTTGATACATCACCCCACACTTTCAAAAATGCAGAGACTTGCACAGAATAGAAAACAAAAAAAGATAACATTAGCGAGCAAATTTAAATAATACAAATTTAAAATACTGCTAAATACGTTATCTTGATAAATTTGTTTGAATGATCATTCTTAGAATATTCAGAAATTTTGATTCTTTAAACGATCATTTTAGAAAATTCAGAATTTTGAATCTGGGATGATTTGACTGCTACGATAGTACTGAGATGACTAGCCAAAGATGGAAAGAGAAACCAATCCCCAGTAGAGTCGCCAGAAATCTGTGGGCTCCGAAAATTCGGCCCCGGCCTCCGCCCGCTTTTTTCTTTCTTTAGGGGGGGAGTTTTAACGAACTAAGTTCCGGGGTAAATTTTGGAAGGCAGATGGGTTTGTAGATAAGACACTACCCAGAGATTTCGCCCTCATTTTGCGAGGACTTTATGATCTGAGTTCTGGTTTCCTATAGGCGCAAGCCCCTATAGTTAATTACCCCTCTCGATCACGAGAGAGAACTTTCGATTAAGGCTAGTTGTCAATCAGATGCGTAGAGATACGTGGATCTGGCATATAGTAGCAGCATGAGTTGGGAATTTGAAAATTGGGAGATTTAGTATTTAAAATTGGAAACTTCACCATCTCACACTTAAAGCGGATGGTGGGGGAATGGATGATAGGCCCGATCAAGATCCCATGGTTCCGTCATCCCGGGCCATTGTGGTCCCTGGTCTACTTAGTCAGAGGAGGTAGTCGACCCAACCTGACAGAAGGATCCTTGTCGGCAGCCATGGGTTGCTTCGTCCAAGAGTACCTTGTAGACCTGGGGGGAGTGTTTGTCTAAGGGGATAAATTTGAATCCACCTTAGCTAACAGAGGGCTTTGTGCCCTATCAATCATACCCTATTGATTCATATCTCAAGGATTTGATGCCATTGGGGAGCATACGGGCTCTGGCCATAACCATAATATAATGGTTCCATTAGGCGGCGACCACCTGATTCAGAGGGCCCCGAGTCATAACCGTTTATCCTGCAGTGCCATTTGGCGGCGAAACTGCCGGTTAGAGGACTCGTACCACGTCCTTGCTGGCAGGAGATTGTTTGAGAATGGATCCTAGTGATATTTTCGACCAGGCATTAGCTCTTTGTGAGCTGAAGTATTCTTCAATTTACCCAGCTCGGCAAACTGTTGCGGAGGGTGGATGGATTTTATGTTTTGAGTGTTTGATGGTTTGATTTCAGTTTTAAATATTATAAACTTTTGGGATTTTTGACATTTTTGGAAATTTTGGATTTTGGGAATTTTTGTTGAATTTTGGATTTTTGGACTTTGATGGAATTTGGGAGGTATTTGAAAATATTTGTGAACCCCTCCGGTTGAGATTAGCGTTCAACACGGCCGTCATCGGGGTGTGGGGTCATTCATATTTATGGGTTGAACCTTATCGACTCTATCTATTAGCCGATAGAGGATCGGGTTTCGTAGGTTTTGTGCCCTTTGTAAGTGAATTCACTTGATTATAGGCCTTGAAGGCCTAATATGAACATATTAAAACAAATATATAGGCAGCCACAACTGTATATTTGTTTGATGGTTCGAACCCTATCGACTCCTATTGACCTTTATAGGCGGATCGGGTTCGCACCTGGATCCACTCATTGACCCGCGCAGCATCCCTAGACGTCACGTGTGTACCAATAACACGCTCGTCGGGGCCCATGCGGGTGTTTGGGGGCATTTTATAAATATTTATTGAACCTTGTCAACTCCTATTTACTTGCTTTAGGAGGATTGGGTTCAAATTTATTGACCCGCGCAGCATCCCTAGGCGTCACGTGTGTACCAATAACACGCTCGCCGGGGCCCATGCGGGTGTATGATTGCATGTGTCCCTTTTTGTGTACCTATGTGTATACAGATTAAAGTGCACGTGTTGGGGACATTTTGAAATATTTGTAAACGCCCTCTGTCCGCTTGCATGAATGTTGCGGATCCGGTGGCGTGGCGTTGTAGCTTGTGGACGCCTTCTGTCTGCTCGTACTAAGGTTGCAGATCCGGTGGCGTGGCGTCGTACGATCTTTACAACTGTTGCTGGTAGGCAGGTAGATGTTTTCATTCATAGATTGGAATTGACTTCAGGATATTGCATTTACTGAAGTCTTTCTGCATCTACCCACGAGTGACATATTTTACATACATCTGTATTCGTAGAGAGATTGTATGTATTGCAGATCTTCCACATTTGCCCGCAAACAGTAGGTTGAATATATAACGGGCCTCCTTCAGTGGCTCGTAGGCATTTATATTTGCTGTAGTCATTTGACGTTTTGCTCACAAATGAGATTTTGTGTACACAGCGGGTCTCCTGTAAGGGTCCGAAGGTATTCGTATTTGGTGCTTGATCAACGAAGGTTGACATGAATGCTTCTATCATTGACACATGATTTGTGGCACCTGTTGAGATATTCATGTGCATCTACTGGCAATTATGTCACATATCCTTATTAACTATCTATTTGCATTTCAACTGACAATGATACCCTCTGAGCATTGTAGATTGGCTGAACTTCACCATTCATTATAATTGATGTTTGCTAGCATTTGCATGATTTATACATATACATTGCTTGTTGCTTGTTAGTTCCCCTTTATGCTGCACTTGTGGATAGTGGATCTCCTACAACAGTCCATAGGAACCTGCATCTGTTACTAACTGATTACCTCTTGACTCGCAAGGGATTGATGTATCCATTCAATATTGATGGATGATTGATCGTAACAGAGTCGTAGCATTCGTTGCCTCTACTAATAATCCTCTTCATCAAGACCTCTGATCTTCAACATACAAACTCATTGATTGATTGATATGAACGCTGCAGATATCTTGTTGATCATATACAGATCAAGTGTCGTATAGCATATGCATTACTCTCATTCACATGTGGACTATCATGCCCTCACTTGCACATTAGTCTGCATTAATGATGAAGGGACTACTTCTAGGCCTCCTTTGCTCTCCTTGTGAATGTCATTGCGTTTGTTATACTTTTTTATTATTAGTGCTTACGAGGACCCCTTTCAGATTCGTCACATGACAAGAATCATTACTCGCATGAAATTATTGAATTACATTTGTCTCCCAACTGAAATAGTGATTCTCTACTATCCATTGAAGACTTTGTATTATTGAGTGTAAGCATATCATTGCATTCATGCCCTTGCAGTCATTATAATTACTCCAAAGCACCCACCTACATGACTGGGATGGATATATGAATCAATTATAAACATGCTAAGTTGAAACATATGAGTCCCTTGTTTATCCATTTGATAATCATTTGAATGCGCGCCAGGCTAAGTACTTGAGCTTGTTTTCTCGTAATCCCTTCAAATTAGATCCTTGCTTGTAGGTATGTTGCAAGTTATATTGAAGTCCACAAGTCCTAGTTGCATTTGGATTGGTATCTTCCTCATGAATGAATCGCATTATTCATTAAAGACCTTATATTGTAGTAAATGATGTTCAAAGTTCTTCATAATTACCTGCATTGTTCTATTTAATGTTGCTCAAATCAAGTTTAATGTCCACAAGCTCCTGCTTCGAGTCCTCGTCATTGTATTCAAGTCAACTTCATGTCACTTATAGTTTGTTCAAATTCAAGTTCAAAGTACGAGTCCTGCAGTCTGAATTTTGTTCCAAATTGAGTCCAATCTGAGTTTGCTTGATTCGAGTTTGAGTCCAAATTCAAGCTCGATTTCATTTAGATTTGAGTTTATTTATTTTCGATTTATGCTCAATTTCATGTTCAGTTCATTCTCTGAATCGAGTCCTTTGTTTGTCCAAATTTCATTCAAGTCAGGCCCAAGTGGTCTTTTATTCACCCGAAATTTCGGCAGCCTCCCGGCGTCTCCCCCGTTTAGGGGAAAACTACGAGAAAACTGGGCCTTTCCGCTAAGAAAAGCGTGTATGGTAGGTGCCCTCTTTCGAGGACTCCGCGGCCGTGTAAAATTCTTCAATCCCCACCACGCTACGAAAAGCGTGTATGGGTCTTCGACAGTACCTGTTTGAAAAACGCAGTTATTTCCCCGCGAGCGGGTACTTATGAATATCCCCTTCTCGCCATAGACGCCGCACCGGGTTCTTTCCCACCACGCTAAGAAAAGCGTGTATAGGCGGTTTGTCGGTGCGCCGCGAATGCCGAAAAAAAGATTTTAGGTGATCACCCACTTCGTCGTAGGCGCCGCACCGGGTTCCCTTCCCACCACGCTACGAAAAGCGTGTATAGGCGGTTTGCCGGTGCGTCGTGAACGACGGAATGAGCTCTTGAAGTGATTACCCGCTCGTTGTAGGCACCGCACCGGGGTCCCATCGCACCACGCTAAGAAAAGCGTGTATAGGCGGTTTTCCGGTCCGCTGCAAACGACGAAGTAGGCTCTCGGAGTTTTAAGTTCAGAAATTTATACCCGACGATCGGCGAGGTAGTGGTGTTGGCTCGTGGATTGAGGTAAGAGATGATTTTTTTTTTATAATTAATTCCAAATTAACTGTAATTAATAATATTTAATTTATAATTATTTATATTTAATCCATGATTAATTATAAATTAAGTTTACTTAATTTATAATTAATTATAAATAAATATAAATAATTATATTTAAAGTATGAATAATTACACTTAATTAAAAAAAATTAATTATAAATTAATGAATTTTAATTTATAATTATAAACTAGCTATAATTAATCACATTCATAAATTGATTAGCTAAACATAATTATTATTTTTATTAATTAATTATAATTAATTAAAATAATTAGTTATAACTTATTAAAGTTAATTAAAATAATTAGTTATAATTAGCTTTAATTATAACTAATAATCATTAACCTTAATCAACTGTAATTAATTATAATTATATACTACAAATTATAATTAATTAAAATCTATTCTAATTAAAAGTAATTATAATTAATTAAATTAATTATAATTATTTAATTAAAACTAGTTTTAATTAATCATAATAATTATAGTTAATAAAATAAAAATAAAAAAAAAGAAAAGAAAAAAAAAACTAAAACCTAAACTCTCTTCCTCTCCCTCTCCCTCTCGGTTAGGTCAAATTAGGCGATTTGGCCGAAGAAGCGCAGGAAAGGGGGAAAGCTACCTTAACAGCAAGCGAGCTTTCAACGTTGCTTCCGATCAAAATGTCGTAACTTCCGTTCGGACAGGAAGGGAAGTCGTAGAAGGAGCGAAGTAGGGCGGCAAGGGAGGAGCTCGGTTAGGGCAAGGGAGGATCGGCTTCCTGGATCTTGCGACAGGGACCAGATGGAGGAGGGGTCGGTCGTGGATTGCGGCAGGTTCGTATGGCTGAGACAGAGAGGGAGGCGGAAGACTCACGAACAGGAGGGAGGTCGGAGGCTATCCGGCACAGGTAGGGGAAATACTTCCTCACTCTCTTCCTCTCTCTCTCTCTCTCTCTCTCTCTCTCTCTGCTGAAGTCGGTGGGCAAGGGCTGAGCGGGGCGACCGACTGGGAGGGAGGAGCAGGGGATCGGAGATGGGAAGCTGAAGCTTGCGTCGGGTTGAAGGCTTCGGGTAGGAGCAGGAGTCGGGAGTTTGGATCCTTCGAACGAAGCCTTCATCTTCGTTTTATAACCGCAAGCAGCGACGGGTAGAGGAGCTGGCAGCGGGGTTCAAGGGAAATGACGTGAACGGCGCCAAATCGGCGGGATTTCGGCAGGATTCGAGGATCCGACGGGTAGGAGGTATGTCTATGGGATTTTTTTTCTCTTTTATTTTTCTTTTGGTTCTTTAAACAGAGGTCAACAAAGAAACTAATACAATCACATTCCTCCTTTAACAGATCAAGAAGACGAATATTATTCCTACTAATATCATAAAAAAATGCTAATAAGAGCAAAGTTAGCACATAAATCCACTAACTTATTACAATCCCTAGAAGAAAAATTAAAAATAACTTGATTGAAATCTTTTGAAAAAGCAAGCTCCTCCATCCAACGGCCACCATTAACATCCATATTTCTCATAAACTCTTAAAGAAAATTGATGATATTATAATTATCCCCCTCAATGATAATTCTTTTATATTGCAACATCGACTCTTGCATAATTCGGCCCAAGGAATGAATAGATAAGAGCTCCAATTGAGAAACATCCCAATACAAACAACTGAATCCAAATGCAAACAAAAATCTCCCTTTGTGGTCTCAGAAAACTCCACCAATCCCAGCTTTATACGAAGGTAATAAAGATGCATCAACATTAACTTTAATCCAATTGGGAGGAGGAGGGTGCCAATGATTATGCAACAGCTGAGAGGGCTGATTAACACCCCAGTGGCCTGAAAAAGTATTACCATACACAATAGAATACGAAATAGAAGCATAACTAATTGAATTTGCTGCTATGACAAAAATGCTATCTTCAAAATTGCCATGAACAAATTTATTTCTAGCTTTCCAAGATAAATAAACTGCTGAACAATATATGTTAGCTATAAAATCATTTTTGGAAGCAAACTTTTCAACCATCTACAGCATTCATCAAATGAAATGAAAATAGGAATACTAAAACCCCAATTATTTAAACATTGAATCGCCTAAATAAGCTTTAAACATTTCACTGCCACATGTTCGGAGTCCTCCACAGCATTGCAACCTCTAGAACAAGAATTAACATATTGTAATCTTTTATACATAAGATATTGGAATGTAGGAATTGCATTATAGAATATACGCCACCAGAATACTTTCACTCGTGTATTCAGCTTAATCCTCTTAATCCATTTCTAATAATAAATATCTGTTTGTTGATGAAACTTGTGAGTTAGCTAAATATAAACGAGTTTCTTTTCCAAACAAAAATGAGAGATATGATATCCCTTTTACCTTATTCATAGCGATATCTGGGGACTCTAAAAAATCCCTAACATCTCTGGGGCCCGATCGTTTGTATTCTTTATTGATGACTGCACTCGAGTCTTTTGGATCTTTCTTCTCAAAAATAAATTCGATGTTAGCATTATTCTTCCCATTTTCACACCATGATCCAGAACCAATTCAAGGGGTAAAAATAAGAAAATTTTGTTTCGACAATACTAAAGATTACTTTAACTAAACTCTATCCTCCTATTTTCAAAAAAAAATGTATAATTCATGAATCTTCCTACATTCACACCCAACAACAAAACGAGATTGCAGAAAAGAAAAATGGTCACTTTCTAGCCTCCACTCGCGCATTCCTATTCCACCATAATGTACCCAAATCCTACTTGGGGGAAGCCCTTCTGACTGTCACATATCTCATAAACCGACTACCTTCAAGAACCTTGGGACTAAAAACACCAATTGATATTCTATCATTCTTTTACCCTGAATTTCGAACCCATAATAACTTTATACCCAGAATCTTTGGGTGTACTGCCTATGTTCACATTCACAATCAAAATAGAGAAAAATTAGATCCAAGAACACTCAAATTATATTTGTTGGATATTCATCCACCTCGAAATGTTACAAGTGTTATCATCTCTCCATTAAGAAAACTCATGTATCTGTTGACATTACTTTCGATGAACAAAAATCTTATTTCACCAAATCTGGGAAACGGAAATTGAGGAAGATGAAAAAGTGAGCTTATCCCTCTTGACCTTCCAGCTCCACCTCAAACCAATCCACCTAAAACTGAAATTAAAGCCAAGGAAATTGAGGACAAAGCTATTATTGATAATAGGAGATTTGAGAAAGTGTATTCTAGGTGTACAAATCCAAATTATGCTTCAGAACAAATCTAATAATTTGATCTGTCTCCTGAAATTGAGGTAAATTTACCAAAATAACCTCCCTTGTATCCTATAACCAATTTTGTATCTTTCCATAACTTCTCACCTTCACACAAATCTTCTGGATATACTAAATAATATTCATATTCTTAATGATATTTCTGAAGCCTTATTTGATGAAAATTGAAAAAGTATCATGAAAGATGAAATGCAGGTCTTGGAGAAGAATAATACCTTGGAGATCATTAATCTACTAGTAGGAAAAAAATCAGTCGACTGAAAATAGGTGTTCTCTACAAAATACAAAGTTGATGGTACACTGGGACCTAGGGAAGCTATTATTCATTATGTGAGGAGGAATCAAGGAGAAGCTGTTTAATTGTCTAGGAATATTTACTAAATTATATTTAATTTGTTTAGGAAGGTTTCTTAAATTATATTTAATTTATTTAGGAAGGTTTCCTAAATCGTATTTAATTATTTAGAGGAGGTTTCCTAAAATATGTTTAATTGTTTATGAAGGATTCCTAAATTATGTTTAATTTGGAAGATTTCTTAAATTATGTTTAATTTGTTTAGGAATATTTCCTAAATCATATTTAATTGTTTAGGAAGGTTTCTTAAATTTTATTTAAATTGTTTATTAAGGTTCTATTTATATTATTATGTTCTAGGGTTATTTAAGGGGAGTTGTCTAGGTTCTAGGGCCATGCTATGATTGAGTTTTGATTTTGCTTTAGTTCTTTTCTTTGAGGGCTTCCTAGCAGCGTCAAGGTTGATTGGGCGAGCCGATCTACCTCTCAAATTGTAAATCACCAGTATCTTGTTTTCTCTTATTGAAGTATTAATACAAAATCAGCCACCGTTTTGGTTTTATTGTAGTTTTTTTTATTTATTGTTTGGTGTTTTTGTTTCCTAAGCCATATCAAATTGGTGTTAGAGGAACTTCTTGTGACTGATGGCCGGGAGAAGAGTTGAGGTGTTGGAAGAAAAGTTGGAGAAGGAAGTAGGGCAGTTGCGAACAGATGTGGGATCATTGAATGAGTGTTTTTCAACGATGGACGGAAGGTTTGGAAATCTCGAGGAGATGATGAAACAGATGTTAAAGAATCAAGCTAAGGAGGTTCTGTCAAAAGCACGGAAAATCACGAAAATGATATGCCGAGAGTAGTTCAAAGAGTTGTACCAAGCAAGATTGATGGGGATAAAATGATAAAGACTGCTGGTCTTGGTGTAGAGAAAGATTCAATAGAAATATCCTTGGATGTTGATAAAATTGCATTAGTGGAACTTGATTCACTTGCAAATGTCCCAAAAGAAAATAAAAATCACATTGAAGACTACAAGCATTAAGACTTCATAAGCCAAGATAATGAAGTCTTCAGAGAAAATTAAAAATTATGTACCAACTGATTCTTTTTATTCTTCAAGTTCACATAAAGTTTTGGTGGATAAGCTGAGTGCATAACAAAAGAAAGTTATCTTTGGGCTCCAAAAATTGTCATTCCTCGTCCTCTCCGCACCGGCTCTTTTATTGTTTGCGACGGAGGAGAGTTTTAACGAACTTAGGTTCCGGGTGAATTTTCAGAAGGTGGATTGGGTTTTGAATTAAACATTACCCAGAGATTTCGCCCTCATTTTGTGAGGACTTTATGATTAGAGTTCAGGTTTCCTATAGGCGCAAGCCTCTATAATTAATTACCCCTCCTGATAAATGAGAAAGAACTTTTGATTAAGCCTAGTTATTAAAGATGTCGCATAGGTCACAAATCCAGTGTAATTGGTGATGGGGGAATGAAGATGAGCTCGATCAAGATCCCATGGTTTCATCGTCCTGGGCTGTCATGGTCCCTGCTGTACTTAAAGGAGGTAGTCAACTCAATCTGACAGAAGACACCTTATTAGCAGCCATGGGTTGCTTTGTCCAAGAATACCTTGTAGACCTGAGGTGGTGTTTGTCTAAGGGGATAGATTTGAATCCACCTTAGCTGACAGAGGGCTTTCTGCTTATCGGATATATCATATAATTCATTACTCAAGGGTTTGAAGCCGTTAGGGAACATACGGGCTTTGGCTGTGATCGTAATATAATGGTACCATTTTATGGCAAAACCATCCGATCAGAGGGCATGTGCCACGTCTCTGCTGGCAAAAGGCTATTTGTGGATGAATCTTAGTGATACACCCGACGCGACATTCACTTTTTGTGAGCTAAGGTTAATTTCAAATATATCACCCCCGATAAACGGTTGCATGAGGTGAATGCATTTTTTATTTTAAGTTTTTGAGTGATATATTTTATTTTAAGAATTCATATTCTTATTGGTTTTGATTTGACCTATTCGGTTGAGATTTTCTGTTAACATGACCATCATTGGGGTGATATTAAAAATCACTTTTATTTTTGTAGAAATTTGGGAGACATTTTATGATTCAAGTCAGGTCGACTCTAGTCCTTTCCTGGAGGAGGATGAAATTTGAAAATTTGACTCGCGCAGTATTCTCAGACATGGACGTTTGCAAATTTATCGCATTTATCGGAACACATGCGGGTTCTAGAACTATCTGGTTGACTTGAGTTCCTAAGGCCACTAGTTCTATCAGTAAATATATTCAATGTAAGTAGCCTATTTTCATCTTTTACAGACAGTTCACTCGGAACAATCACATCTAAATTTTTTCGTCTATCTTCCTTGCCATAATTGATATTTTAAGTATCTTTTATTAGAGAGTGTTTTTGGAAACATTTAGGCTGTAGATCATACTCTATAACCCTTAATTTATCTCTATTACTAAAAATAGAAACATTTTTCCTTTATATTCACATTCCATAGTCTACATGCTCAGTTTCCCATTTTTTAACTTCTCTCTAATTATTCAGAACAAATTTCTCCCAACTCTCCATCTTTATATTAAGAATCATCGTATCCCAATGGCATGATCAGTATCAACTGGATGGACATCTGAAAAATGATCTGATTCAAAATGCTTCTCCAATAAATTTTTAAGTGAGCGCCTCAGATAACTATCTGCAGGTGTTCTATATTTCTCAAGATAAATTAATATATCATTAGCTAAATGAATGACATTTCTTTTTAGCATTGAATCTCCTGAAATAGAATTAGAAAACTTTAGAGAAGCGTGAAATGGAATAATTATGCTAGTATTCGAACATTCACTATTTAAAATGCTAGGGTTACACTTGTCAACCTTCAAATCAACATAAGTATCTTTATGTTGATTGACGTATACATTTCTTGAAGTAAGGTGTTCATTATCAGATATCAAATTGAAGTTAAAATATACATAAGCTTTCTCTGATTCAGCATTACATGCAATATCATATATTAGGACTTCACATCAAGTGACACCTGAGAGATATTTTCATCTTCATAAATCTTAATTTCAAAAATGTTCTAATCAAGTTGTCTAGCAGATGATCTTTGTGTATGATTTGCTCATGTAATTAGTATCATTCATGATTTTATAATGTCTCATGTAATTTTGTTATCTCGTTGAGTACTAGATTCTGATGAGAAGCTCGATTTGTATGTACCACATATCAAATCAATTTCAAATCGAGTCGGATCAATTTTTCCTTTAAATTAATTTAAAATTCCTAAAATTTCACTTTTAATCAATTATGTGAGGGTCTTTTGATTGTTTAAAATTTTTGCAGCCTCCCGGCATTCCCTCCCCGCGAATGGAGGTTAGGGAGGGCACCTGCCATTTTGAATCGACTCCGCCGGATCAAATCAACGGCAAGGACTTTGGGGGAGTAAATCGACTTTGAAATTGGTCTTCCAGTCTTCTATTGCGCGTGACCTATTAATTAAGTGATTTAATTTTATTTTAAAAGATAGTTTTTTTGCTCCTTGAAAATTCAGCAGCCTTCCGGCGCCCCCTCCCTGCGAGGGGAGGTTGCGGTGGGCACTTGCCCTTTCAAATTGACTCAGCCGGATCAAATCAACGGTGAGGACTTCGGGGGAGAGAATCGACCCAAGAAATAGTCTTCAAGTCTTTAGTCCACTCGGCCGGATCAGATCGACGGCCAAGGGCTTCGGGAGACCGAATCAATCCCGGGACTTCAAATTTTTAATTTGTTGATCGGGATGTTATTTGCTTTTCTTTTTCCTTTTTTTTTTAATTATATATATATATATATATATATATATATATATATATATATATAAACAAAGAGAGAGAGAGAGGGCACGACGGATCGGACGTCGGGCTAGGGCACGACGGTGGGTCCTTGGTCGGCAAACGGGTCAGGTGCAGGCGGCAGGCGGGACGGGGGCAGCTTGCTCGATGGATGGCGTCGGCCTCACAGGCGGCTGAGGGAGGTCAGCTAGGGCTTCAGGCTCGGACTAGAGTGTCAGATGCCTCTGTTCCTTTGTCCGTGAGTTTGAAGTCGCGAGAGCAGGAGATTAGGAGCAAGAGATTTATGTGCGTGTGTTAGGTATGTGTCGAATCCCTTCATATTCCATTTCTTTATGCGTAAGGGAGAATGTGGGGAGCGGTTGTGTCCGATCGTGGGTAGTGGGGTTGGCGGTTAGGTTCGATCAGCAGTTGTAGGTCAATATTATCCAATCTGTTAAGGGATTTAAGGGCAATGCATTTTCTTTTGAAATAATGGAATATTCTTCTAATGCTGGAGATTTTGTTAATTTAGAACTCAAAATCAAGTAACTGTTATGCTGACACGAGTTTTGAGAGATTCACAAAAGAGAAATGAAAAGAAAAATTTTTGTATTATTTCACATAAACAAATTGTTGATAGAATTTTAAGCAGCAAACATGCTACAGCTGTTTCACGTGGATCTAATAAGTAAATGCATTCCAAGATTATAAGTACTTGCCCATTTTCTTTTGCAACCGAAAAAATATTCTTTAGTAGCAGTTATCTTTATTTCACCTTGAGGACATGGTGGTTTTTTGGGAGGGAAGAATTGATATGTCAGGGGTGCCCCACCTTATGGGACCCAGGGAAGCTATTATTCATTAGGTGAGGAGAAGGAATCAAGGAGAAGTTGTTTAATTTATTTAGGAAGTTTCCTAAATTATGTATAATTTGTTTAGGAATATTTTCTAAATTATGTTTAATTTGTTTATGATGGTTTTTTAAATCATGTTTAATTTTTTAAGGGAGGTTTCCTAATTTATGTTTAATTATTTAGGGAGGTTTTCTAAATTATGTTTCATTGTTTAAGAAGCTTTCTTAAATCATGTTTAATTGTTTAAGAATATTTCCTAAATTATATTTAATTATATAGGAAGGTGTCTTAAATTATATTTAAATTGTTTAGGAATGTTCTATTTATGTTATTGTGTTCTAGGGCTATTTAAGGTGGAATTGTCTAGGGTTCTAAGATCATGCTATGAGTGAGTTTTGATTTCGCTATAGTTCTTTTTTTTAAAGGACTTCCTAACGGCATCTAGGTTGATTGGGAGAGCTGATTTACCTCTCGAATTGTAGATCACCTCTATCTTGTTTTCTCTTATTGAAGTATTAATATAAAATCAATCACCATTTTGGCTTTACTACAGTTTTTTCTCTTTGTTATTTGTTGTTTTTGCTTCGAAGGCGTATTAGATTCTCCGAAGTCATGCTACGTAATGGTTATCGGCATAGCCAAAGGGACCATATATTATTCTTTATGCACTCAAACTCAAGGAAGTCATAATTTTATCAGTATAAGTGGATGATATCATCTTGACTGAGAATGCTGAAATGGAGAAAGTGACTATAAGGAAATGTCTTTCAAAGGAATTTGAGATCAAGGATCTTGGTAAATTAAAATACTTTTTTCAGAATTGAAGTGGCCTACTCTAACAAAGGAATCTTTATTTCATAATAAAAATACATCAATGATCTTCTTAAAGAAACAGGTAAGCTAGCTTTTTAAACTAGTACAAACACCAGTAGAACCAAATCTCAAATTAGGAGTGTAACATCCTAAATTGGGTAATGAAATCAATAAATTCTAAATGAATTTTATTTGTATTATCAGTTATTGTTAAATAAATATAAGTAATATTAAATGAAATAATTGTATAAGCTTTTATCCAAATAGATGCTTGTGAATTTGTTTGAAAATCAGTTATTAGTGGGTCCAAGAGGATTCACACAAGCCAACTGAAGCAGTCAGACACAAGACTGCATAGGAATTTGCAAATTTCCCTGTAGAGACTTCGCAGAAATCCCTGTAACAGTATCGGCACAGTTCCGCAAGGAATTCACAAAAATTACTGTAGCCAGTTCGCTACAGTAATCACGGTACTGTAGCATAGAGAAAATCTGTGCGGTTTGGGTAGCCGAGTGATAACAGTGAACAGTAAATTCTGTGAGGATTTGGAAGAGTAAGAAGCAAAGGAAAGTTTAAGGAAAAAGAAAAAAAGAATATTGCAAGGAACAAGAAGGTAAGAAATTATAGAGTTTATTGTTAGTTTTTAATTCTTCTAAAGTCATTAAGTTTTATAGAT